>OZ017739.1:138629820-139149820 GCA_963969285.1 Odontomyia ornata
CTTGATTTTGACGCACGATTAGATTCGTCACTAACGCGTACTTGCACCACTTAGAAATATTTAATGTACGAATTTGTTGAGAAAACAAAATTTAAATTATTTGAAACCAAACAAGAACAATCAATATTAAATCCACCTAGAAAAATTAAAAATAAATGTTTAATTTGGCGGTTTATTGTAAAACGAAAAATTTGTTTGTGTTCGCAAATTTATATTCAAAAATAATAAAAGGTGAAACATAAACTAAGAAACAAGTTGTTAGCGGTTTACCTTAGTATGTAATTGTCTTTAAAAATAATTATTATAACTATTATCATTATTATTATTATTAAATTATCGCTCGATTCTTGCAAAAACACTTTAAATACGTATTAAGGAAATCATACTTTATGTTCCGTTTCTTGAAATAAATGTTAAAAATGAATTGCTAATTTAACGAACGACTTTCCTTTTCAGTGACTCGTTCTTTTTCAGGGGGAACAGAGAGTGTAAGGTAGGTATGCCGTCGCGAGGGTAGGGTTTCGACAAATCCGCAGAGGTCGGTTTCGCGTCGCGCGCGGTACGCGGTACCTTTGATTGTTTTGTCGTTTATTTAGAGTAGGTTTCGTCGGGTTAATTTAAAGTAGCATACTTTTCGGTACCGCGTCGGAAATTCGGGAACGCGAAACGAAAATTAGATTTTTGTACTTTGACTGGTAATGGAAGGAAAATACGGAGTAACGTAAAGTAGGTTTCTTCTCCGTATGATTTTGTTTTCTTTTGATAACGCGTTTTGAAAACGGGCAAGTTCAGGTGGCTGAAAATGTTGTAATTGAGCGTAACCCATTCGGAGACCCGCGACCGAAATCCTCTCCGAACTAGCTGGCCGACAAGCAGCCACCGCGTGAATGGGTTACGGTGCACGGATTGGTTGACCTGTTGGTACCATCCGTTGGCACTACTCAGACTTAACGTCTAGAACCGATGAGAGGTCGGTTCCGCGTTCGATCTGAAAAGTAGAAAATCATTACACCGGTGCCACCTCCCCCATCACCTGTTACCCTATCGTTTCTTACGAACTCAAAATCCCTGAATCTGAGGTGGGTTTCGGTGAGAAGCACGATGTCAGGCTTTTGTCTGGCAATGAATTCAAGGAGATAATCACGCCGATGTAAAGTAACAATGGAGTTGACGTTGATCGAGATGAGACGAATCCCATCCGTGATTATAAACACGTTTACACGCAACGAGTGCTAGATGTAGAATTTTCACGTTTGCTCACCCAATAAAGCAAGTACGACAGCTTTTTAAGAAGAAAAAGATCAATAAAGCCAATTTGAATTCGAAAAAAACGTTTTTGATTCGCATTACTCTTTTTTCTGAATATTGAACCTTTTTTTGTGCCGATCTACCTAAACCCAAAAAAAAACAAAATGATGCAGTTTGAATTAATTTATTTTAAAAAAATGTATTAGCTACATGTTAACTTCATTTACTGAACATCTATACGTTTTTCGTTGTTTCTCAATCGTCTTTAGTTTTATATTCGGTGTACTTTCGCTCAATAAAGCAAAATAGTAATTCTAGTATATAATTTGTATAGCAATAGATCATGTCCGGTACAACTATCAAGTAACATACTAGCCACCGTAGATTTTGATTATATCGACGAACGATAACGTTATCGATATCAGCCGCACCAAATGGTCCTGGGACGTACTCTTCGAAAATGTAGGACTTTATTTGATTATATAAGCTCACACTTTCATCCGTTGTACCCCAAACGCCAGCATAGAGTGTCGAATAAATTACACATCCCGTGAACAAAGTTTTTAGCATGAATTGACCAATAGAAGATTTTACGCGTGACCATAGCGGTGGCTTAGACTTCTTAGGTGAACCTTTGAATCTATAGCTTACTGGTGACAATTTTTGGGATTTTTCTTTACTCCATGGAAAATTCCAAGTAGTGTTTGGTTTTTGTGGGCTGCTCCAAGGCAGTTTGAACCAAACATTAGGAAGTGTATCGTCAATCTGGACAGCTAGTTTTGGTTTTACAATTTCATATGCTTTTTTTAAATCCACTAATACTTTCAATTTTTTCAACTTGGCTGTCGTCAATACTGAAACACTAGCGTTCTTGACCAAGGATTTATAATCTGGTGCTTTTTTTCTAATTTCAAGAGGAGGTGTTGGGGATAAGGTGACTTTTGGGGCTGGGCAACCTAAGAAAATTAATCAATGGTTAGTCAAATTTTCATTGCAAAGGATTCAAACTTACAATATTTGGGTTGGTAGTCCCGGCATCCATTGGAGAAAAGCTTAATGCTTATGGGCCTAAATCCTTGAAATACCGAAGGATAATTTCTTAAACACCAAAAAATCTGATTACATCTTGTTGTCATAATATATGGGGTAGTGATGGGTGCGGAACTTCATCGGGAATAAATTTCGATGCAAATTTTTATTTAAAAAAATTCACTGGTAAAAAACAGTTCAGCCCGATATTGAAGTTTTTCATGTCAAATACAATTTGCTTGATATGCATGGGCTGCTAAAATTGAAGCATGAAAACACTGAATTGATCCAATTATAGATCAAATGATGAATATCATTTCTTAACATGATAATTTGCCGGGAAGTTAGATATTACATTGAGATCAGACTTGACGCTGAGCTTCCTACTGGTTGACGCAGTATTTAGGTCTTATTTGGATGATAAATTATCATGGAACCAACAAATTAAAATTGTAGTTTAGAATCTAAGTTTGTTTATTAGAATTGGGTATTCAGGTTTGGAAGTTAATTAGATATAAGGCTTAAAAAATTTCATTTATAAAGCTCATTTTTTGTCTGTGACCACTAATTGCATAATGAATTGGTGCCTATTGTGGAAACGAACAATTTAGCCAGTTTATGTTGTCCACTTGGTACCCGTTTGAATACCTGAAATCTTGAAAATGTTAACCTTTGTAAATTTTCCACACCTGATAATATCGTTGTTTTCTTGATTTTTCCCATGGACTTCGATGTAGCAATAATAGCTTTTAAAATTCTCTCGCTGGTATGCACCTCAATCTCTATGGAGGAATAAGAATTATGAAAATAATCGCATTTTTAAGATTTTGGCATTTCAAGTATTGAAGCAGTACCAAACGGCAAAGACAAACTGGATAGTTATTGATTCCATTCAAAGAAAGCTGCATAAAATTGTCAAGACAATACATGCGTTTTTTTTTTAAATAAAAACAATGGACAAATGGATCAGATTGGATGCTGAATTTATTCATTAAGAACTTGACATCACTGCTCCTTAAATTGCGTTACGCGTGTCGGTTCCCTGTCCGGGTGGAACCAAATAACATGACAATAATAATAATATCCCTGTCTGCGGTCTGACTTTGCTTTTCAAAGAAAACGCGTCGGGTATCTTTGAAAGCTATATTATTACTACTCCTCAAACTTAACAAGTATAACAAATTAAAGTTCAATGTAATTCAATTCATATGTATGTGTTTTTGCCTGTGACATAAGTCATCAGGATCTGTCATTATTTGCCATTAACATCCTCGGCCCCGGTGTTGATGTCCGTTGAGTCATCATTACCCAAATCGAGTACACAGAGCTTCACTATTGGTCGTTTATAAACTCCTTTGTCGTTTTTACATCTACCACTCGTATCCTTCCGTCTCGTTTCGACGGGTATACTTATTGCCTCTGACTTCGTTGTCGTCTCCTATTAATACCACATCGCCAATCTTTATACCTTTTCCAGGGGAAGACCACTTCGTTGTCCTCTGCAGTGTTGGAAGGTACTCTTTTCTCCACCTGGTCCAAAATAAATCTGTCAATCGTTGTGAATGTCTCCATTGTCGTCGCAAAATAAGATCCTTATCATTGAATTCGCTCATTGGTGCTGACATTGACGACCTTACGATCAAAAAATGATTCGGAGTCACCGCTTCTGGATCATCTAGGTGATAAGACACTTCAACAAGTGGTCGAGAGTTGATTAAATGCTCGATTTGAGTCAAGAACGTTAATAACGTATCTTCTCGTGGGCTAGATTCCTTCAAAACGATGAACAGGCCTCTTTTAATAGACCTCACAAGTCGCTCCCATGCACCTCCTGTCAGGATGATTCAGTGGGGAGGAACAATGGATGTGAATAATAACAAAAAGAACGAGAATATCAATTAAACAATTTATTTGGCAATCAATTCACGGTGGATGGCGGACTTCGACTGACTCATGTCGAATGACAGTATCATCGTGTCTGTGATGTTCGGTGTGCTTACAATGACAGCTCGGCCATTCCTGCATCGGAATTGTCCTCGATTTCGTCACTGCTGTCTCCGTCATTGGTTTCTTCGTTGGTTTCGATTTCCGGTGGTTTTGAACACCACGGTCGGATCTTGTCAACGGCGTAAACTGAACAAAACGGCTTTTGTGAAATTCGTAAACATGGTATATCCTCGATAAGGTACCGGTCCTTGCCAAGAATGCGGGCGATTATATAGGGTCCCTTAAATTTGGGTTCCAACTTTCGACTCTCCCCAGTCGAAACAGCTTCGTTCTCAATGAGTACAATATCGTTAATCATGTATTCTTTGGGCGAAGAATGCTTTTTGTCGAAACGTTCCTTCCAACGTAGCCGCTGATTTTCAATATTCTCCAAAGCTGTATTTCGTTTAGTTGCTAGGTCCACGAGTACTGGTTCTGATTCGTTTTTGTTAATAAACTCGTCTTGCAGAACTGAGATAAGATTATTATTTGTCATATCTCTGAGTGTAAAATCGAATATAATTTCGTTTGGACTGAATCCAGTAGTACTATTCATCTGCGTATTTATACTCCATTGCAGCGCGGGTAGTAAATCGTCCCAATCGTTTTTATTTTCGGCGGTCGTACGTAAATAAGACAATATGGTTTGGTTTGCACGCTCCACTTGTCCGTTTGCACGCGGAGTACGGACGGCAGTTTTGATATGAGTAATTTCATGTGACTTGCAGAACGCAGCAAATTTTCGCGACACAAATGCGGAACCACGGTCGGTTATAATTCGCGTAGGCAAACCGAAATAGCTCGTTAGATCAATTAAAATATTAATCACGGGTTGCGTAGAGGTATTCCGGACGGGTTTTGCCACTAGATATTTCGAAAAAGGATCGGAAATTGCAACTATATACATATTGCCCCTTTTGCTACGTTTGAACGGTCCAAGGTGGTCGATATGCAATTGACGGAATGGTATCGGTAACATCGATTCCGTATATAAACGTCCTTCAGGCTTTCCTGAACGCGATTTATTGTAGCAGCAATTAACACACGAGTCTATATAGTCTTTTACCACTTTACGCATTTTAGGAAACCAATAATTTTGTTGGATGCGCCCCATTGTCTTTTCAACCCCGAAATGTCCGTAATTATCGTGAAAATTTTGCACTACGCGTAGTCTGACGGATTTTAGTATCACTAATTTTAGCTGCTCGTTAACCTTTTGATACTAACGGAAATCTTTTAGTTCATATTCACTTTGATTTGTTTAACACGTTCATCTTTTATTTTATTTTGAATAACGTTCACTATGTGCCGGAGTTGATCGTCTTTCAACTGCATAGTATAAATCCAATCGTCTGATCCACTTGTTATAGCCATGACGAGTCCTGCAACTTCAGGATCTTCGGGTGGCAGCTCGGGAGCTCGGCTGAGTGCATCGACATGTGCAAGTCGTCGTCCGGGTCGGTGCACAAGTTCAGCATCGTATTCAGTTAATCGTAACATCCACCTGGCAATACGAGGGATCATTTCGGTTTTCGTCTTCATATGCGTTATCGCTGAACAATCGGTAACTACACGGATGGGTCTGCCTAGAACATAAACACGAAATCTGTCTAGACTCTCGACCACAGCGAGCACCTCAAGCTCGTAGCTGTGATAACGGCTTTCGGCTTCGGAACAATGGCGGCTATAGTAAAAGACGGGTTTCCAATTCTTTCCATCCATCGACTGCAGTAATACACCAGCAAGTCCGACTGTACTGGCGTCAGTGTGTATTTCATGTCGTGCGTTGATATCGAACAGCGCCAACACTGGTTCGTTGCATAGACTCTCCTTGAGTTTCTGGAACGATTCGGATTGGTTACTTCCCCATAGAAAGTGTTTCGATCCCTCCGTATATTTTCTCAGCAGTTGAGTGATCGCTTTCGAAATCAGCGAATAATTGGATACGAATTTTCGGAAAAATCCTGTGAGTCCGAGAAATCGTCTCACTTCGGTTACATTCCTTGGCGCTTCAAAGTTCTTTATCGCGCTAACCTTTTGTTCTCTCAGTTTTATGCCATCATCGTTGACAATATGTCCCAAGTACTCGATTTCGTCGGCAAGAAAACTGCACTTATCAAGTCTCATTGTTAGTCCGTAAGATTTCAAAAGTTCTAAAAATTTTCGGAGCGACGATAGACCAGTCTCTATGTCTTTGCTCGGTAGAACTATATCGTCCAAATACGCAATCGCTTCTCTGGGCCCCATTTTTGAAATGATCTTGTTTATAAAGCTTTGAAAACTCCCGGTGCGTTCACCAGACCAAAAGGCATGCGATTGTACTCATAATGTCCATTATGAGTAACGAAAGCGGTGTACGGTTTCGACGTTTCGTCCACTTCGATTTGATGGTAGCCCATCCTTAGATCAAACGTGGTGTAATATTTGTTGCCTGCTAATTTAGCAAACTGATCCTCGATATTCAGCATAGGGAAAAATTGCTTAATCGTTTTTCCATTTAATTGGCGATAGTCCACGCATAAACGATTTTCGCCGTTTTTTTTTCTCTATGAGAACGATAGGCGAAGCATATGCGGATTCCGATGGGCGTATAATATCAGCGGCGAGTAGTTCGTCTATGATGTTTTCGACGGCTTGTCGTTTTGCATATGGGAGTCGATATGGTCGTTGTGTAACCGGTTCGCGTGTGCTCAACGATATTGCCATTATTACAGCCGAACATTTTCCCAATTCGTGTAAATTTGTTGCAAAAAGTGTACGGAACTCAGACAACAACGTTTTTACTTGGTTTTGTTCCTTGGCTTCTAAGGATGTTCCCAATTTTAATGCCTCGTCATTTTCCAACCAGCATTCTTTCCCTCGAATTACCAGCGATTGTCCGTCCCGACCTAATAGCATTTCGTATTCGATACAATCATCCTCAACAACTAACACATCTACGTCGTACGTCTTGTGATCAATGTTCATTGAGACGATTACTTTGCTCGTACATTCGTATTTACCACCCGCAAATCCGCACAGAACAACATTTCAAGGAACGATATCACCTATAGTGTTCGCCAACGATGCTCTCATCAACGTTCTATTGCTCCCCGGATCCACGAATGCTCGAATCTCACGACCTCGTATTGACACCACTTTGATGATTTCCTTTCCATTTTCATTCGCCTGGATTTCGTACGTTTTCGTGCTATGCGGCGCAGATCTCATATGCGGGCAATCGGTGGTTTGATGAGTGGTACGATTGCATGTTGCGCATCTTGCACGGCGTTGCGGTTGTGGACAACGGACGGAGATATGTCCGGGCTTGAAACAATTATAGCAGACGGGTTCTTTCGGTTTTCTCGGCAATGACGGTGTTTCAGGCTTACTCGTAGGACTCGGCGGACGCATGTCGTATGATCGGGGTTTCGGTTGGAAAGATGTTTTTGAACAGCAAGTGTCGGTATAGCGTTGAATTGCTGATAATAATTCGTGGCAAAAATTAAATTGCTGCGCCGATGATATTTTCCCGAAATCGATATCGTTGCAACCATTTATCACGTATTTTATGATTGCTGCGTCAGGCAATCCACCTTTCCGGCCTAACACTAGAACTCGATAATAATATTCCTCCATCGATTCGGTAAAATTGCGTTTCGTTTCAGCCATACGGAGATGAATATCGGCTATGTTCATGAGACACGGAAAATCTGTAAGAAACTTTCCGACAAACTCTATCCAAGAATTACAAACTGGTGACATGTCGATCCATGTTTTAGCAGCACCCTTCAACTTCGAAAACATTGAAAGCAGCACAAGACGGTCACTCCACCGGTAGGCTTCCTTTAGTTGTGTGACACGACACACAAACTGTTCGGACGTTAAAGAATCGGCGGCAAACGGGTGAAACTCCGGCAACACATCGGCAATGTCACGAACATTCACAGACTTGATCTCGCTCGTCGGTTGATATACATACGAGTACATGCCTGTTGGCGGTTGAGCGAGATGCGGGCCCGTCGGAGCGGAGGCATTTGTGACCTGCATGCGCGGCTGGTGATGTGAAGCAAACGAAACATTACTCATCATCGGTCCATGTATATGCGTAGGCATCGTGTATGCGAGTGGTTGAGTCATATTGGTCGACAAAGGCAACTGCGGTGGCACATACGGTTGTGTGTGTGCGTTCGTGTTTACACTTCCACTTATGAACGATTGAACGTTTTCGTCCACGCGTCGTGAAACTGTTTGTGTTACTGGCGTCGAAACGCTTTGTGGCACACCAACACTCAAATTTTGCAGCTGATGGACTGTTTCTTCGAGTTCGCGGACTCTCGGCAAGAGATCACTATCTATCCCTGTCGCACTTTTATCACCCAATTTGGCGAGGCGTTGAACCAGCATGGACTTGTTCCCGGCGGTCGCCAATCCATGATATCGGCACTTCTCGCGCAGCACTTTCACCGTCAATCCATTTAATTCGGTTATCAAATCCATCATCCCACTTCTGAACTGTCAGGATGATTCAGTGGGGAGGAACAATGGCAATCAATTCACGGCGGATGGCGGACCTCGACTGACTCATGTCGAATGACAGTATCATCGTGTCTGTGATGTTCGGTGTGCTTACACTGACACTTCCATGTGTGGAGATAATAGTGGGATGAAAGTCCATTTAATTCTATGAGTCGTCAACTTTGCCCGGATCTCGTCAACGTCAAGTTTTCTCAAGCAATCACGAAGCTCATTGTTTGCACATCTCAAGTTCGTCCCATTGTCCGAGAATATTTCCTTAAAGCAACACCGTCTGGATATAAATCTAGTTATTGCCTGAATACAGCTGTCAGTTGATAAGTCTGCAGCTAATTCAATACGGATTGCCCGTATCGTTAGGCATGTAAAGAGAACCCCATACCGTTTTTCCTTACGTCTTCCAACTGTCACCATAATAGGGCCAAAGTAATCCACACCAGTATATGAAAATGCGGGGCTTCCAAACATTAACCGCGCCTTTGGCAGTTGATCCATTACTGTGCTGACTGTTTTCACTCTTCTAATTTTACATGTGGTGCATTCATTGCAAATTCGTTTCAATGTCGGGCGCACTTTCAAAATCCAGGAATGTTGCCGTAGTTTGTTCAAAACAGTTTCGAATCCAATATGATTAGCTTGCTGATGATAGTGCGCAACAAGTAGTGAAACATACGTGTCTTTGCCATAAAAAATAATCGGTCCTCGTTTGGCTGGCGTAGG
Source organism: Odontomyia ornata (assembly GCA_963969285.1). Taxonomy (NCBI): domain Eukaryota; kingdom Metazoa; phylum Arthropoda; class Insecta; order Diptera; family Stratiomyidae; genus Odontomyia; species Odontomyia ornata. The sequence continues at coordinate 138,639,319 of OZ017739.1, forward strand.
GTCTTCTAGGGCTGTCGTCCTTGTCATAAGCCGAATAGTCCCTTCGTCAATTTTAGGGGTAAGTTTAAAAAGCCGTGTACTTTTCTCTAGTTTTCCACCTTTCAGCAAAGTATTTCATTCAGTTCCGAAATGGACACTTTGAGATTGTTAGATCCATAAATTTTCAGCCTTCTCAAGTTCGATGACTGACAATTCTCCAACGAGAATAGTGCTTTGTTCACCTTTTTGGATTCGACTTCCTGCTCGACAATTGGCCACATACCTAATTACATATGCTGTGGCACGAATAAGTCGAAGTACGCATGTTCAATATTCGACTTGTCTTCATTCTGGTTTAGACGTCGATTTGGCCAAGCCGTCTCGTCCTGTCGCAGGAACGCAGATCCTTGAAACCATCTGCTATCACATGTAAATTCCTTGGATGTCGCTCGGGTTGCAATGTCGGCAACGTTTTCTCTCGTTGGCACCCAACACCATTCACTTTGGTCTGATAATTCAGCAATCTCGCCAAGTCGGTTCGCGTAGAACTGCTTGAATCGTTTCGAATCGTCTTTAATCCAGGAAAGGACACTAGCTGAGTCTGTCCAGAAGACTTTCTTCTGAAATGTTACGGCATGTTCGGTTTTAATAATTGCCGCCAGGCGGGCTACCAGATGCGCGGCTTGCAATTCTTTCCTTGGCGTGGTTAGTTGTTTGATTGGACAGCATTTGGTTCCAGCTGCCACAAAGGACACTTGAATGTCATCGTCACATTTGATTCACACATAGCCAACGGCTGCGTTTGCTTGGTCGCTGGCGTCAACGAACACATGAAGTTCATGAGTATCGTTACTTAGGAATTTGGGGGAATAACATCGAGGAACCCTCACTGTCTCGAGTTGTCTAAGTTTCTTTATCCAGTTGAACCATATTGGTCGTTATTCTTCCGCCAATTCCTCGTCCCAGTAAATTCTGCTTTTTCGAATCTCCTGGACCAACATTCGACCAACTATTACAAAATGAGCCACAAATCCGAGTGGGCCGAAAATCGACATTACTGGAATCAGTACTTCACGTTTGGTGGGACATCGTCTGCCTTCAAGTAGACCTTTGTCGATATTGAGTTTAGAAGAAAACGTAAATGTGTCCGTTTTCATGCACCAGACTAAGCCAAGAACTCGTCCTAGGGCTTCTTTGTCGAAATTTGCTCTACTGATCGTGTGTTGTAGATCCTTTGGAATGTCTTTGAGCAGTTCTGGTGACGATGCGCGCCAGTTTCTCATTTCAAACCGACGGGCAGAATGGATTTTGATGATGTGTTTGATTAAGTCTTTGGCAGTGTTCATGTCGTCAGCACTACCGAGATAATCATCCATGTAATGATTTCTTTGTATTGCCTTAGTCGCATCAGGATACTTGTCCTTGAATCGCTCTGAATTTTTGTTTAAAACGAATATCGCACTACTTGGGGAGCAACAAGCACCAAATATCATTGCTGTCATGCGGTAAATATCTGGAGGCCTGTCCCGCTCATCGTCTCGCCACAATACAAGTTGACTATATGTGTCTTCTGCGCGAATGCTTATTCGATGAAACATCTCTTTGATGTCGGCGGTGAATACATATCTTCCACCTCGGAACCGCATTAACACTCCTGGTAGCGACTGCAAAAGGTCCGGTCGAGTCATAAGAACATCGTTAAGGCTGACGCCTTAACCAATACCATCCGAATCTTGCCAGGTTTGTTCGGATTGAATACAGCAAAATGCGATGAATACCATAGTCTGTCACCCTTTAAGAAATCGGGATTAACTTTCACCAAATACCCTTTCGCGATGTGATCGACGATTATCTTTTTGTATGCTGTCTTCATGTCGTTGTTTTTGTCGAATTTCCTCTTGAGGTAGTAGAGACGTATCAACGCAACTGCTTTACTGTCCGGCAGAGTAATATCTTGTCATTTTCAAGGTAAGCCTGTCTCCCATCGTCCATTGTCCCGTTGACGAGTCATCTGCTCGTTGATTTCTAATGCTTTGCTGTCTTTACGGGACCTTTCTCTCGAATTAGCTCTGGCCGTACACGAATCATCCAATTCGAAAGACTGCTTCACTAGCTCATGTAGGTCCATGTTTTTTTTTGTGTGACATGATGTATATTTACGGTTGCGTATGATGCATATTAGTGCTGTCGTTTCTACTAATAGACCAACCGAGTAAAGTTTTACTCGCAATTGGACAGTTTCTTGATGTATGAACAAGCTGCTGCGTCACGATCTAAAGTCCATTGTCTTCTCCAATGAGAATTGTCGGCGTAGTGTCACTATAACCTTCACATTCAATACTCTGAAGATACGGCCACTGCGATATAAGTTTGTCTTTATCCACGGTCTGCTGGTAGATTTATCAGTCCTTGCGTTTTGAAGTTTAAATGTTTTTGCACCTTTATATGTGCCATAGATATCAAATGTCACATTTTTGGAATTTTCACTAAATTCAATAGCGCAGTTTGCCCATTGAATCGTCAAATGGGACCTAGGCCTCTTACACCTAATTTTTGCGCAATTTCACTTTGTATCAATATCGTCGTTGACCCAGAGCCCATTAATGCAAACGTTTTTACAGTTCTAACCGAACTCTTAATTAACACTGGTACAATGCGTAATTTAGTCAACAACGAACTAGAACCACTGTGACAGAGTTCAGTTGACACTTGACTGTCATTATTTCGCGCGTTTGTGGGATGAAGTAGTTTATGGTGATATTTTAAACACTGATCCTTTCCGCATTTAATTTTGTCTTTACAAAGTTTGGTCAAATGATTTCGTTTAAAACACGAAAAGCACTACTTCTTTCCACCGACTGTCTACGTCCATTTTAATGAATTTCGGGCACTTGTCAATTGTCTTACACACACCATCGCACACGCGACACATTTGATTAGTTTCAACCACCGTGTTTATTTTCAATTTTAAGTTTTTAAATTCAGATAATTTTGGTTTGTCCCCGAATGATGTGCGAAGGCTCGCTGCGTAGGACTTTTTCTCCAACCAGTCGCTAAAAACTCGTAGCTTGGTTTTTTGTTCATTGCACGGTCTTTCGCTCAAATAGTCTGACCACATTATACTGAGGATCGGTAGGAGTTTTTGTTCGAGCGTTCTCAATAGATCCGGATTGTTCAAGTATTCTGGTCTGTGCATTAGCTCAAGCATCACTGTTAAATTTTTGACTCCAGTAGCGAACAATATTATAGTCTCCGGACGATCTTCTTTTGGTGCCGATAATGCTTTTGTTTTCGCTATGAGAGTATTGATTATAAACTCAGGTCGACCAAACCTTCGTTCGAGAAGCTCCATGATCCTCTCTGCGCTGTTAGGGGAAATGAGTAGCGATCTCACAGAATCCAGCGCTTCACCTCGCAATGCGTCTCGTAGCCTTCCAACATTCTCTGTCGATGAAAACTTTTCCGCGTCTGTCGTTCGGCGGTACTCATTAACAAACAAAGGCCATTCGTCTGTGGTTCCATCAAATTAAGGTAAGCCTATTTGGGCTTGCCTCGTAGGAAAGGTGTAAATGGTGTCACAACATCTGGCCATGTCACTTGATGGCGATATTTTCTCGTTCAATGCCGCCATTTCATTCAACTGACTTGACAGCTGTTGAACTTGTCTGCGTAAGTCGTCGAACTAAGTGGTGTTCAAACTGTCGTCGAACTTTCTAGCGACGGCGTCACGCTACTTCTTGTTAACACGTTTTCTGTCTGCTAACTGCACTCCTGGCTGGTCTGCCCCACTACATGCGCCTTCCATTGAGCTATATTCGTCATCTTCGAGCGTTTTTGCGCTTGACCGGGTCTTGTATCTACGCTCACTATCACTCATGTCTCTATACAATAATTACCACTTCAACTAATTTAATTTCACTATCCACGGACCGACGTGATCCGGCTCGACGGACCAATTTTTGTTCCTTAAATTGCGTTCCGCGTGTCGGTTCCCTGTCCGGGTGGAACCAAATAACATGACAATAATAATAATATCCCTGTCTGCGGTCTGACTTTGCTTTTCAAGGAAAACGCGTCCGGTATCTTTGAAAGCTATATTATTACTACTCCTCAAACTTAACAAGTATAACAAATTAAAGTTCAATGTAATTCAATTCATATGGATGTGTTTTTACCTGTGACATAAGTCATCAGGATCTGTCATTATTTTCCATTAACAATCACCTCTACACGTCTATACCCGTCGATGAAACACAGACCATGCTAAAAGAAAAACTTTCATTCAATAACAGCCTACGAATCACAGATCAACTATTCAATCTCATGAAGACCACAAGCAATTTGAACTATTTTAGGCTCAATAATAACACATACACTGCTTAAAGGGCTTTGGGTATGGGACATCCTATGTCCTCAATGATGTCACAAATATTCTTACAATCTTTAAAAGAAGTCTTTATATCCAAAATTGTTGTGACGCACCTACAAAACCACGCACAGGATCCTAACGCTATGACAAACTCTATGGCATTGCTGCACAAACAAGAGAAAGGACCAAGACTGGACATCTTAGAAAGACTTGAAATATATAAATATAGAAATACAGACGGTGACATTATCAACGAACAACCTATTAAGAATTCCGACGCAATTTTCTCAGTACTAGACCACTCCCTCCAACGAAAATGGAAGCGAGACGAACCAGTACAAATGGACATCCCGAATACAAAAACTTAATATACATCTACTTGGCCTAACTTAGTACCTACTTGCTGAACCATTCTTCAACTGTATCATTTCCTTGCACACATCTCTTAGATACTGAAGATGACTCAAACGAGTCGAAATGCGTCTGCTTACTCAAAGAAATAAGGCCCGACGGCTTTTCAAGAAAAAAGGGAAGAAAAACAAGAAAATCATTTATTCATTTAGCTTCAAGCATATCCTTTATAGTGTTTGTAGTTTTTGTAGTGTCAAGTAGTCTGTAGAAGACGTGCAGGGATAGCCTACTCCCCAAAAGAACTATAACGTAGCCAAAGGCAGCTGAAACAGCCTTGCTTGACGAGGTGAACGCGCGCTGGATGCTAGCTTCCCACCAGCGCAAGAACTGCCCTACAAAAAATTTTCATGTATACGTGTTAGGAGACCTCAAGATGCAAAATAAATTAACGAGGTTAAGGCCCAAGAAAGCAACCGAAAGTACCATGACGCTCCAAAACGAAACTCACCTTCACTTCATCATCATCTTTGACGAGGACACTTAAGGTCCCCAACAAGAGTTGGTAGTGGTGCTCCCACGCGTCTTCCCAACCGGATCTTAGAACCTGATGGCATAATTTGCATGCAAAAATCATTCATCCTAAGCATGAGCCTCTGAAACTAGCAAGAGTCGAAGCTACTGCCAGATGGCTGGCTTAATAGTAGAGAAGCCCATCATAAGAAGAAAGCATGAGACCGATTCTGATTTTTTTTTTTTTTTGTGATTCATGCTTTACTTTATTTTGTTCAGAAAATTTTTGAGTTTTTAGTAATTTATTATTGTGCCTAGCTGCTAATTATATATCATCCGGTTTTTTCTTTGTTTTCCCTAAGATATTGAATTTACATGTTTTCAAAAATATTATACGATACCATCTCATTGTCAAAGTCAAAAGCGCTTTATTCAATACTAATCGTTATAAATCTTAAAAGAATATAAAGCAAATTCCAAACAATAAATAAACCAAAACTTAGTGGCTCAAATTTGTACGTTATCAGTTAAACACATTTGATCAAAAAAGAAACCATAGCAAATTCAATTTAATTAAGATTATGCCACAACCAACACTATTCCAAAATTATTTATAATTTTAATACAACAGTGAGCTTTTATCCTATACCTAATATGTTACAACCTAATTCTAATAAAATTCAATCAAAAACTTAATTTTAAACTAAAAAATGCTAGCACAATACTCCTAACCTCAGCGTTTAACCTTATCTCTAAAACGAATATAATAAACATAAAATATACCTAGCCTGTCCCTAATTTTTAACACAAATAAACAACAACACTAAATGTAGTAATAAGCTGAAGCTTAATAGCTAAGTAACGAAAAACACTAGAACTGAAAATACACACTAATAATTTAGACATTGTTATTTAGCCACCAATACCTACATTGCTCCGTCTCAGCTCGATCAGCCTCAATGAATCTAGCAAATGAGTATCTCTATTGAAATGTTGTCTGTTGATCTCGTGAACTCAAATTCGGAGGATATTTTAGTTTCTTATCGGTGGCCCGTCGATATATGTGATATATGACTGGGACGCCGTCAGAATCAAAAACATATCGATTTATGTCCAAATACACGAATGCTTCTGGAGGAACGAAACCAGTAGCGAGACAAGTCGCAATATACCCATCTGTAGGGTGGAACGGCTGTGAAATCCAAGGGTTTTCACTCACAGTCACAGATCTTGCGATATGATCCGGAAGAAGTTTTAATATGAAGATATCGACTCTTGTCACTTCAGCAGTTTGATAAATTCTTCTATTCGATACATAATGCTTTCAATCCGTCTCAGGCTTTCTGTACAAACCAGTACATGCACGAAGACATTTCCTTTCGAAAACTCTTAATTTTTCCATAGTACTAGCGCTCTGGTTGTACCAGATCTGACATCCATATGTCAAAACTGGTCTAACCAGGGTCTTGTAACAGATAATTTTGACCTTTTGATCAATGTATCTGGAATGAAAGGTTCGTCGAAGGGCCATAACAACTTTTTGTGCCTTACTGAGCATAATTTTGACATGTTCAGTAGAGTACATATACTGATCGAGATGAACACTGAGGTATCGAGCACAGGATCTATGTAGAAGCCGTTCTGAACTACCCTCGCCAGCCATGATGTGGAAATCCTTCCAATTACGTTTCAGATCTTGACTGACTCCATGCAGCGTTGTCCGAAACAAGATTGTTTCACACTTCTGCGCATTGATTTTCATTCGCCAATTGCCGGTGCACAGCTGCACATCATTGAACATTTTTTGAAGATTGCTCTGAACTATTGTAGCTTTTCGGTCTGCCGTATAGATGATTAGACCTTAGCAAACGCTACCAATGATCGCATTAGTGAGATATTAAAACCAAAGCCGTTCAATAGCTTCCGAATGAATATTGAGATTCCCTGCTGAAGACCATTTAAGACAATGAAGTTGTGCATTGTTGTCAGATTTCCATCAGTTACAAGAAATTATTTCCATATTGCACATCATGGCGACAAGGTGTCCCGGGAACTTGCCCTCAAGGAGTTTAAAAATAAGTCCATCTAACCACACTACATCGACGGCTTTCTCCATATTAATGAGATACGCTCCAACACATTTTCTATCATTACTATCGTTATTGCATATATGGACGAATGCCTGGCACGAAAACTAAATTGACAGTTCGGCATCAACTTACATTTCTCACTGTGGGCCTTTAATGCTTTGTTTAGTATCACTTCAAACACCTTGCTGATGTTAGGTAGCAAGCTGATTGGACGATAGCTTGTAGGGCATGAAAACTCTTATCCTTTCTTAAAGATTGTAATCATTTTAAAGTCTCATTTGTTCATTCGAAAGAGATTTTTCGAAAAAAATTGAACCCGTCTTCTCATCGGTTATAGACGCGAAGTCTTGGAACGAGACATCAGGCCCACAAGTCCAAACAATCTTAGTCTACCCAGAGGTGGCTGCTGGCTGGCTAGCTAGTTCGGAGAGGGATTTCGGTTGCAGGCCTTCCGCGAGCAGATTAAGTCCGAAATACAAAAATCAGCTACCGGTTAAAATGCCCGATTTAAAACGCGTCGCCCAACTTCCACCGATTCTACTTTAACTTACTTTACTTTCGTTCCTTTTCGTTTTTGATTCAAGGAGAAGAACCACGCACAACCATTAACCAAAAATTTGAGCTCCTGAATATTCACCGGCGTGGTGCCCGAAATAACCTGCTCGAATCCAAAACCGAAACAATCTACTCTAGCCAGAAACGCAAAACTCAAAATATGACACCGCGTACCGACCGCAACACGAAACCGACCATTGGCGGATTAACAATACCCTACTCCTTCGGCGGCATACTCACCTTTCGCCTGCATATCCTTCTGAAAGAGACTTTTGTGTTGGTTAGCAATTCATGTTATATTTTCTATGCTTCTCACTAATTAAATAACAACAATTGAATCTATTGGAGATTGATATTGAGTGGTAAGACTGAAGTTGCATATTAAACTCATGTATAGAACAGTCGAAGTTTTCAAGCTATGTAACGGATTATACGAAATAACCAAAATATTATCATCGATTAACTCTTGATACACAATTATTCCAGATAATAAATGTGTTTGTTATTGTTGTCCTTTTCTCTACTACACCTACTCCTGCATACGAGGTGTGACAATTAAGTAATGAGACTGATTTTATTGCCGCGCTTTTGGTAACCCTGCGATCTTGAAATTTCTTTCCTCTCCCTCGGCATCCTTCCCCTCTCTATTGATATATTTACCATTGCTCTAGATTGGGCGAAACAGCATCAGAATCGTACGCTAAAATTGTAAAAGTGCATGGTGATAGTGCTCTTAGTCGTGGCATGGTGTTTTAGAGCAACTCGCACCCGAATACTTTTTCTATCGATTGGGCATTATACACACCTTGCCGACCTCAAGTCCCGGTTCCGTCGATGAGATCTGTCATCCAACCTTATCGGCTGGTTGAAAAAGTTGCATAGGGATGACAGATCTCTGCGGGGTATCGATCCGCGGGATCGGTGGTTATTACAAGATTGGAAATACCTAAGCCTTTTTCACTTATGAATTGCTCAACATGTTTTTGAACAATATGCAATAATTCATAATAATACCGTCAGTACCACATGATTTCTTGTTGTTTATCCAGCCAGATATGTTTCATTGCTGACAAAACAATCAATAAGATTCAAGCTCGGTATGAGGTCATATGTAAATGTCTCATTCAAATCAAGAATTGATTCGCCGTTCACGCTTGATTTGAAGTCGAAAACTTTTGTTTCAACAGCTTATGAAAATATTTGATTCCCTCTCTCAGGGTTTGGTAGATGAACCAATTCAAAATGTGGTCCAATCAGGGCAAGTTTCTGCAATCCATAACATATAATCCTGTTTCAATTTCTATCCGGAGTCCTACTATCAATTTCGATACCAGCCCTATCGAGAAGATTTATCTCATTACTAGCGACTCCAAGATTTGATACCTTCACTCTGATTTCTTACGGAATAAGCTATTCACTTTCGTGAAAACGCCATCTGGATCCTGTGGGTTAATGCTCCTCAATTTTTCCGCCCATTGATTGCTGACCTCCTGAAGTATGAACAAATTAAGTTCCGGACATTCTTCAAGTGTTATTGCAACAAAGCCAACGAGGGGTGGTTGTAGTCGAAAAATATTGTTGACGCGTGTGAGAAGAAGGCTTTTCAATCTTTTCAACCTTGCGATGGTTTGTGTTTCATATCCTCGCATATTGTTTCGATGTTTAATCTTGGGAACGACTTTTTCATTCGTTTCCAACATCAGCTTCTCTAACTTCGACAAATAGAGATCTATTTCATCGTTAGTTAGATTCCTGTCATTAAGAACCATTAAGCAAGCGTTGCCGTCATCAAAAGGGGGACATTGCTTCTGGTAATCCCGATTCAACTTGCTTTGAAACTTTCCCCAATCTGTTTTTTTTTAAATTCAATCGATGATTTTCATATTGAACTGGAATGAGGAAGACATCATCCCTGTGATGATTGATTTCCATGGCGACTGCATTATGGTCACTACCGTAAGGAAACACCTGTAGTTTCCGTTGAGGACTATTAAAGCTGAATTCAAGTCTTGCGTCAGCAATGCAAAGGTCCAAATATGAATTTGTCCTAGGGTATGTTGGGAAGTCCGACCCATATAGATTGCACCTGTATTCAATTTGGTTCTCTGTTATACACGATTTCAGGAATACAACTCTTGGATTATTGGTGGCGTTCAGCCATGATGTATACTTGGTGTTCAGGCCACCAGCAAGAATAAAATAACTATGCAGCCTATTCAATTCGAGTATTTCAAACAAGAAATTGAGCTCCTCCTTGTAATTGAGAACATTTCGACCAGTTGCATGGGCAGAGATAACGAAGAGGTTATCCCCACCTGTCAGTATAATTTTGATAATGGACGCTTCGAGATTCTAAGCTTTTGAATTCGACTTTTTCAATATTTTGGAAATAATAGGGTCTTCGAACCAGTATCCCGGTGTCACCTCCCCCATCACCTATTACCCTATCGTTTCTTACGAATTCAAAATCCTTGAATGTTATGGAGTGCCATGAATGGAGGTGGGGTTCGGTGAGAAGCATGATGTCAGGCTTTTGCTTCACAAGGAACTCCAAGATATAGTCACGTCGATGCAGACTCACAATGCAGTTGACGTTGATCGAGATGAAACGAATCCTATCCATCGGAATGTGATTGGATGACAACTTATTTTGAGGCATTTGAAAGCCCTAAGCGCTCAAAAACAAAGTTAATTTTAGAATCCTGTAGATCGATTCTCCCTGATAGAGAATTTAATTGTTGATAAATTTTTAGAAGCAGTTCATTATTGACGCTTACATCATTTATTTTATTTACATTGTCTGCTGGTCCTCTCGCAGCATTTGCAAATGTCACCCCGGGCTTGACGAAGTTGGTAGGTTTCACACTGCAGATACTGGATTTTGTTTTGGAGTAAATTTTACTTTTGCATCTTGATACCGGGGGCATTCTTCATGTGATGCTGGATGACCAAAGCCACCGCAGTTCACACAATATAATTTTTCTTTTGGCGCCGCCTGAGCCAATTTGCACTCACCGGGAGCATGGACATCTTTGCACTTTACACATCTATATTTCATGGCGCGATTGGCAGCCGAATGACCCAATCTTTGGCACCTGTAGCACTGGTTGACCTCGCTTTTCTGGAGACGTTCCCACCTCACCACACGGAAGTTCAAGTACCTTATTTTTTGTAGGGCACTTGAATTGCTTTTGCTGGAAATCTGGACTAAGTAATAATTCAAGTTTTTACGCTCGAAAATCGATCTCCTCGTAGCAAAGTCTTTAACGGAAATAGATTCTATTTCTGGTGCAACTTCTTGAAGCACCTGAAGGAGATCGACTGTGTCCTCTCCGTAGTCCAGACCCTTCAATAAAAAGGTCTGGTTTTTTTCGCTTTTGGGGGTGTATGTAAAGTGCGGAACATCTTCACACTTTTAACTGCTTGAAAATCAACCTATGACTTAGTTCTGATTTTCTGTTTATCGCCATTGACTCTCGTGATCTCAAAATCATTTAATTTACTTCCGGCTGCCAAAAGCCGAACCGTATCTTTGCCTGTTTGCCCAAATACGTTGACTGCTGAGACTTTTTCTTTCTTTTGATTTACCTTGACAGACGGGCCAGCAGACAAACTTTTGGTTCTTTTCCCCTTTTTTTAAATACTCGATAAATCCATTATCAGGTTTAGTAATACAATGTTCAGAAGTTTTGTTGTTGTTGTTTGTCTAGTCTAGCTAGCGCTGTATGATAGTTCATGCTTACGTTTGCTCCGCCTGCGCTGAGAACATCCTCTTGACCAGTTTCTTGTTTCGGTTTCTTAGATTTCTTGTCTTCGGTCGCTTCTGCCTTTACGTCTTTTTCTTTCTTGCTGGTTTCTTTTGCTTTGTTGAACGTCAATTTTCCAACTAGTTCTTCTAGTGATTGGATCCTAAGTCTGAGCTCTTCGTTTTCTCTCTCAACGTTCTTAACTTTCAAGGTAGCTTTGAGTAACTGCTCGATTTCGATGACTGATAAAATTTTCGGTTTTTCTTCATTTTTACCGAATCTTCGTTTTAGTTTTTTCGCTCGTCATCGTTGGCGATGGAGACGATCGTTCTGGTTGGTGGCTGAAGCCATCGGGCTCCTCCATCTCGTCGCTTTTGCAGCGTGACTAGAGGGAATGTTCTTAAACCGGGACTTCCCTTGAATGTATTTCCGCATTTTGATACTTCTTCAGAAAAGAAATTTCAGGGATTCGATAAATGTTCGAATAATTCGACGGTGATGCTTTATAATTAAAAAATAGTTTAAACTGGCTTTTGTGAAAAATGAAAATTAAATTTTTAAAATTAATGACAGGAGCGATTAAAAACACGTCTATACGCAAAGACTGCTAGACGTAGAATACATACTGGTCATCCAACCACTACTGATGACGACAAAATAAAGGCGTTAATCGAAACCAACCGGCGTATGACAACTCAGATTCAACCGTTTACTTGCACTCATTGTACAACAGCTTGGTTACGCGAACAAACTGGATGTTCGAGTTCCTCACGGATTAAAGGGAATCCACCTCACCAAACGCATTAACATATGCGACTCTTTTCTGAATCATAACCAAAACGACCCATTTCTTAAAAGAATTATAACGGGTGATGGAAAATGGATTGTTTACGATAACGTAGTCTGAAAACGATCATGGACCAAGCAAAATGAGCCCCCACAATCGACATCTAAAGCCAATATTCACCAAAAGAAGATGCTTTCTGTGTGTGTTGGGATTACAAGGGTATAATCTGCTTTGTGCTACTTCCACGAAACTAAACTATTGACTCGAATGTCTACTGTCGTCAACTATCGAAATCGAACGAAGAAATCAAGAAAAAATACCCTGAACTGGCCAATCGCGAAGGCGTGATGTCCGATCATGATAACGCAGGCCCCACGCCTCTTTCAACTCGTCAAAAATTAATGGAGCTCAATTGGGACCTGATGTCACTTCCACTCTATAGCTCTGACAGCACCATCAGACTATCGTTTGTTTCACTCCCTTCAAACCATTTGGATGGTAACACTTTCGATTCCAATCAAGCTGTTAAAAATGAGTTGCACCAGTTCTTCGCTTCTAAAAACCAAGGCCTATTCGAACGTGGAATTTTCAACTTACCGAAAGATGGCAAAAGGTCATCCGACAAAATGGTCAATATATCATTGATTAATGTTTGTTGTTAATAAAAATAAATTTACTTTAAAAAACATGAAAAAACGGCATTACTTACCGAAAAATCCAATAATATCCCGTTATATGCTGTATAACAATCTCATCAGTTGAACGTGAACCTTATTTACAAACCTATTTACTTAACACTCCAACTATGAATAATACAAAAAATCGTTATCTTAAACATTTCATGTATTTCTAAATTTCCACCTCTTCTTCCATCATGATCATAACTGTTTCATACCTCACCCGCGTATCAATTTCACTTCTTTCTATGAATATGTCTATCAAGCCAACTTTCTTTTATTTCAGAAGCTATACGCTCGTTCATATTTCAAAACGGAACTTTCTGGAAATGTGATTGTGGTTCTTCTACTCGAAAAGCTAATTGAATTAATTGATTGAATAAGATGCAACTTGCAAGTATTTACGATAAAAAATTAACTCTAAAGCTTCCTAAATAATTAAAGAACAAATTCTCTGAAATTTCAAAAACACAACCCTTGAACTTTAAACATAGAGTTTTGGCGAGAAGCAGAAAGATCAGATTAATTCCAATGCAGGTTAGAAAAACGGAATAGTATGTTTTTTAGTTTTTATTACATGTTGTAAATATTCAATCAAAATTTACAATTACATACTCTCTGCTTGTCTGGATAGTTGATGTTTTTGTTATTTTTTTATTTCTATACTTTCATGTCGTTTAATATTCGATCATCTAACCTATTATCTAAATAACTTCACTTTTATACGATTCTTTACATGCGTCACGTCTTCTTAATTAATCGTTAAATAGTTTCATCTCATACTCATTTCGTTAAGCTATTACCCATTACAAATGAATAACAGAATAATATCATAATAATGAAATCTATACCTCTTTGTTCTTTTTTGTCATTTATTTATTTATATATATAACAACAGTCAGGCAGTTTTAAGATGCGTTGCAATTCTATATAATGTAGTTAATAATGTCTGGTAATAACATTTAATTTTTCTTTCTTCTTTTTGCCATTTCAAAATTACTTAGAGCTGTCTACTTAAAAGTTTTTTTTCTTTATTCGTCTAAAACTACTTATTAGTTAACAAAAATACTTTTATTATTAGAGACAAAAGACACGATTTTGGTGGGGAGTAAGTCAACAGAAGGAACGCAAATGATCGAAGTGGAGTGGGGTGGAGAGTGGATGAAAGGAAGGGGAGATACTTATGCTCGTAATAAAGGCCGTCTTCTAGAATTGTGAAGTAGTTCGACAGAGTACACAAATGAGTCAAATGTTCAATTCGAAAGGGTACGCTGGAAACGACAATCGGCTGTGCTGTCTGCCAGTAGACAATTTTCGCATGGTGTAGATTCACGCTTTACATTTACTTTTAGGCATTTAGTGGGACTTTGTAACGATGTAATTTTCTGCTTGCTCACTGTTCATCAAATCTAAGAAAACGTGAAACTAAGACAAAAAGCTAAGTATTTATCTACTTTTGTTAATTCGAAATTCAGCTTCGTTTCCACTCAATTTACTCTTCTCTTCCGATCTAATTCTAGTTCTAGTTTGCGAGTTGAGGGGATGAACATGATATATAGAGCTATACAATGCAATTACTTCATCTTTTCTTTAGAGTAAATTTCTAATTCAATACAAATTTTTATTTTTATTTATTTCAATAATTTTTTATCTCTTTTGGTATTACTTAAATTTTGTTAATTTATTTAAATTTATCTCTTGTATCAACTTTAGTATTTTTTCATTTTGGTATTTTGTTACTGTCAAAAAATTTCTATTATAGTACTGTGAATAACACTACAAAGATTGCTCACTATTTATTTCTTCTCTTATTTTCGTCTCTGCTCTTTACTTATTTAGTGTGGAATTATTAAAATTATCAATTTTTCTAAACGATCACGTTTACATTTTGTATTTATTTTGTCTCTAAGTAGGATTGAAAAATAACCAAGTAGCATTCTCACAATTACCTTAAATTTGGGCAGAAACAGAAGCGGAAATGAACGATTGGTGTAAGTAGCTGAAAACTCCAAGAATCCCCAACAAAGCTGCATACTATTTTGGTCACAGCAAATAAATCTCACAGAATCTAATGCCAAGTAATAACTAAATTTTTTTGTTTATTAATTTCATAAAAAGCAACTAGAACCACATTTCCTTTTCTAATCTGTTTAGTGTTGTTTAAATTTCAAACTCTTATGTTTTTTTCTTATGTTTTAGACCTTAATTTATTAAAAAAGTTTTTCTTATTGGATTTCATTTTATTAAATAAGACAGTAAAGATTTGATGTTACAAAATAGGATACTAAAGATCATGGGAATGAGAAAGGACGGGAAAATAAACACAATTTCTCTTAGTATCATCAAACTATCAATTTCAGATTTCTTTATAAGAAAATCATTTATTTCACGAATAAATCAAATTTTTAAAAAATTATGGAAATCGTGCGGTCAACACTATCGTTAATTAATACTTAAAGACACATGAGATAAAACATGATGTTCTTGGAGAAGTGGCGAAAAACAAAATAAAAAAATAAAGTTTCTATAAAAACATTTACAAATATGTAACCACACAATTCTATACGAAAACAAAAATTTCTTTTAATTTAGACAATTGATTTAAAAACATCTATAAAATATATAAAACTATTTTACTAACGAAATAAAATCAAATGAAAATAAAGTTAAATAAAAATTATAAAATTTATTTTTTTGTCTTAAACTTTTTCTTCTTGTTGTTATTGTTGTTTCATCACTTTCTTTCTTGTTAGCTTGCTTGTATTTTTTCGCATTTCTTCATTCAAAATAATATTCTGTTTTTATAGCAAATAATCTTACAGTTGCTTTTTTTAAAACTTTGCACTCTTTAAGCTTGCATTTTGTTTCTTTTGTATTGTTTTGTTTTTTGTTTCCTATTGAATTTTTAATATTATTCTTATTTAATATATTATCATTATTATTAAACTTAATAATATGTTTCCTGTTCCAGCCAACCGCCTGGATTGCGACGCAAGTAGAAACGACGAACTTCATCATAGATGAAAATGGACAACATGAATGGAATAGCAGGTAACCACCAAACGAATCTGTTAAAAGAAAATGAGAAAAAAATTAGAGAATATTTCAATTTTTAATTATTTATTGATATGTGCCTAAATATATTATATAAAAGAGCATTGTTCTAATTTTATAATTTAAATGTAAGTGTAAGAGCTATTTTACTATTTAAACAATTAACGCTTGACCATTTCAGACGACATTAATTTAACGCAAATTGTATGTCTGTTTTCGGGAAACTAGCAAGAGAACGACGTGGCAGAATAGCATCTCAAGCATATGAAAGGGGAGCTTAAATTATCGTGGATCATGACCTCTATAGTGCCACAAATATTGGAAAAATTACCGCAATTCTATATAGCCATAGAAGTTCGATCATTCAATGGTTTTGCAAATTGACGGGCAATGCCAAAATAACAACTGTTTTATTTTACTTTAAACGTTTCGAGACATTGAATACAAAAATAAACAAGCCGAAGTGGCGGGAGAGTACTTCTTCCAGAAGGGTTTTGCAAACAATTTTTTTTCTGGTAGGGAGGTGAATGCCCATTTACGCACAGAGTGTGGGACTCCCATGCTCAAAACGCGACTGGACTACCCACTAAACATCTCCCCTGTCAACCTGACAACCTAGCCTGGGACCGTTTGACACATTACTTCGGGCCAGGTCTCGTTTTGTTACGCCATGAGGCGCCTTCAAGCTGGGGGATCCCTCTTCTAGCGGGAGGGGAGAGGGGAAGAATAAGTGCCAGACAAGCGATCCCCCAGCCCCCACACCCCCGGCTGCTGTGAGTCCCTTTTTTCTTTTAGGACTGCCCGAACATAATGGGCCACATGGTTCCATTTGTCAACCGATGCGAGCATCACCGCGACTATGTTATCCGGGGTGAGTTCTCCCGTCTCCCTGTAGAGGTCCTTTCGCAGCCTGTCCCATTTTATTCACGCAAACAAATTAAGAACTCAAACAACGTTTTCTCAGTATCAAAACTTGATTCATATGCACATTCCATAAAATAAGTTCGAAAAAATATAATAAGGTTATTAAATATTTAAATTCCGAGCCATTTTGTTTTCAGTACGTTGACCTCACAGTTTGAAAAGTCATGATAAGATACCAATGTAAAAAACATTTCTAAAATGTTCATCAAAATTCCTTTGCAAACGCATATCTCCACAGTATTACGTGTTGTTTTAATTGTTAAATATTCAATCGGCTGCAACCAAGCTGTTGATGGCTCTATTGTTGTGAAATTTTCAGGACGCTTCCACCTATTATCAATTTTTTCGGGCAATTTTAATGGTCCCCTTTTAATTTTATGGGATAAAACGTTTTAATTTTATGGGGAAAAACATAAAATTAACTACTATTAACAAAGTTGATCAAATTTTGACTTCTGAGGTATTTGTCAGCATTTTACTCATAAAGACGCATTTCCATATTTTTCCAGATTTTTTAGATCAAAGATGTCTAATAACGAGGGGTGTGTCACAAATGTTTTGTAAATTTCCCATCCCCTTGCCCTTCTCGCGACAACAAATAGCAGCTTAAGACTTGTTTTGGGAAGTTCTAGCCCGGACCTTTCATTTGATATCCATATTGTCTATCTTTTGTAAAAAAACAAAAAAAAAATATTTAAGCGTCACCCCTATTTAGGGAGACCCCCTTAAACACCTGATAAAATTTTCGTTATGCCTAAAGAAGAAGAAGTCATCACTTTTGATTTGTTCAGAAAATTTCAAGATTGTAGCTATTATAGTTTCTGAAAAAAACTTGCCGTGACGCATGGACGGACAGGTCGCGAAAGTAATAGGGTTTTGTAGACAGTTTATAAAAATCTAAAAAAGAAAAACAAAAACGAAATGTATGAAAATTAGAATCGAATAGCAAGAAAATACAAAATATAAAAGCATAAGGAAACTTAGAAATTTTTATCTAAGAAGTGATTTAAAAGTTAGGTAGATAAAAGTACAGGGTGGCGCAAAACTTTCTGACCGTCGACATGAAAAATCAACCCGATTATATTTATCGGTAAAAAACAATCTTCAAACATTTTGGGACCCATTTTGAATTTTTTAATAGCTACATAGCTTTCATTAATTTCCATAAGAGTGAAAACATAAATTCAAATGATAATTCGAAAATGATGACTTTTATTTAAGAGCAAGAAAAAACAGGTATGAAAATTCGAAAAGAATTTTTAGGTACGCCTAATGACAAGTAAAATATGCAGACCCTGAATTACTTGGGTATTTTTTTATTAGCCTCCTGTGCAGTGAAATGACGTTTGAAAATAAAAACTTATTTGTTCAGATATGGTTACTTGAAGTGAAAGTACCAAATTTATCGAAAGACCTTCATTTTAACGATCTTTTGTAGAAACCCTTAAAAACTTCGTGAATCTTCAACGGATTGAATTGGATTTGTTTTGCGACGACACTCGTAAGTAGTCGAATTCAACAAAGTATTGCGATTCAACGCATGCATTGATTGGGTTACAGCTGCAGCGATATTATGCAGAATACTTAGGCTCAGCAAGAACACCATGAAAAAATGGTGCAATGCAGAGCAAGGAAACGAGGAGTATATACAAAAAAGTGATCGACTGCCAGTACGTTCAGCAGAAGCAAAATGGAAAATTTGAACATTAGCAGAAAATAGACCCGGAGTGGGGACGCCAGCAGTGACGAAACCGTTTAATAGCTCTCCGGCGGCCACTAAAAACGTGTCGAGGCAAAACGGTCAGCGATGCATTCGGTTCAGCAATTCTGGCCGGAGAGCCAATGGAGAACGTAAGAAACCTCTACTTTCCGAGAAGAGCATTCGAGACCGGCTAAATTTCTATCAAAATCACAAAACCTCGGATTTGCTGATGACAATGCCCTTGGCGAAAGGTTGCGTGCAAACATCCTTTTTAACGGACGAGTCGTGGATTCAACTGCATCCAAAACCCAATCGACAGAATAGGATAGTGAGAATCAGCGAAAATATTTCCGTAATACATACGCAAATATTTCCGTAATACAGACTCCGAAATTCGACTTAAAAATCATGGTAGCTGGCAGAGTGAGCAGTCGCGGAAAAAACCAACTTCACTTTGCTCAGCAAGGAGTGTCTGTTATGGAGAATATTACAGGGAAATCGCCAAGAATTCAGGGAAGGAAAGGAAGTGATTTTGATGCAAGATAGCGCCAAGGTGCATACTACTTTGAAAACTTATGAGGCGATTTATGAGCATTTTTCTAATGTGTGGATTGATTGGCTTGGTAATGCCCCTGATTTTAACCCCATCGGAAATGTGTGGTCCAAATGAAAGGAGAGTGTCTTTAGAGATCCCAGACCAGCTGATTCGACGTGTAAAAATTGAGTGGGACGCAATTTCTGCAGACTATCTAAAGAATGTATGTGAAAGTTTCCGAAAACGACTTTTAGAGTGTATAGAAAACGACAAAGGACATACTTCATACTAATTATTTATTATATTACCTAATGAGTGTAGTTCATAAAAAAATTATAATATTAAACCAATCTCTTATTTTTCAAATTTTATACAAGAAATACTATGATCAGAAACTTTTGGCCACCCTGTATGTTTCTCTCTAAATACTCAACACATGAAATGCAGACTTGGGTTGTAACGGAACCTCGTTTTTGCCTCTACAAATGCGAAACATCCGCAAGAAATCATACCTCCGCATATTTTTAACGGAGTTGTAACGAAGGAGTTTTTATGTTTTATTATTACATGCGGCGCTCGTGTACGTCTCAGCCGATTAACTTATGAGTTTTGATGAGTTTTGCAGGTAAAGGTAGCCGTACAGGAGGTTTTTCTTGAAAGAAAAGGCTCCAGGATTTCCTATGCCAGACACGTGCCCATATATGGAGAGCATTTTCCTCAAGGATATCCTGAGGAAAAGCAAGGATATACTCAAGGCCGCTGCCGTACACGTTAGAAAATTTCCCAGGGCTTGAAGAACTATTGAACCCAAAACTTGAGGAAATCCCGCCCGTATATGGCTACGTGCGAAATTCATCGAAAGCGGACAGCTGGCGGAGTCCAAAAGGAGAGAATACTTAACGTGAATTTTTTTTTTTAATTTAGTCGTCTAGAGATTTCTCGCGAAATAATTAGTAATTTTGTTGTTTTTTTTGATAAAATGCGTGATGAAGCCGAAAAGTAGTGATATTTGGAAATATTCTGTAGAAATAGATGATAATTATGTAAAATGCAAAATATGTCAATAAATTATTCAAGGAACGATCGGACCACAACATATTTGAAAGGACACTTAAAATCTATGCTTGTAGAAAAATTTGAGGTACTGTGTAAAATGGAAAAACAACGGTAGAAAGAGAAATTGGATCAAGTAAAGTCAGGAACACCGTTACAGCAGGTACAAAGAAGAACAAGGCATATTATAGTGGAAGAATCCGTAAAGAAAAATCTGTGGGATACATTACATGCTGAGGCAAAAAATTGACAATTTGGTTGGAGAAATGATTGCTTTGAAGAATCTCGCATTTACTCGTAATTTTGTCGAGGTGTTTGATATGTTACTGACCTTAATCGACGGCAAATTGTTTTATGCTGCTCACTTTATGGCCGTTATACCGTCGATATAATTTGTGACCATTTGAAAAATATGCTGCTAGAGTGGAACGTCCGGGATGAACAATTGCATTGCTTTATTCGTGATAGTGGATTAAGCATGATCAGAGCAGTACACTTAGCCAACGTACCAGATGTGGATTGCAGAATCCATCAACTATAACTTTGTGTTCGTTGTATTCTGGATGCGCGTGAAATAAAGGATAACAGAGCATTTTAATCAATCACAAATAGCCCAAGATGAGCTAGTTAAAATCCAAAATGAGCAACTTAATCAACCTGCACTTCGTGTGATTCAGAATTGCGTTACCGGGTATGTTTTTGTTTATAAATATGTTTCTTGTGAACATAGCTTGAGAGTCCTTTGCCCTTTCGCTTTTATTTCAGATGGAACAGTATTTTCCATATGTCTAAGCGTCTGTTACAAATTAAAGATTCTATTTGCCTTCATGCCAACAAGAATAACATTCCACAAACTTTCCCAGAGGAATAGTTGTGCGTTAATAAAATAGTGGCAATACTTACTCCCTTTAATGGAATTACGAGGAATCTAAGTGATACTTCAAAAACCTGCATATCTTCAGTGATCCCTTTAATATACATATTAAAGCACACAATTGCAGATAGAAAAAGGCAAATCTGACCAAAGTCAGAATTTCAAAAACATCATTACAAAACTGATTGTAGACATAAACTCTAGATTTTGCGACCTTCCAAGCAATAAACTGTATTCGCTTGCTACATATTTGGACCCTAAGTATAAATTAAATTTTTTTAACGAGGTCATTAAGGAACAAGTACAATTCGAACTTTTGCGCTTGCTAACGCTGCATGACTTGAGTCTTGGAAGAGCTGCAAGTAGAGCAGATGAAGGCGGAGCTTCTGTTGCCAAACTATCTAGGTTCGAATCAAAACCAATTGATAATGAACCGTATACAAGCTCTTAGATTTTACCCGAAAGTGTATTTTCAAGTCCAGCGGTGACGATGTAGAGGAAAAGAGAATGACAGCATTATAGCCAATAGCAACCTCATCATATGGAAATTATTGATAAATAAATACAATTCAAAACCGGCTCAAACTAAATAAAGATCCTTTATTATGATGGATATAGAATACAAAATTTCAAGCTTTGGCTCGCACAGTGCGCACTTATAGTATTTATCGTTGCCACCAGGGTCAGTTCAAAGCGAGCAACTGTTCAATGGAGCCAGTTTAATTTACGAACCTTTAATAAGTCGCATAGGTAACAAAGCTGCAAAATTATTATTTGTGAAATGCAATTTGTATCTAATCGTGTAACACATAATTTTTGGAATTTTCTTCGTAATCCGAACACAACACATTGTAGGCCGTTTTGCGGCTTAAGGACGTCCAATCAAGAGGGGGAACAACACAAATCTTTCACATAGTTTGAATCCCCCTGCGCCTCCTTAGATTTGTTACCTGTTGTTGAAAGTTCTTATCAAAACTTTGCAAAAAAAAAAAAAAATTAAGGGTTACTTCCATAACCCCATCATTAATTTTTCTGTCTGAATTTTGAGAAGTTATCATTTTGACGTTTCATCAAATTTCATTTTTGTAATTTTTTAGTTTCTGTTAAAACTTGCTGCGACACACGGAAGGGCAGATGGACGGACGAATGGATGGACGGAGACAGGTTGCGAAACTACTAGATGACTCTAAGCCACTTGCAACGGTTTACACGAGCTACTATTCGAGCATGGTTGGTTTACATAACAATTAGCGCTATTTAAATGGAAGCTAGTTATTAAATGTGATAGTCATTCTTTGAAATGATACAATGATCAGCTTTATCGTTTTGTCTAAATAATTATAAATCAGTAGCATAAAGCAAATATGAGGATTTTAGCATTGATAGAAGGTCACTGGTGAAAAGAATAAATAAGAGTGGACACAATAAAATTTTGCGGGGCTGATGAAGTAGGGAAGTTTTGAGATACATTTGCTGAAGAGAATTAAGAGGGATAGTCCAAAAGTAATATTTCATTTATATTTTTAGAGTCGTATACATTTAAAGAATATTATAGGCTCTTCCTATATAGACCAACGCGATTCCCACTGCAGGTACGGCTTTTGGAACTCGCTTTACCGGATTCCCTGAAGAGATTCCGTCACGGCCCTTTGGACGTTTTCTACGGAGCTGTATCGTTTTCCTTTGAGATCTCGCTTGATCCGAGGAAAGGAGAATTATTTCTGCGGTGCCAGATCTGGACTATAGGAGTACCTTATAAAAGTCAAGTTCCGACGCCGCATCTCCAAGAGCTGTAAACAAGGAGCATCAGTTACCCCAAGGTACCAGATACATAAGCTAAATGATAGCTCAGTAACGTCCAAATACATGTCAGCGCTGGAAAATCGCATCAACATTTCCCCGCAGGGGGAGAAAGTAATGATGAATCATGACATCAAAACCATGTGGAAGACAGTAAGAGATGCGGTGGCAGAAGCAGCCGACGAAGTCTTGGGGCACCAGTCACAGAAAAGAAGGAACGACTGGTACGACGAAGAATGTAAGGAAGCGATTAAAAAATGGAATAAGGCGCACAAAGAATACATCCAGCGACCAACTCGGGCCAAAGATGAACAATATCAACACTAAGATCCAACAGATAAACGAAAATATGATCCTACATGAAGTCAGAACGGGGTATGCCTCTATCAAACAACTAAGAGACGGCTTCAGTCCACAAACAAGTCTCTGCAAAAGTGAACTAGGAGCAATCATGGGACGACCCAGTTGATATTAGAAAGAGATGCCTGCAATATTTCCAGTAGCTATTCACAGCGTCCCCAACAATGACTAAAGCGGTCCCAGTCTCGCCACCAACCAGAGACCAAGTACAGGCAGCAGTACGAAACATGGACCCTGACAGGCGAATCCGAAAAGGCAGTGGACGTATTTGAACACAAAGTGCTCTCTCACCATCACTCAGGAATCTTGGCACAAACTTGGTACACACCTTACGCATGGCCAAATCCTCGGTAATAATTTTTTGGACGCTACCGTACGAAATCTCCATATCATCAATAATTAGACGATTGTTTGTGCGCCGGCCGGAATTCAGGAGCACCTTTACTTTGAACACATTTTCATCAATCCGTATGCGTCCTTACTTTTTGATCCTATCCTGTATTTCAGAGGCGCATTTGGCGAAGATCAGCCCTCTATAAAAATTCGATGTCGAAAGGCTCCAAATGGCGTCCGTAGCAAAAATTTTTACGGAGACCCTCAACAACAAACTGGCTCCCATCCTATCAAACACATAGCTGAAAACAAGAAACGAGCTGTGGGTGGAAGTGAAAGCGGAAATTAAGACCGTAGTAGAACTGACAATCAGATATTAAGCCCGGTGCAAAAGATAGTTCGATGATGAGCGCCAGAATGCGTTGGACAAAACGAATTACGCGGACAAACAATATTTAGGTAGGAACGCAGAAGAGTGGCAAATAAAATAACTAGAATTAAGAAAGGAAAATACTATGACGACCAATTGAGAAGCATCGATGTAAGTTTAGCGAGCAATAAAATAAGCAGACTAAGTTGTGTAAAGCCAGAAACAAGGTTATCAACAAAAGACCACACTCTGTCGTGATGACATCGGCAACATCATCGCTGATGAAAACAGCATTAAAGAAAACTGAGCATCATATTAAAAGAACCTTCTGAAACCTCTGCACAGCTCCGGAACATGGGAGACTAAAGATATTCCCGGAGGGATTCCACTGGCCGCACCAACTCTGGATGAATTTTTTTCCACCATTAAGGCCCAGAATAGTGTAAAGAAAGCGATCCACAAAGTCATCCAGCATATTCGGCAACATCCAACAAATTTGGTGGCGAGTGGATCCCATCAATTAGTTTCCTTATCCACAAAAAGGTGACAAGCTAAAGTGCGAAAACAATAGAGGCATATCACTACTTTGTACGGCGTACAAGATATTTTCGACAGTATTATTGAGGAGTATCAAGGTGACTTTAGATAGGGCAGGTATATCGACAATAAACCAACTGTTTGTCCAGCAGGTGCTTGAGAAATGCTGGCAGTTCAATATAGACGTACACAAAATGTTCGTTGATTTTAAACAAGCATACGACAGTATTGATCGTAACGTACTGTAACAAACAATTCTTTGTTTTGGTATCCCAGCCAAATAAGTCCGTCTTACCGAAATGACAATGACGTCGACAACCTCTCAAGCCTGCATCAATAACCAACTCACCAATGCCTTTGACACAAATATCGGACTAAAGCAGGGAGATGGGCTGGCCCCATTGTTATTTAATTTGCTTCTGGAATGCGTTATAAGAAAGCTACGTGTCGATACAAGAGGTACGTTATTATACAAGTCGAGCTAAGTGGTAGCCTATGGGGACGACATCTACATTTTGTCACGGTCGTTAACAACTGCCAAAGAACCTTTCGTGAAACTCGACAGCAAAGCATAACTAGTAGGGCTAGAAATCAATGACAATAAAACAGCTCATGACGCAGTCGAGGAAAAATACCTCAAATACACAAAATATCACACTTGGCGAATACAATATCGAAAAGGTGGGTGAATTTGTGTATTTAGACGCCAAAATAACGAGAACCGGTAATTAGAGGGACGAAATACGCCGAAGAATACAGCTCACAAATAAAATATTTTATTCAGTTTTGACGAGTTTGAAAACCAGCTACATACACATGAAAACAAAGCTCCAAGTATACAAATCTGTGATAAGACCTGTGCTATGCTATTGGTGCGGAACATGGACCCTAACCCAAGCACCCACAAATATATAGAACCCCTTCGAGAGACGGGTCCTGAGGCGAATAATCGGAACGAAACTAGACGGGGACCAATTTCGAATTCCATACAACCATGAGTTCCATGAAATTTTTGATGAGACCTCCGTCTTAACGATTGTAAGACAGCGGATGCTACAATGGGCTGGCCTAGTAAATCGTATGGACGAACAATAGATACTCAGAAAGTTATTTGCTGGGAGAACTGAAACCGAGGAAACGCTGATCTGATTCGGTCGACGAAGACAATTCATCGCTCCTCGGATTTTGAAATTGAAGGGCGCGGTCGATGGACCGAGACAGTTGGAAACGAAAGCCAGATAGGGGCTGTAGTACTAAGAAGGAGCATTTTAATGAATGCAAATGGTTGTCATTAAGCGTGATGGGTTTATACTATGTTGCATTTCATTGTTTCAACAACTTCATATTCACACTACATTAGAATAACTTAAATTTATCGTTTGCTTTATATATCTCATCTCAAAGATTTGATGTTTTTAGGGGGAAGGTGTTTGGTTGTAAGTAGATAGGAAAAATTTTTCTATCATCAGATTTAAATTTACTTTTATCGGGGTAAAAAGAAAGGAGCATTCGCTGAAAGAGGAGGCATGAACGAGCTCTTGGAACAAATTATTCACAGAAGATTATAAAAATTACAGATCCATTGAAACTATGAATATGATTATTGTAACCTACACGGAAAATATCGGCTTATCTTCCTACGAAAATTCTTGTAACAGAAAGCCTCATTTTTTGACACAACGCTTTACACAACATATAAAGCTGTACACCCATTTTCTGCACTTGAACACGAGTTTCGATATAAGGGGCTCACTGTGAGAGTTTTCATCGAATAGAAGAGGAAGTTTTAAAGAGATACTTTCCAGATGAAAAAGGTGACTAAGGGAATCCATGAATAGTATTCGTTATTTGTGGCGTGACCGGACCTTCGCTTATTATAAATGAAATTGAGAGCGAGATTTTATTTTTTCTCTTTCCTCTTCACAATTCTTTTCAGTTTAGAATATTAGATTTCATGATACTTTATTGTTGGATCATTGAAAATTGATGATAATAGTTCCCCTAGGGATAGTACTTTTCCTCAAAAAAGTTTATTGGAACCAAGAGTGATTGAAAAGCCTAATTTTCATATGACTGCGTAACTAAGTTTTTCAGAACAATGCTCTCATATCAAATATATATATATATATATATATATATATATATATATATATATATATATATATATATATATATATAAATATAAATAAAATATCAACTAAACTCTAGAACCAAGTACTTACTTCAGTGGATACATTCGAAGACCCTTGTCCATTCCGGGGCAATACGATAGGAATGCAGCTAAAGCAGTTTCGAATATGAGACCAAAGTTTAATGCCCAATTCCTCATTCCTTGATGGAATATTGAATTACGTCGTGTCTTACAAATGATCAAATCGGCCCATTGTACAACCACAATTGATACGAAGAAGGCGGTATGGCAAGTGAATTCGAGAGTTTTGCGATCGCGGTACGTCTAAAATAAAATACATTCAACTTAATCAATTATTTGGAAGCAAACAGTAGTTAACTTAATGATTCTTATTATAAATTAAATTTTACAGAACAACAAACAAAAACAAAAAAACTTACCCATTCCTGACCATACGAATCAGTTAAATCGTTAACAGCTTTCGAGTCCCACATTTTACGAATACCAAACAATTTCATCGGCAAAAATCCATTTTCAGCCATAATTACGAAATAGACAAAGAATCCGGCAGCAGCTTGAATCATGCCAATTTGACCGTAAGCCATTGAAATCAATCTGTTGATGATATCGAAATATATCATTATAGTTTTAATGAACACAAACTTTACGGTAAAGAAATTTTACAAGCAATAGAAGGAAAGAATGACATTGGGAGTTTAAAAATTGAGTAAATTCAATCATAGTATCAATATTTATCAAGTATTTTAAATTTCATTAATATTTCAATCTCAACTCCCAAAATATCATTCGAAAATAAAGAAGTAAACAGAAAATTTAATTCAAACTGATATACTTTTTAAAAAGATTAGTGTTAAAAGGTTAGTAGAGTGTTTAAAGCGTTCATAGGATTTAGAAAAATGCATCATCTATGGGCGTTGAATCTGCATAAGCAAAAGCGTTTTACAGCAAAAAAGCATAAGCGAAAGCAATCCATTGCATGGCATGTCTTATTTACAGTTTTTCGCAAGGATGGAATTAAAGCTGAACATTACTTACGATCTACCTGTATCCAGTAACGTAATTGGTATCAATTTACATTTTTATTTTTTTATGTACATTTTCCTCCTACCTTTTTAAACCGATGAAAGCTGATGCATTAGTCTACCAGACTATTGCAATCTGAGCAACCCCTTATCATTTTTATTTAGAAATTCATCATTCAAAAATTAACTTAATATAATTGTAAATTAGAAGGAAACTTGAAAATAATGTAAATTATTACTAATCTAATATAAATGAAAATCAAAACTATTGCGTACTACACATTTGACTAAATCAAGATTTCCATTCATTTGGGGGGAATAATAAATTAATTTACCTACATGCCTCCCACGAGCATCACTTTTGGATTATTTTCTATTTGTAAACATCAATAAATTACGTACAGTCTAAGTTTAAAACTAATTTCACTAATTTATCTAAACACTAAACATCATTCATTCAACTACTTTGCAACAACAGACAAGTAAAGCCTAAAATTTCACTTTTTTTATTTTTCTTTTACCAAAAGGCAACATTAAGACACTAATGCAATGTTGCTGAAGAACTAGTTCAACTTTATCACATTCTAATGGAACTAGCAGAAATTATTTTGATTTTTTATGGCAGGAAAACGCTTAAGAGCGGAATCAATGAAAAAGAGTCTGAAAAATCTGCAAAATTAGAAAATATATAGAAAAGGTTTCATTCTGCCCTCAATTTGGAATATATAGTACCAGAGTCATAGAAATCTTCATTTAGAAACTCAATTCTGCTAGTCCCTTGGTTCTATAACACACCCAGCAAATTTAGTGTTTGTCAAACAAAGTGTCGTGTTGGAAAGTGTTAAGGGATTGCTGCTATGCAATTGTAGTTGAACTAATCAAAAAAAAACAGACTTCCTCTTTTGAATCGAATAGAGAAATAAAAAAAAAATAATGAAAAATTGATCTCATATTAATGATTATATATAATCACTTTTTATTAAAATTACGCGTACTAATTTTTTTTTAAATTTTGCGTAGCAACAACCGCTTCACTTTTTGTGTTAAAGTATAGAGCTTTGAATTTTATGGAATTTCATCAGCCAATAGTATTCATAAGTTTAAAATTTAAAAAACAACCTCATTAATATTCTTAATTGCATCTAACGTATCAAAACTCTTGAATTTGGGTTAATACTTTCATTTATGAAATATTTTGAGGAACAAAGTCTGAAAACACGAATGAAATGTAAGTTAACACGTAAGGGGAAATACATGGTTGCCATATATTACTTTGCCTTGCTTAGATAAAATGAATTGAATGTCACTCCGGCTGAGAACTCATTGTGGAAGTAAATAAAAACTATCATAACAATTTTGGGATAGCTATATCAGATTTATAAAGATCATAACAATAGCGAAATGCATTATAAACTCAAATTTAGCTTTAAGCTCGATAAGATATTTCCGAAAAATGTTTGCACGTTGTTTATATTAAGCTGCTACAATTTTATCCGAAAAACGACTTTTCAATTCATTTTAGTGATGCAATTTGCAATCAATCTTCAATGAAAATGACTTTAGACTCGCTGTGTTTTCAAGTGACTCTAAACTTTGCGTTTCTATGTTTTATGCAGTGTAGAAAGCATCTATTTTTCAAGTAATAACCACTAAATGCTCAACTCAAATTTTCTAGATTGCACTCTATGTAAAGTCATTTTCCATATGTTTATCTTTGCTAAGTTAATCATAAATATGTTTATGTATATATGTAATGCTAGGAACTTCATGTAACAACTACCACCAGGTCTTCTGTTAAAAATAACATAACTTGCTTGTGTGTGGACTGATTATATCAAAACATATATTTGGAATTTTTTCGGTTTTTTGCCAAAAACAAAGGACAAACAAACAGAACATTAGAACAAATAACATTTTTTCAATTCGTAATGTGGCTCTAATTAACATTGTTTATTTTTTATTTTTGTTGTTTTAAAATGTTTACTGTGATTTGCTAAACAATTTCCTGACCTGCGATTAACCAAGTTGTCACGATAAGGATCTCTCGGTTGTCGCTTCATAATATCGCTCTCAGGAGCCTCATAGGCTAAGGAGATAGCTGGGACCTTAATGATAGTTTTCATTTGGATTATACGTGTTTTCAATAAGAGAGTAAATAAAAGTAGAAATGTTTATATAATACAAATAAAGCAAGGTTCAATTGACACACTATCTGCTACAATACAAGATGCACCAGATTTTTCTTTACTACTAAAAATTCAATTCAGTTGAGATCTAATGCATCTCGTATTTTACTAATTAAGTTTGTTTTTAATTTAATTATTGCATTTCAGTATGTACAAATATTAAGTCTACTACACTATTACACGCCTTTTTCATTCTTATATTACTGAAATTTCCCCAATGATGTACAAGTAGATATTAAACGTCAATCCTTAATTTTTCTTTATTATTCGTTGGTAATCTAGGACCTTCTAAGTTTTCAGCAAAATCGTACACTTGTGTTTTTAATGTTTTCTGTTTTGTCTAAAAATTTAGCTTTCAATTTACTTCTAAAAGGGAAGAAATATATAATAAATGGATCATACATTTTTAAAGATTATAGAAAGAGAGACAATAGTTTAAATGCGATCATTACATTACCACTACATGGATCGTCTACATAAAAGTGATTTCACAGGTAAAGAATGAGGCATATCAAAATTACATGAAACTCATTCAAATCCCTTCTATGATAGAATACATTCCAGTTTGTGTAGATTCTTAAGTCTACTGTGAAGTATTTCAAAATATGGGTTCAACTAAATTATTGTTTCTCTTTGCGTTTAAGGATTAGTTGTTGTTGAAAATATTGCACTTTGTACGTTTAAGTATGTAGTATTATAGTATTTAGAGTAATGTGAGCTACTGAACATTCTTCCAATTAAAATATTTTTCGTTACACTCTGTTCAGAATATGTTTATCGCTGTGTTGAAGTTTAAAACTTAAATTTTACTTAAGCAACTTAAATTCTCTATACTTAACACAAACTTGAACTTATAATGATGAGTTTAGAGTGATGAAATCCCTAATTTTCACGATGACAATACTACAAATGTAAAAGGATTGTTACACACATTTAGTGGAGGAGAAATGCAGCTGCTATCTTTTCCAAGTTACCAAAGCGCATTCCAATAGATAGATTTTTATACGATATATTTTGTAATGAATATAAAACTATCTTGGAAAAGATACGAAAGATAAAATCATTCAAATAGGGGTGGGGGCATCTACCGTGATTTTGATAATAAAAACAAAGTAGGAATAAAATAACAACTATAAATCGAAATGTACACCTTGTTTAAAATAAGTAGAAAAATCAATACTTATCAACAAAATCAAATTTACTACATAGGTAAAGCATTATTCAATGCACTTGATATTTCAAAATAAACGATCAATCAATTTATAATACGCATTTCAATATCGCAATGCGTTACCATTCGATGAAGATTACCTTCAGATATAACTTACCTTATTCTAATCTGCTAAATTATTTCATACGTAGACTTGCATTTTCATACACAATACGTTTTTTTAAGAGCATTACATACGTATCTTTACTAAAAGTTTTTGTTTGGTATTTTGATATATGAATTTTATAAGTAAAATAGTTTTTTTTTTTTCATAGGCATAAGGCCGTGTCAAATAGAGAAAATAATTAATAAAAAGGAATAGCAAAAATTTTTGACTAGAAATTAACTATTTTACTTTACTGATCAAATTGATGGTAAATCAAATTGAAATACGGAGAAATGAAGAGACTAAACCTTATTTTTTTTAACCAATTTTAAACAGTAATAAAAAAAATTTACAAATACATTAATAACTAACATCAAATAGCCAATTTAGGTAATTACATCAAATTTCGAATCACATTAAGGTATAATTTTTTTTATTGATCTAGCAATTTTGTAAACGCTGCTTTGCATGAACTTGATTATTCACCGAAAATGTGCAATTTATCAATTGAATTTGAATGATTATGCAGAGGGTTAATACTCGAAATAACACAATCAATTATTTTACTCCAGGATATTTTATTTTATAAATCCTGTTTTTAGACAAACAGTTACGAAAAACAAATATTCATGGCGTGTTTAAGCATCATGAGGACAACCCCAAGAGCTACGGTGAAGATAATGCTCATCGACAGACATTTTATAAGAGCAGACGGAGGTAATTTCAATTTGGTTTGTACCCTTTAAAGGGAAAAAATTATAAAAAATGTTAGAAATAAAGGGAAAGATATTAATCAAAAACTTCTCATTCCATACTGCACCAAATCGACTTTTTCTTTTAGTATGTGTAACTTTGGAATTATCTTTTTCAGTGTGAGGGTCACATCGCACAAAACATTACATTATGTTTTTCTACTGTATTATTATTTGATAGGAGCCTGAAGCGAAAGTAACATCTTTCGATATTTTACTTACAATATTATAAAGGGTTTTCCAATAAGAGGTGTTATTTTGAATAGCCCGCTATTTCGGTAGATGTCACTTTTGAAGCTGTCATTTTTTGACATTTGACAAGTAGAAACTACGCCATTAATAAAAATAGATACACGCTTCAACAATGCAGTGAAATTATTAAAATTCACTATAAAAATGGTGAAAATTTGGCAGAGACGATTCGTAAAACTCGAACATTTTTGGGTTGTCGTAAAGCACCTTGTCGGACCGCAATACAGAAATTGGTGGACAAATTCGAGCTGTTGGGACAGCTTAGTAATGTGAAGAATAAAACTCGTGCACGTCACTCAAGAACAGCCGAGAATATTGCTGCTGTAGCCGAAAGTGTTGCAGAAGCCCAGGTTTGTCCATTCCTCGTCGCTCTTTGAAATAAGGCACAAACGTCATTACACCGTATTTCGCATAAAGATTTGGGTCTTAAGGCTTATAAAGTTCAGTTAACACAAGAACTCAAGCCGGTCGCTCATCAAAAACTTCGGGTCTTTGCTGATTGGGTCCTTGAAATACATGAAAATGATCCGGAATTCCATCGAAAAATCATCTTGAGTGATGAGGCCCATTTCCACCTCGGTGGCTTCATCAACAAGCAAGATTGTCGCATCTGGGGCTCGGAAAACCCAAGGGTTATTGTTGAAAAGCCTCTCTATTCTCAACGTGTGACTGTTTGATGCTGTTTATGGTCTGGCGGAGTCATTGGACCTTACTTTTTCGAAAATGAGGCTGGAGCAACAGTTACAGTGAATGGATTGCGCTATCGAGAGATGATTAATGATTTTTTATGGCCGGAATTGGATGGTATTGATTTGGACAACGTTTACTTTCAACAAGACGGCGCTACATGCCACACAAGCAACGAAATCATTGATCTTTTACGGGAAATGTTTTCGGACCGTGTTATCTCTCGAAGAGGTGATCACAATTGGCCATCGAGATCTTGTGATTTAACACCTTGCGACTTCTTCCTTTGGGGCCACGTGAAAGAGAAGGTCTACGCCAACAGCTCAGCGTCGATTCAAGACCTTAAAGATGGAATTCGTGAGGCTATCGAGGACACAGGGCAGCCACTTGCCGATTTGGTTATGGAAAATTTCATGAAAAGGATATGGTCCTGTAAGCGTGGTCGTGGTGGTCATTTGCCTGATGTTATTTTCCACTATTAACGGCATTACAGGGAGACGGGAGAGCTCACCCCGGAAAATATAGTTGCGGTGATGCTCGAATCGGTTGACAAATGGAACCAGGTGGCACATTATGCTCGGGCAGTCCTAAAATATAAAAGGGACTCACAGCAGCCGGAGGCGCTGGGGCTGGGGGATCGCTCTTCTGGCATTTCCTCTTCCCCTCTCCCCTCCCGCTAGGAAAGGGACTCCCCAGCTTGAAGGCACCCCACGGCGTAACAAAACGGGACCTGGCCCGAAGTAATGTGTCAAACGGTTCCAGGCTAGGTTCTCAGATTGACAGGGGAGGAGTTTAGTGGGTAGTCTAAGGGTATCCTCCATGGGAGTCCCACACTGCCAGACTCGGCGGGCGTAAATGCCTTCACCTCCCTACCACAAAAAAAAAACTATTAACGGCATACCTTCCTCTTTATAATGAAACAAACATCTGATCATTTATATTAAAAAATGGCATTTTTCTTTTAATATCAAAATAACATCTCTTATTGGAAAACCCTGTATATATTATTCTACTTTTGCAATCGAGCAATTTTTTGACACCGTATAAATTGATCCCGCTGAATTGTTTTTCATAGGGTTGCATGGAATGATTCGTATGTGCCTATAAGCCAACATCACTTGTCCGGAACACTTCAATACAACACCATTCTTCACTAGAACAATTGTTCTTCTTGCGGCCAATCTGACATTAGTTTTGTTGGTCACAAAGTCATTAACTTCCTTTCCCCCTTTCCCTTTGTTTTGATTTCTATTTATCCATCCTTATCTACAAAAGAACTCAACTACCAGAGCTAACATATCCTTCCAAGAAAAATTTTTTTGACTGGAGTAACTATAGTGATCCGCTAAAGCAGCATATACTGGTCATGTGAATTTATGAATGAAGCTCTTAGCTAAGGCGAAAAAGTTATTGACAAAAATCTTGGAGGATATAGTTGGAAGCTTGGAAAAGGTATATTGAATAGGACTTTTAAATCAGCCACATTTAAAAGACATCCAACATGTTGCCAAGCGGGAATAATACTCGACAACACCGCTCGATGGGAAATAAACGATGAGGCCTTTAAAAACAAAATACAAAACCTGCTCGATATAGCTGAATCCATTTAAAAACCTTATGCCGGTCGCGGTGGTAAAAACTTTTAACAAATTTGAAAACCAAAAGGAAAAAGTTGTTTTAAGTAATTCGAAGGAAAAACGAATTATTGCAGGACAAATATGTTGGCTAGCAATGCATCAAAAAATTGGTACATTTGATCATTACTTGGCTTACATGAATTAGCCCAAGTTGATTTTTATTTAAATATTCATTACATTTTGGAAGATATTCATAACTTCCAACTATACAGAATTGGGAAAGAAGGTAGACTAACTTATAATTGTATTTTTTGCAGTCTTATAATCGCGGAGACCCGTTACTCATTAAGTACGAGTATTTAGCACATATTTTCGTTGCAGCTCATTCGCCATCTACCATCTCACATTGTTTCCACAAACGTCATTACACCGTATTTTGCATAAAGATTTGGGTCTTAAGGCTTATAAAGTTCAAGTAACACAAGAACTTAAGCCGGTGCATCATCAAAAACGTCGTGTTTTTGGATCCTTGAAATGCATGAAAATGATCAGGAATTCCATCGAAAAATCATCTTGAGTGATGAGGCCCATTTCCACCTTGGTACCTTCGTCAACAAGCAAAATCGTCGCATCTGGAGCTCGGAAAACCAAAGTGTTATTGTTGAAAAGCCTGTCTATCCTCAACGTGTGATACACCAATTTTTCGTACATTTTGTCTTCCCCTGGACCCCCTAAATTATAAAATGACTTTTTTATTTTAGATTCTAAAAGTTCTTATCAATACCTTTCATTTGATACCCCACTTTTGACAGACCATCACTTCTGACGTTTTCAAAAAGTTTGAGCATTCTAGCTTTTATAGCTTCTGAGGAAACTTGCTGTGACGCTGTGACGCACGGGCAGACGGATAGACGGACGGACATACGGACAGACAGGTCGCGAAACTAGTAGGTCTTTGTAAAAAATTTCTTACAAAGACCTAGAAATAAAATTTTGGTCAAAGCAATTAGGTGTAGGGCAATTCGATAACAATTTAGATGAGATATGTTATCCAACTCACAACATGCATCGAAACTGTGAGAAATCCAGGGGCTGAAGAAGGCCTAGTCAACCACTAACAGAAGACGAGGTACAGGCAGCTATTCACTACCCCAAAAAGAACAAAGCTATTTGAATTGACGGAATACCGACGCAGTTACTCCAAGCTGGGAGAACACATCTACACAACCTCCTTCGTTGATTGATGCGTAGGATATGGATAGAGGAGCAGCTACCAGACGAATCGTAGAAAATTATCACATGTTCCATACATGAAAAGGGAGATAGGCTACTCTGTGAAAATTAATGAGAAACTACTATTTTCTGCAAATCGTCCAAAGTGCTATTAATATTGAAGCCCTACTATGAAAATACAATCGGAGGATAACAAGGTGATTTTCGCAGCGGACGGTCTACGATTCATTGATATTCTCTTGAAAAGTGCTGGCAAAATAATATCGATGTGCAGTAGCTCTTTGTAGACTTCAAGCAAGCATACTATAGTGTCGACAGAAATGTCCTGTATAAAAAAATACTTGACTTTACTTCCCACCTAAACTCATCTGCATAATGAAAGTTACAATGTTAAACCCCAATTCTCAGGTCAAAGTTAATGGACATTTGACTGAAAGCTTTCCCAACTGATTACTGCCTAAAACAGGGGGATGGGCTCCCCCAAATGCAGTTCAAGATTTCTTTGGAACATGTGCTCATGAAAACGCCAGCGGATACAACAGGCCTGTTACTCTGCAAGTTCACACAACTAATAACGTACGCCAATGTCGTTAATATTATGTCCAGATCAATTCCAGATGCGAAGGAAGATTTCATACGACTGGATTCAGAAGCGAAAAAATCAGACTCTCGGTCAATGATAGTAAAACGATATTCATGACCTAAACAAGGAAAGACATGCCTGTCAGACAAAATCTGTCCTTAGGACCCTACAATCTGGAAAGTGTAAATAGCTTCTCGTTCTTAGGAGCCCATCTTGATAGAAAGTATTGATGCGAAACCTGGACTGTTCAAATGCAAAGACTGTTACAAATGTTTCCGAAAAGGTACTGAATGTATACAAACGCAAAATGCTTGGGAGGATATATGGCTCAGTAAAGCATGAAGCAGAGAGATCATTACAACGATGATTCTTATGACAAGCCACCTATATATATTGTTGTGAAGGCAAATGACGAAATTGCATATATCTTTAAATTAAAAACTCCAGCCAAGAGACAGTGCTGGCAATGCGTAAAACTACTCAAATTGCAATGGGCAAGATATGTGGAAAGAATGGAAAAGCAGGGGCTCTGCAGGTGAACGTTGAAGGATAGAGCGCAAGGAAACGTCCATTTGGGGAAGCAAAGAAACGATAGGAAGATTCAATAGATGGCGATTCCGGATCCCTGCTTGGGAGTTCAGATTGTCGAACGAGGTCGAACAACAATCGCGACGATTGAAGGCGAAGCGCGAGTTGCTATTGGCAAGCAAGCACGTAAATTACTTCTATACGAAGACGAAGTATGATAGACGGTAATTATAAAATGATCATTTGAAATATGCGATACTGGAGAAAATATTATTTTGTTTTTGCTCGGCTAGATGAACCCCAAGGCTGGAGCGAAAAAGGTTAGGCAAACGATCCTTCCTGCAAAAATTCATCTTGAACATACCGTACCTTACAATCCAGAGAAAAATTGTACTGCCAAGAAGCTAAATCGAAAACTGTCGAAAAAAGCAAGAACCTTGACAGCAAGATTTGAAGCTGTGTAAGCCGTTTTAGGGTGAAAAAGTTTTTAGTGCAGTAAGCATTACGCATTGCAATCCAAAACGAAGTGAATTCAAATTGAAAAAACACTATACCAGCGAAAATCAGGGTTGGCAAACTCACAAACTGGGAAAGCAGCGGTTTGTTACATGTTCAACTAATCTAGTCACGCATCTTTGTGTTATTTGAGTCAAGAAATTAAGTGACTGATGCATAATAAGCGATCGAAAAGTGAAAACATAGACCGCGCACTTAATTGGCGTAAATTACGCTGAAAAGAAAATCAAAGAGAATGATAACAGTTCAATCTCCGAAAATTGCTATAGATCATGGGATAGTGTATTTTCAGATATTATTAGTAAAGACGCTACTTGTAGTGCGTGCTAAATGGCCAAGCCTAAGAAATTCCCAGAAAGGTATCGTTAAATTAAATACTCTAGGAAGCAGTGGTGGCAATGAATTTAAGCAGCCCAATAATGAGGAGAAGGAATAAATTACGGGCGTAATGCATCAACAAACGAAGTAAAACATTGTAATGGCGATGTAATTTCAACGCATGTGAAACCACCATCGCGACAACAGAAAGTGCATCCTGTTACGGGTGAACATTGAGACTCCATAGTGTTGCTCACCCTGAACACTACCATACGCGATTTCGTAAGAGTTTAACCCACGCAATATAATGATGCAACTATCAGCAAGTTATTTAAATTTTCATTCACAAAAGGAGTACTGGTTAAATTACAGAAAGAAAGCCACATAATGATTTTAAATTTAATTAATAATTGGTTAAATTACGAAAGGAAAGCCACATAATAATTTTTGCTTTGTATCTTTACGTAAGTAAACTCAAGTAGCTAGGTCGCTTCCGATTTACACGCCACAATTATGGACAACGCAACCAGCAACAAGCGCCGAAAGCATCAAGAACAAACGCGAGTTCGAAACGAAACGCAAATACACACGGTAGCGGAAACTTTCGTCATCCAATCAACATATACGGCTGCAGAGCCTTCGTTAAATTCAATTGATCGGGAAAATAATAGCGGAAACTCGGAAGATGAAAATTTGCAGAACAACGGCATGCAATCGGATGTGCCAGGCAAGAAGTTTCGGACATCTATTCCGGCGATTGAACACTTTTGGCGAAAGAATACTCCTGCTGATTTGTTGGCGATAATCAAGAATGCTATCGTCGAGGCTAAAAAAACTGTCTCAGCAACCATTATATGAAAAGCGCAAATTCTTCCGCCGCCCTTGGCGTGGGACGATTATATTTGCAATAACCACAGCAAAAGTAAAAGCACAGATCGCTTGAATGAATGTCAGGTTGACGAAGCAAATAATTTGGAGCCGGAGAGCAATGGCACGCCGGAAGATGATGACGAGGCTTTTGGTATATCACACCTGATATAAAACTAGACTGGGATGTTGTTTGTGATGGCCATTTCGATATCCCGAGCAGACGAGCGGAATTTGTCCCGCCAACGGACTTTAATCAAGACATTGTGCCAGTTGAAATTCTTGAGTCGTACGTTACGATGGTTTGGAATGGAGAATATGCCGAGGCAAGACTGACCTGCGCTTATGATTTCCCGGCTGGGGCATCCACAATTGGAAAACAAAATTGGAATATACTAAGGAACCTTTTACAATATCTTTGTGACGAATTAGACTGGAAAGTTAGGAAAGCGGTGGCGTCATTTATTGGTGTACTTGCAGTGATCTTCGGAAGAGAAATAGTTTCGCGGGATTTAGTCCCAATTTTTATTGGCCTCTTCAAAGACTTAGACGATATTAAAAGCAAAGCTTTTGAAAATTTTGCCAAATTTCTTAAGTTCGTTGATTTTCCAAAGCATGTCGAGATTCTACCAAATATCGGCAAGTGTTTACGAATCGATAGTAATACCAATTGGCGTATTAGGGAAAGTTTAGCGCAACAAATTCTCATTATTATTAAATAAACGATTCGATAAATAGGCACGATTATTTATTGTACATGGCAAGTTTTAGTTGCATCTTTTTACAAGATAAAATAACTTGCATTCGTGAAATCGGTGCTGAAGCGATGGCTGAAATTATTAGGATTTTTAATCCGACACAGCTCAAGGCAATTGTCAAATATTATTTAGCAAAACAAAAATCAGTTTGAGCTATACGTGGCGAAAGCGACAAACGTTCGTCAATATCTTTTATAAGTACATCAAAGCTAACAAAAATGTTATAGATTTGGTTCAAATGGTTTTACCAGACATCAAAAGGTTATCATACGACGCAGTACCCAATATACGATTACTTGTTGCTAAAAGCTTATTAGAGTTAGTTAATAACGATGCGAATATC
Organism: Odontomyia ornata; assembly: GCA_963969285.1. Classification (NCBI taxonomy): domain Eukaryota; kingdom Metazoa; phylum Arthropoda; class Insecta; order Diptera; family Stratiomyidae; genus Odontomyia; species Odontomyia ornata. Next base: position 138,679,015 of record OZ017739.1, read on the forward strand.
CTGACAAGCGGAGATTGTGAGGATGTGGATATCATGAACATCATACGTAGGCTACAAGAGGACGATGACCGTGATGTTCGGGAGATGGCGTATATGGTAGAATTGCCGGGTAGTGGCCGGAAAGAAAGTGTTACAATGCTAACCGTAACAACGACAACATTTACAACTGATTTAACAAATGTACCAGCAGCCAGCCAACAAGTCGATGAATTGAAAACAACCGACTATGAACGATTAGAAGCGGCATCAACCCTCTCCACAATGCCAACTCTGAGACTGTTGAAATAAATGATGATGATAATACAAATGTAGTTGCTACATGTGTAGATTTAAATTCTTCGCCCGTACCGTAATCGCGTATATCTAGTGAGTAAGAAGAGGAGAAAGTATATTTTTGGCGATACAACAAACATAAAAAGCTAAAATAAGGAGATGTCTCCAACCCATATTTACTTACGTTAGACAATATATGGACTAAGGAAATTCTAGTCCTGAACTTTTGCGGCATTAAATCATTAAGAAGAACAGCCACCAGAAAAAAACAAATCAAAAACAATCGTTGTTTCTGAAAATGCGTTCATTGGTTGGTTTCGCAAGTAAGGTTTACAAATTCAAACAAAATGATTAGCGTAGCAAAAACTTCTCGGAATAAATATTCTTACGCGCGACGTAAACAAACATTACTGACAGATTGAACTGTCAGACAAATGCATTCAGCGCGTAATACACTCAATTCCCACTAGGATCGCCACCAAGTGGAACTTACGATGAGTGAAATCAAGCGAGGGGAATTACTCGCATCAACGGAAGAAAAGCACTCAAAAACAAGATTTTCCCGGTGGATGGAAGGAAGAAAATATTAACCCGGAGGTTATTTAAGCCCGGTAAGATTGGCGCGCTTTCTCTTTTGTTCTGTTGACGAGTTTTCTTACAAGCAACCGTGGAGCTGCGTGACACCAAGTGTTAAGGGATGGAAATTTAACCCGACAAGTGGATTCAAACGAAGTAATACAGAACGAGTGATCAGCGACCGCTTTTCTTCTGACGAGGAATTAGAACCGTACAGTGGAAATTGAATCATCAAACGGAGACGAGACAACGGCGAATTTTATACGAATGGAAGCAAAGGGGCCCCTTACTAGAATAGGGAATAAGTGTAAGTGGCTTTCATTTAGCATCTAATTAATCAAATTATCTTCTTGGAATAAAATTACGTAGATATAATTGTTCATTTTTTTCTTTTCTGGCTACAAGAACTTAATCTTTTTCCAGCTGTAAGAAGTGCGGCTCGGGAAATCTTCTCCCGGGGCCTTGACCAGGCCGGAAGACCTGGATAGTTTAAAACAAGTGATAGTGATTAAGACAAAGTGGTAGTATTTGTGGGTGGGTAGTTTCGGTTCCCCTGGTGTAGGAAAACCCGAATTTGTGTGATGGCGGAATACCTTAGCTCGTTCCGCGGGGTAGTTTTCCGTTGCAGGCGATTCTCGCGGCTAAGTGGCGACGAGCCCCAAAAACTGTCTAGTTGAAATTTCGCTCCGGACGGTCGTCTTCTCGTTCGGACGACCCCCTGGAGAGGCTCGGAGAAACGAACGAGTGGCGCCTACGCCCGTCTTCGGATGAGTTAGACTGGGTCGTTGGAGCCTCCGCTGGAGTAGCCACAATAAAGCGGTGGCAGTTACGGGGAACTGGGAAATTTTCGATTATAATCCTTAGCAAGAGATGATGCCTATAGTCGTAATGAATGCAGAATTATTTGGATGATGCTTTCAACTAATTTAAAGTTATTCAAACTCGCATGATACCACCGAGTAGATTAAATCATAAAAATAATTTCCCTTTATCGTTCGGCTGTGACCACAAATGATGATAGATTGATAAACTTTTTTATTCTACATCATCGGCATTAATTTTAAGTAATCAAAATTCGATCAATGTATGTTTATTTGTGGAGAATAGGATAAAACAATATTCTTTTAGCTGCAAATGACAGACTTTATTTCGTTCGAGAAAGCGATGCAGGAAAACCTATGGAAGCAAGAAAATTGCGAGCAAAACGCATTGATCAGATATGATGATGGGAGGTATACGGTAACTAATAATAGGCGGTTTGTTGTACAAATCCCAGAAGAAATAAAGTTTAAAATAGGTATAAGAATTTATGAACTAGATTTCTTTACGAGAAACTAATTCTCATATCCTTTAGTGTTATAATTATAATTTCACGCATTACCGCTTTTGTAATGATTTCCAAATCGAAACATGTCATCTTCTCTTGAATAATAATTAAATATTTAAATTTAAAATTGCACATTTTCTTGATATTTTCAATTTCATCATACTTATACAGCAGACTAATATTCAAGACTTAAACTAAAATTTCTAAGCCGATTTCCACTGAAATATTACAATTCAACTAAAAAAAGTTCCTAATCACACCAGTTTAACTAACAGAAAATAAAACAAATATAATCTATCTATGCATATTACGGTAACTCACTGTTTCCACATTGTGTAGCTATAATTCTTTTAATATTTTTCAAAGAGGTATGCAATCTTTGCAGAATTACGTTAGAGAAGAGGAGAAGAGAATGCCATACAAAATGATGCAGACTTGAAAAAGTTGAAAAAGTGAGAGGCAAAGGGTTTCCAAACTTAATAAGTGAACTATCGCCGCAAAGTACATATTTTCAGATTAGATCAGATTTGCTGACAATAAACTACTTAGGCGATTAAATCCAATTATGGAGAACAACGTTGCTTTCAATCGTATAATTTTGCATGTCACTCGCGCAATTTGGTACAAAATTTCTCATTTTCATTTAACTCAGTTTAATTTACTTGTACTTTGTATCGGTTCGTTATAGTCATTTTTCTTATATTTGCTTTAAGATGCACGTTTCAAAAACATACTCAAGTTACTTGATTAAATAAAATACAGATAAAAAATAACAGTATAAAGCAGATACAGAAGTAGAAAAGAGATTTCGTTGAATTGGATTTTTTTACGTTCGTTTCTTGTTCGTCGAAGTTCGAAATGATTTTTTCGAACTAAAACGTTAATTCAACTCAGATTGGAGTATTTTACCTTTCATTGACAAGTTTGTCGGCAAAAGGATTCCTGGGACGTCTTTTCATTATATCAGACTCAGCTTCCTCATAGGCTAATGAAATAGCTGGTACCTATTGATTGGTAACAGAATTATAATAGTACACATTTCATCAATGATTTTACAATAAGGTTCACTTTATACTTTTTTACATGAATCTTTTCGTACGATTTAATGATGTTAATGTTGATGTTATGTTTTCATATATAAGGTGAATGAAATAAAAGAAATATAATCTCTTTATCCATTCCTCATATGGCAGGCTACAAAACCAATTATTCACTTTTGGGGCAAGTAATGTGGAAATTTTGATCAAGCCATTCTGGCATACTTTGCTTGTTTTCAATTGTATCATAACTAACATTTTAAACTACCATACGAGGTTTCTTATCTCTTCTTTTATATTTGATTATTTAATTCATCAATATTTATTATATGTAAGATTATTTGTCAACCTATCTTATTTTTTGATTCATCTTAAAACTATAAGTTTTTAAATTTCAGCTTAGAAATTTTTGTTGTTTTAATATTCCTTAATAAGAAAGTATTTAATTAACGCCTAAATAAATGCTTACCCAACAACAAATTAACTTGTAAAAAATGATATTAACAATGACACGCACACACAGGATCTTGTATGTTTTGATTATACCACATAATCAATTGCTTCGGGTTAATATTAAAGGAATGTGACGACGACAACACAACATTTTGTAAAAAGATTTTGTTTTACTTGAAAAGAAATTTATGAATAGGTTGCATTTATTTATCAATTTCTGAATAATTTTCTTTAAGCAATTCAACCTACTCATATAATTTCCTCCACATCAAATATTGACAAGGACACGTTTCCTATCCATCATTGACCAAAACACAGAAAAGCAATTGCTAACTACATGGACAATGCAGTAATTTAAACAGTTTCCAATGATATATCTTGTGGAATAATGAAATGGAATTAAATTATTGCGAATAATCGGAAAATCAATCGTGAATGAAGAAAAAAGTCAATGAAAAAAGAAAATCTCCAAATTATTGGAAATAGAATGAACTAATTATGTAAAAGAGAGCAAGAAAACCAACAATCTGCTGAATATTTTGTAAATGTATAGTCGGTGTATGTGTAAGTAGAAGTATTACGCATTCAACATCTTCTATTAGTTCGATTCACTTCTTGTAAATATATATTTCGAATAAGACTTCCTCTCATGTTTTCAAATATTAATTTATGTTAGTTGAATATGTGTGATGCAGTTATCCTGTGCAAACCCTTAAAGACATACTCCATGCAATCGGGACACTGAAGTTGTTAAATAGTAAAAATCTTGTTCTAGTTGCTTGGCAATCGATTCCTTGATGTGCACACCATCACCTACTTTCAAATAAGATTTCCTAGAAACGTTATTAGTAAGAACAAGAAAAATCAATCCTATTCAAACACGAGGAAATCTTATCACGATTAATCAAGTAAACTGAATTTTACTATACGTTCAACTTTTTTCGGATCAGGAGTGTATCAAATATTACTTTCTATCCTAAAATATACGATGTTAATATATATTCAATGGGGTTAACGTAATCATCATTCAAAAATATCTATTATTAATAGTAACGGTGCTTTCAGTAGAAATTCTCTATGGGTTAGGAAGACTTTTGACCATGTTGGTTATTTGCCAATCTTCATAAGTTAAATTAAAAATATCGAGCAAACGAAACAAATGAATCGAAATCAACCAAATTCCCAAAACAATAAAACGCATAAAAGAAAACCATTCAATGTTGATATGTTTGAAAGTCAATTGAAAATATCTATGTACATATAGAAGGTATACGCATCATAGATTTAAAGAATTGTGTTTTAAGAGTTAGTAGATAAAAGAAAATCATAATTCCAAAATAAATATATAAGATAAAATTTTGTTTTATAGGCACCTGGAATTTACTAGTTTGTCGTTGATCGGATCACGTGGAGGACGTTTCATAATATCAGATTCAGCCGCTTCGTATGCCAATGATATAGCTGGTACCTAAATTTTGATTTCGTATCGTATTGTAAAAATCATTAATAATTTATATAAATCATAAAAAATAAAGTTATACTCCTTAAAGTAAATAAAAACAAAGCAGCGGGAAAAAATATCTGCCTCACCTGATGGAAAGCTTAAAAGTGTGTTCGATATTTAGATTTAATTTTTATGGTCATCAATAGTTTACTTGTAATATATTATTTGGGAGATCCAAATGATAAAGGGAATTGTAACAATACCTCATTTAATCAAAAATAATACAAAAATCTCTAAATTTTCATTTAATTTTAAGATTCTGAAGAACGATGACAAGGGACTGTAAATTTGAAGTTCTAATATTGGATATGTTTGAATGAAAATTTAAAGAAACGTTTTTTTTATTTTTAGCTTTTTTTCATACTTTGACGGAATACGATGTTTTGGATTAGAAACCTAGCCTTATACGCAACGGTCTCTCTAGCATCAACCCCAATGCCTACAGTTTTAGCACATGTAGGCTAACACAAAGGATTGAAAGACAGACAATTGCCGGTAATCGAATTATAATTTTATAAATTGAATTTTTTTAAATCTCATCAAGTTTACTGAGTTAGTGCATTATCAATTACCAAAGAAGCGTTTTGTCTTTCAAACCAAGGTAAACGCACTACACTTCAGTCATTGGCGTGTTACCTTTCATTTACGAGTTTGTCTAAATATGGATTTCGTGGCCGACGTTTCATTATGTCCGACTCCGAACTCTCGTATGCAAGCGCGATAGCTGGTACCTAAGTTGGTTGATTTTCAAAATTCATTTTATTATTTATTTTCATCATTTATCGTTCAAAAATATCCCTTTTTACGAATTATTAATGTAGTGTGACCCCAAAAAGTACTATTTCTATTATATTCATCAATGCTTTAATATTGTACATACAATCCTTACATGAGGCGCAATTTTTAAATTAAGTACTTATCCAAAGTCTAAATAAGCATAGAAAAAAATCTCACTTACCATGTCAGTTCCTAAATCGATACACAGAATTGTCACTGTTCCCAATGGTAATGGAATATCACAAAGGATGAAAGCCAAGAAAGGTGAAATTTCCGGAATGTTAGATGTTAATGTGTAAGCAATAGATTTCTTCAAGTTATCGAAAATCAATCGACCTTCTTCTACACCCGTTACGATTGAAGCGAAATTATCGTCAAGGAGAATCATGTCAGCAGCCTATAATTCACCGTGTACCATATATAAGAAGTCGCTCATTGAAGTTATAAGTTTTGTCTACTAACCTGTTTTGATACATCCGAACCTGCGATACCCATAGCAACACCAATATCAGCCTTCTTCAAAGCTGGTGAATCGTTTACACCATCACCAGTTACAGCCACAATGGCACCCATTCGTTGACAACCTTCGACAATAATCAATTTCTGTTGTGGTGATGTACGAGCGAACACAATTTCAGTGTGATAACGGAGAATCTCGTCCAATTGGTCTGAGGTAACATCACGCAATTCTGATCCGTGAACAACAGCTGCCTTGGCTTCACGTGGATTGACTTCCGAAACTGGGATATTAAGTCTTTGTGCGATATCTTCAACGGTTTCGTTACCCTCCGAAATAATACCGACAGATTTTGCAATTGCTTTGGCAGTAATCGGGTGATCACCAGTAACCATAATGACCTTAATACCAGCAGATCGGCATTTTGCCACAGCGTCGGGGACAGCAGCACGAGGAGGATCAATCATAGACATAAGACCGACAAATCGGAGATTATCAATTGGGAAGTTGACATCGTCGGTGTTGAATTTGAATCCAGTGGGGTATTTGTCAGATGGAAGCATCATGTCGCAGAATCCCAACACACGTTCACCCAAGCCTCCTAATTCCAAGTAAGCATTGTTGAAAGCTTCTTTCATTTCTTCGTCCAAAACCTTTTCTTTGCCGTTGATAAAGATTGTTGAGCATCGTTCTAAAATACGTTCAGGAGCACCCTTCATTACAAGCAAATATCGTGGATCGCTGGGGTCTTCAGTTTCATGAATTGACACTTGGTATTTGTTGGTGGAGTTGAATGGAATTTCAGAAATTTTTTTGTTTCTCTTACGAATTGACATAACATCTCCCAAAGCCAACTCCATACATTTCAACAAAGCAGCTTCTGATGCGTCACCGCTAACTTCCTTCTTCAAAATGGGAATACCTTCTTGACCTCCCTTGAATTCAGCCCGATTGCAGAGAGTAGCAATCCGTGAGAGAGCCTTGAATCCGGGACTTGTCCTATCGTATTGCACTCCAGATTGATCTTCAGTTGTATCTGCCTCAATGATTTGATTATCAAACCACATGTGAGCGACAGTCATACGATTTTGGGTAAGGGTTCCAGTCTTATCGGAGCAGATTGTTGAGGTGGATCCCAGCGTTTCGACGGCTTCCAAGTTCTTTACCAAGCAATTTTTCGATGCCATACGTTTTGCAGTCAATGTTAGACATACAGTGACTGTGGCCAAAAGACCTTCAGGTACGTTAGCGACAATAATACCTGTTCAGCGATATAAGGAGAATATATTAGAGTTTATTATGATATAATATTAGAAAATCATCAACTCACCGATCAAGAAGATGACGGCATCCAACCAGTGATAACCCAAGATGAAGGCAATAACGAAGAATGTAACACCAAGGAATACAGCAACGCCAGTGATCAAGTGGATAAAGTGATGGATTTCCTTAGCAATTGGTGTTTCGCCAGTGTCCAAGCCAGATGCCAATCCAGCAATACGTCCCATCACTGTATGATCACCGCAACTGATGACAACACCTTTGGCTGTACCTTCCACAGCGTTCGTCGAGAAAAAGGCCAAATTTTTAGTTTCCAGTGGGTTTTCATGGGTAAATTCAGGTCCACGTGATTGAGGTTCGGATTCGCCAGTCAATGATGAGTTATCGACCTGCATAGCGAGAAAAGCAATTATAAGGAAACAAACATTCATTAAACCCTTAACTCACCTTGAAATTTCTGGCTTCAATAATTCGAACATCAGCAGGAATCCTATCACCGAATTTCACTTCAACAACATCACCCAATACAATATCTTCAGCGCGTAACGTCAGTTTCTCACCCTCTCGGATCACAGTTGCAAATTGGGGCACCATGTTTTTGAATGATTCCATAATTTTGGAACTCTTTGATTCCTATAGTGCAAATCAAACAAGAAGGATATAAGCTCAATTCTGATAAAACACCTTTCGATTTTCAATACAAACCTGATAATATGAGAAAATACCGGTGACTATAACTACAGCAGCAAGTACAATACCCAAATACAAGTTATCATCTGAAGGCTCTTCACTTGTACTTGCTTGAATAGAGTAGGCAATAAAACATAGAATGGCACCGATCCATAGCAGAAGGGCGAAACCACCGAATAAATTTTTACAAAATTTAACCCATTCTGGTGTGGTTTTGGGTGGTGTTAGCGCATTTGGTCCATCACGTTCTAAATTTTCCTTAGCCTTGGCGTGACTTAAACCCTGTAAATAGGAAATATAGAGTCATTAGTAGATATTTTGAAAAATATAGTTTAGAGGTAGCAATATTTTTTTCTGCAGAGGATACAATTTAGTTTCCTGTAAATTTAATACTAAAAGCAATGTCCATGAGTTATTTATTCTATCATGTTCATTAATTTTCCAAGCTGATAAGGGATAAATGTTTAAGTTGCCGGAATTTACCGTTGTAAAACTTGAAAGCACTGCTTATATTTATTAATTGGCAAAGAATGCAGATTTTAACATTTATAATAGATCTTAAAATTGAAATTCAATAGAATTTAGCGTTAACTAAAATAATTGAATGCCTTATCCGCTCATTATTGGAGAGCATAGAGGTGTGTCGTTTGTTCTATGTGGGTCATTCAGAATTATTTTCTATATTGTAAAATTTCTTAATCCTCCATTCATTGGGCCTAAATAGAACTTTGCCATAAAGTCGGCTAAATTGTAATTTTTCGTCTAGGACTACTACCAATTCAACAGTTAAAATTGTGTCATAGATATGATCATCGGTTGAAATTTTTCGAAGAGCAGTGAAAGCTGGTTTTCGTTGCACCATTCTTACAGAGTGTTTAATTGAGATTGAAACAAGTCGAGTAGACAGAAGTACGCTCCTATCAACAGGGTTTTGTACCGAACCTTCAAGTGCAGGCATTTAATACGTAACTAATAAACCCAAGTAACACGTCTATGACATGTATGTTAAACCTTAGGTTTAAAGGAAATTATCTGTTCCTTTAATTTAGGTGGCCGCCATTTTAGTTGCAAGCAAATATCAGTGTTCAGATTTTCAAAGATATTTAAGTTGTAAGCAATTATTTTGTTTCTTTGTTGATATTCGCAGGCCAATTCTCTTTTTTCTTGGAAAGCCGTTGGGCCTTGCTTTTTTAAGTTAGCGAACGCGTTTCGACTTTTTTGAGTCATCTTCAGTGTCTGAACCTGAAAATGACTCAAAGGAGTCGAAACGCGTCTGCTTACTTAAAAGCAAGGCCCGACGGCCTTTCAAGAAAAAAGATACATATTTAAGACATTCATCTTTCAAGAAATTTTCAAGAAGACCCGATCAATAATGTAGCATCTGGTTTGGTCAAAAGGCCGTAGAGTAGGAAAACCGCGCATTGTTAGTGTTGTGATATATGAAATTCAAATGGCTATAACTTCTCTGAATAATGTTAAGACTCTAATAAAAACTACAGGATAGGACAATCTTGTATTCGATACAAAATTTCATTGGATTTAAGGGGATATACCTGATTTTATCGTCGAAAACGTGAAATTCATACATCCTATAGTATTAACAAACCTATGTGAATTTTGACTTCTGATATATTTGTCGTTGTTGTACTCACAGAGAACTATTTCCGTGATTTATTTCAGATTTTTCGGTCGGTAGGTGTCCAATCCCGAGGGCCACACACACCATTATGTCGTGTTCTTCCGCTTCCCCTGCCGGTTATCGATATTGCAATTTAACAAACGATATTAAAAGATCTCATGAAGACCTTTCATTTGATATCCTATTCGACTATCTTCGGTGAAAAATTTTTTTAAGGGGTCACATCGTTACATGGGAAGACCCTCTTTCAAATTTGTTTTGACTATCATGTTTTCATTAACGATCAACTTCTGAGCTGTTCACAAGATTTGATGACTGTAGCTTCTTTAGTTCCTGAGAAGAAACTGATCGACGGTTTGGAAATTCCCGAGTAATAAACATTGTCACATAATTCGCAGTCAACCGCTTTGCTAAAGCCTACTATATTGACGATTTCAATTTATTGCCTTATTTTCCATTTCATATAGTTACACTGCAGATCAGAAACATGAGATTGGTGGTTGTGAAACTACAGGGTAGCATCGTAGGACTGAATTTCTGTAGCGCGAACTGGGCGTGGTAGTGGCAAGCCTTCCGAAGAGACTAATATTTATTCCAGTTGCCAGCGGGCAAGCGGAGGGTAAGCACGTCAATTTCTGTGAACCTCTGTTAAGAAGAGTCATCCCGATCCAAGAAGTTGAAAAATATCGAACTGCGCTACGCCATCAATTTCTGCGTCAAAATCGGGAAGGAAGGATTGGTGAAAATGTGGCCAAAGTAAAGGCGCTCCTAAACTTCGAACGGCGCATAAACATTCGTCTGATTGTTGACGAGTTGGCGATTTCGTATGGTAGCGTCCAAAAAATTATTACCGAATATCTGGCCTTGGGAAAGATGTACGCCAAGTTTATGTCAAGAGTCCTGAGTGATGGTGAAGGAGTTTCTGGCCAAGCACAGGGTTGCCACGTTGCCTCATCCTTCCTCAGTCCAGATCTGGCGCCGCCGGACTCCTTCCTCTTTCCTCGGCATAAGTGGGACCTCAAGGGAAAACGATACAACTCTGTGGAAGACATCCAACGGAATCCCGGAAAGCGAGTTCCAAAAGGCGTAAGCGCAGTGGGAATCACATTATACGCGTTGTGTCGAAGCACAAAGGTTGCTATTTAGAGAACTAGTAAGGATTTGTACCGACTAGTTCAATAAAAAATTTAAATTAATTCGATCCTACTATTTTTTTTATCCTACCCTGTATTTCTTCTAAATAAGTTTTATTTCTTGTTTGATTGTAGATCTAGAATTGACGGGATTTCCTGCGAAAAATCTTTCAAGAAAGCGAATATACGACAAGAAAGAGATGTATATGCCCTATTTATTGATATTCAGTCTGAACCAAAATAAAGGGAGAGATGAGACTTTGGTCTGGTTTTTTATTCAAATCCAAATCTGTAACAGTCTCGAGTTAATTTTTCTTAAGATATTGAAAATTCCGTAATTAAGTCTGTTGTAGCCCTTTCTAATAAAATGAAGCTTAATTCGGAATTAGAGTAGGCTTATTAAAAAGGATCGGCGAACGTTCCCAGATAAGCTCTGGAAAACATCAACCAATGTCAAGTAATTCTCTCACAGCGAATAATTGGAGCGAAGCTACATGGGGAGCAATGGCGAATTCAATACACCCATAAGCTGTATGAAATTTCCGACGAGCCCCGGAGGCCTCAAATATTGTAAGACTGCGGAAGCTGCAATGGACTGGCCACATGAATCGTATGGACGAATAACGGATACCCAAAAAGGTATTCATTGGGAGAGCTGAAGGGCAGAGAGCGGTGGGGAAACCGAGGAAACGCCGCGTTGACTCGATGAAGATAGTTCATCGCAGCTCGGATTTCGAAATTGGCGGACGCGGTCAATTGACCGAGAGGGGCTGTAGCGTTACGAAGAAGTAGAATTCTTTCACAAGATTGAAATTAAAAGTCGAGAGAATTAAAAAGAAGTAACGGATTTTTGTATTTATCGACTAGAAATGCTAATAATTGCCACCTTTTACTTTAGTGGACGCATTGAGATAGCATCGGATAAAAAATTTCTTTAGTGCTTACAAGCTCACTCGATGAAGATTTCTGAGCTTCGATAAGCAAATATCCTCGTGGTGTGGTGTAGCGTTTACAATTCATGTCCCGACTTACTTTATTTTCGTGGAAGTAAATTAGTTTGTTCAGGGTTAGCACATTGGCAAAACTCGGCTTCAAAGTAGTTGATATACATATATACCTTATGTGAGAAGAAAAAAGTTTCTAAAATTGCTTCCTATTTCGTTCAAGGGGTAAAAATATTTTCTTCATACATGCGTTACAGAAATTTTAATCTCGGCAATGTATGCTGCACAAGTGGTGTTTAATCGTTGCCTTGAGCTTCGAAACAAACTTCGATTACTTGGTTGATCGTTTTTATTTTTTTGACTATCTTCAGTACGAACATTTTTGACTTCTGCCAACTTAACTCTGAAGCTTAGATTAATAATTTGGATGCTGGCATTATGCCTAGTTTTCCAGCGGGAAGCTATACAATTAGATCTACATGTACTCTATTTATTAATATAATAATAATAATAAACATTAATAAAAAGCATCAACCTCCACAAGGGAGTAAGCAAAATTTGTCGTCAGAATCAATTTGTTCCACCAAGGGAGTGGTGCCTCCTACGAATAAACTAACTAACCAATATGGGCTAAGCAACTTTTGGCATTCGAATCAGATCCTTCGTTCCAGGAGCCGACGCCTCCTATGCATGATGTTCGAAACCGCATCTTGGTGGCCGCTGAACCCCACATACTACAAAGTGTCAGACCACCTAAACTTGTATTTATATCTTACCTCGGCTATAAAACCTTGTCTGACGGTGTAACTTAGCCGATAAAGTAGTGTTATCTATGGAACTAACAGATCCAGCTGATTGCTATCAAGTGATATCTTCTTTGATGAAGTACTACTCACTTGATTTTAACTTATACCTCTTTTCGTGCGGCGATTTAAGGTATCCGTCTGTAGCTCGGCCATTCTCTGCTGCTGGCCAATTTCGCAGGATAATGTCTTCACTATTCTGTTATCCTTTTTCTCACATTGCTTTTTTTATTAATTCAAATTTCTCCCAAATTCAAGCAATTGCGACCTTACCATAGTTCTTACAAGTCTTTCTCTTACAAAACTCACTTCGTCAGATTCCTTATTTTCTTCTCTTTCTGTTCATAACCCAACTATATAAAAAGAAACTTCAGGGCCCCATCGCTCTGAATACACTCTACGCCGCTCCCTTGCCTAAAATATCTGTTCAGTGAAACAGGTCTATTTTACTTATATTGCATCCCAATCAATCTTAAAAAATATTATATAGGGTTTTCCAATAAGAGGTGTTATTTTGATATTAAAAGAAAAATGCCATTTTTTAATCTAAATGATCGGATGTTTATTTCATTATAAAGAGGAAGGTATGCCGTTAATAGTTTCATGAAATTTTCCATAAGCAAATCGCAAAGTGGCTGCCCTATGTCCTCGATAGCCTCACGAATTCCATCTTTGAGGCCTTGAATCGACGCTGAGCTGTTGGCGTAGACCTTCTCTTTCACGTGGCCCCAAAGGAAGAAGTCGCAAGGTGTTAAATCACAAGATCTATTCAAAATAAAATCTCTTATTGGAAAACCCTATATATGTCTGCCAGATATTCCTGACTGTGTCAATTGCAACAGCCTCCAGTGTCAGTGAGACCGGTGAAATTTGTTTCTTCCTAATTGGCCCACACATTTCGTGTTTCAACGGCTATTTGTTTCTCAATTAATTCCATAACCTCATCCAATTCAGTTTTTACTTTTTTCGTTAGTCGTAGCCTTCTTTAAAAAACTATGAATTCCATTGACCCCTAACTTGGAGGCGGCCCTGACGGCTTTCCTATCAGTCAAATGTATTCTTTCTTTCGTCAGTTTCCCTCTTATAATTCATAATTAATTCAAGAATACCATCAGGGGTTTTCGGTAAATGCTAGGAAGTACCAATGTTGCCCCTATATATACGAGTAAAACTGAAAAATTTACTTTCGTTAGGGCTTTCTATTTATCGCGAAATGTCAAGCGGTATTTAATGTAAAAGCCTCCTCATTCTTCTTCTTAAGTCTGGTGTTCTCCAAGGATCCATTTTCTATGCTCTCTTCTTTAATATTTTCATCGATAATCTGCCTTCCTAGGTAACATCTTCCTGTCTCCTCTATGTTAGCGATCTAAAAGTCTCTAGAATTATTCAATCGGCTGGTTATTGCAATGCTCTCCAGAATTGTCTGTATTCCCTTGGAACTTGGTGTCAATTAAACTACCTCTTCCTGAATATTCCCAAATGTCTTAAAATGCCTTTATCCTTAAAACCAAGACTTTGGTTTTTGACTACCAACATGGTATCTGCACCCTAAATATTATATTCATAGGTGGACAGCCCCTTGGGGTTATCTTTGGCTAAGATAAAATTTGACGTTCATATTATTCAGTTTAGTTTCTAACAAGTTACGGTCATCCAATTTTAAACTGAGACATTACACTACTTTCTCGGACCTCAGTTGCCACTAAGCTGCATCGTACAATCCTTCAATACTGCTCCCAAATGTGGAATCCTCATCCAAAATCTTTCATCGAACTTGTAGAGTCGATATACTAATTATGACCGTCGTCTTTCTTCCAAATCCCGCAAAACTACAAGTGTGTGGGGGAAAACAAGAGATACCAGGAATATCTGTCCCTTCTTGCGATTCAACATTTTTATGGATCGTTGCGTTAGTTTGAGACAAAGGAAGGAAGCACGATTTATTTATGAGTATTGGAAATATTGGCTGAACATTTTTTTAGTAGTTTTTAGGGACTCCAGGATACCAAATGGGATTGGCTGAACGTTTTTTAGTCGTTTCTAGGGACTCCAGGATACCAAATGGGATTGAAGATAAAAAGGATTTTCCAATAAGAGGTGTTATTTTGAATAGCCCGCTTTTCGGTAGATGCCACTTTTGAAGCTGTCATTTTTTGACATTTGACAAGTAGAAACTACGCCATTAATAATACATGCTTGAACGACGCATTAAAATTATTAAAATTCACTATAAAAACGGTGAAAGTTTGACAGAGACAGTTCGTAAAACTCGAACATTTTTGGGTCGTCGTGAAGCACCTTGTCGGACCGCAATACAGAAATTGGTGGGAAAATTCGAGCTGTTGGGACAACTTAGTGATGTGAAGAATAAAGCCCGTGCACGTCACTCAAGAACAGCAGAGAATATTGCTGCTATAGCCGAAAGTGTTGAAATAAACCCAGGTTTGTTCATTCCTCGTCGTTCTTTGGAATTAGGCATTCCACAAACGTCATTACACCGTATTTTGCATAAAGATTTGGGTCTTAAGGCTTATAAAGTTCAGTTAACACAAGAACTCAAGCTGGTCGATCATCAAAAACTTCGGGTCTTTGCTGATTGGGTCCTTGAAATGCATGAAAATGATCCGGAATTCCATCGAAAAATCGTCTTGAGTGATGAGGCCCATTTCCACATCGGTGGCTTCGTCAACAAGTAAAATTGTGGCATCTGGGGCTCGGAAAACCCGAGTTATTGTTGAAAAGCCTCTCTATTCTCAACGTGTGACTGTTCGGTGAGGTTTATGGTCCGGCGGAGTCATTGGACCTTACTTTTTCGAAAATGAGGCTGGAGCAACAGTTATGGTGAAAGGATTGCGCTATCGAGAGATGATTAATGTTTTTTTATGGCCGGAATTTGATGGTATTGATCTGGACAACGTTTACTTTCAACAAGACGGCGCTACGTGCCACACCAGCAACGAAACCATTGATCTTTTACGGGAAAAGTTTCCGGACCGTGTTATCTCTCGAGGAGGTGATCACAATTGGCCACCGAGATCTTGTGATTGAACACCTTGCGACTCCTTCTTTTGGGGCCACGTGAAAGAGAAGGTCTACGCCAACAGCCCAGCGTCGATTCAAGACCTCAAAGATGGAATTCGTGAGGCTATCGAGGACATAGGGCAGCCACTTGCCGATTTGGTTATGGAAAATTTCATGAAAAGGATATGGTCCTGTAAGCGTGGTCGTGGTGGTCATTTGCCTGATGTTATTTTCCACTATTAACAGTATACCTTCCTATTTATAATGAAATAAACATCCGATCATTCAGATTAAAAAATGGCATTTTTCGTTTAATATCAAAATAACACCTTTTATTGGAAAACCCTGTAGTAGCGGGGAACACTAGGAAGACATGGATTTGATATACATATTTTGTATTTTGCTTGGGCCTGAACCAACACGAGTGTCAAAAATGTCAATTAGCAGCTAGAGAGAAGTACAGAGGCAATAACCACTTAAGTAGAGACACTGCGCCCAAAGTGCTGACTATATTAGTGAAACATCGAAAGAGCAAATTAAGGAAAAATATATCGCGGACGGAATAAAGTTCAGAAAGAGCTTCTTTTCACCCAAAACTCGCCGAAAACGCGATTGCGGTGTAACTGATTTTCCAAAAACTGGGTTTGCGCTTTTTATCACATATTACTGAGCATGATGAGGATCAAGAGGCAAATGAAAATGAGGAGCAGGTTTTACGATAATTAATTTCAAAAATTATGATAGCTAACACAATATTCAGATGTTGTCCATTTTGAATTTATTTTAATTGTAACAAATAGGTTTGAAAGCGAAAATATGATACTACGGACTGCCGGTTGCAGAAACGGCAAGAAGTGCGCTGTGATGATTGGAAAGTTCTCGAATTTCAATATTACTGCAAAGTTACTGATCGGATTTTAGGAAAGTTTTATGGGGACCACTTAGAAGTACAGGGCCTTTCAATTTCAACCGTTTTATTTCTTTTGACATATATTTTTTTTTGTTTTTTCTTTTTACAGGTGTCAAGTAGAAAGTGTACAACTTCTTAAGATCAGTTCAATTTCACTTGAGAACCGTATAAACATAATTGGAACGCACTGGATCTTTGCAAAACACATTTCGCAAAATTGTAGATATTTTTGGTCGTTAAAATCGTCCAACAGGAGTTGAAATAAGAAAGTTCATCCGAAAATTCGAGTCGACTGGCTTGGTACAAGACATAAAAACACCAGTCTATAATCGTTCCGGTCGTTCAACTGAAAATATCGCTGCCGGAAGGGAAAGCATTGAAGATCAAAATTTGTCAACTCGGCGGCGTTCACAGCAATTGGGCATATCTGCAACCACAACATGGCGAATTTTACGTAAGGATTTGGGTCTTGAGCCTGACAAGGTTCAGTTGATGCAAGAATTAATGCCAAACGACCATCAGCAACGCCGATAATTCATTAGTTTCATTGAAGAGTAACCGAATGGTTTTAATGAAAATTGTTTTCTCAAACGAAGCTCACTTTCATTTGTCTGGGTAGGTAAATAAACTAAATTGCCGGATTTGGGTATTGGAAAATCCACGCCATATGTTGAGAAACCTTTAGATTCTCCTTTGCTATGTATTTTGGTCAGGTGGTGTCATAAGGTCATCTTTCTTTGAATATTTGGCTGGAAATGCGATTTCCATCAACGGATTACGATATTGCCGCTAGTATCGCCAGATTTCACGCCTATGGATTATTTTCTGTGGGGCCACCTCAGAGATAAGAGTTTATTCAAATAAACCAAAAACAATTGAAGCCTTGAAAGACAACATTCGGCGTGAAATTGCCGAGATAGAGCCACAATTATGCCGAAATATCATTGAAAATTCCACCAAAAGTGCACACGTTTGGCATTTCCAAGATATAATTTATTATATAATTAGTATACAGATGATAAATTTCTTTCAAAATGTGTGTTCAATTTGCATTTTAAAAAGAAACTCGAGCTTGAAAGACCCTATACATACTCAGAAATGAATTTAAATAAATTCTTAAATACTGATATGCGTTGTAATGATTGGAAAGTTGCGTTGGAAACATGGAAATTAAATCATTTAAGTCCATCGTGCCCAAATGAGGATGATCACAGAGTACCTTAATTTTATCATTATTAAGTTCCTCAAATAAAGACAATATTTTGAACATATAACTATGGTTGTATAATTAATTTTGTGGAAATATTTTGCGGTTGATTGCTACGAGAGGGTCTTATTTATATGAATATGATTGCAAAAAATTTTAAGAATTCTTTAATAATTTATTGAATATATTATTAGCTTTAAAATAAAATAAATAATCGATTAAAACTACGTTTCTTAAAATTTGAAAGGATGATTTCTAATGGTGTTCACAAAAAAGGCCAATGGGCACATTGAATTTAATATATTGTTTTTTTTTTCTCAGATATATATTGAATAAGCAATGGAGCAACGGGCTGCCACACTGATTGAAAAAGGTTTCAGGTAGCATTGGAGGCTATTATAGGTGAAATCGATCCTGAAACAGAAATAGACAAAGTAGCTTCTTCTCCGGATCCAATTTTACTCATGGATGAAAAGGCAATGATATCATTCAATGCAATGGTATCCGCAAATCTTGATAGGGACGAACAAGAGTTTTCAGAGCAAATTTTGAAGAGCCAGGTTGGCACATGTGTGACTCACTTTTAAGAATATTTTTTGCTTCTATTTAAAAAAATAATTACATCAAATTTGTAACGAGATTTGTACTAATCTGGCTATCGTACAAATGGCACTGCTCGTGAAGGAAGGCCCTGCGTGACGTGGCTTTAACGCTGGGTAAAGTAAAGCAATGGAGTATTACTGATATCCGGAAAATTTACGCAGACATTCTGCGTGTATTTAAAAGTTATAAAAAGAGCATGATCGGGGTAGATCAATTTCTCAGCTCGCACAGCCATCTGAGGAAAGAAGTGGTGGTGGGTTCGGTTTACTTTGCTTGATCCTATAGTTTTTAATGGAAAAGTTTTCCATTAGTTCCATTACTACGTTACTTGTTACAATTTGAGACACACAATAGCTAGAAACACATGTTCACTAGCTTCTGTACAAAGTTTATAATAACCAATTAAATAATTAAGATTAAATATACTTACATTTTCTGGATGTGTTTGAAATCTTTGATATAATTCTTCTGGTGTGATTTTATGAAAATCGATATCTAATTCCTGCTTAAGGTCATCTAAATTTTCTTTCCCCTTTTTAGCGGGCTGCTTTTTAGGCGGCATTCTGCGGCGTGACTAAAATTTATGCAATAAAACATACGATTAGTTTGAAATTTATATAAAATTTGAAAAAGATTTTTTTAATTTAAAATAGATTACAGTTTTTATATCATTGCAATAATTACTGATCTTGAGATAGAATTACGTTTTTAAACAATTTTGAGTGAATAAAATATTCGGTAAAAGTTTCTGTGCTACATAAATTCATTGCAAATTGACATCCTTGAAAACGCTGGTATATGTCAAGATCAACATTTATTAAGAAGTTTGAATTAACGATTTACAGATATTATCTCTACATATTTAGTGTTGTCCAAAAATATTAAATATACACGAAAGGAAGAACCATTACCTTGTTTTTCTTTTAGTGGGCTGATAGATATCAAATATGTAAAGTTAAATGAATGATCAATGATTTTGATGACATGCAATGATATGTAACGTTTTCCAGAAAAAAATCAATAATTTAAATTAGTAACGTTTATTAAAAAATTACCGTAAAACTTAATTAAGTTTCTTAAAGAGTCTAATATTTAGTTTAACGAAATAGCTTCTCCTTGCAAAACTGCTGACAGGTTTTCCTAAGATAAATTATTAGTATGTGCCCAAAATAAACCATAAAAACGTGCTATTCTCACGATCTTGTATACAGACACGTTGCAAATTCAACGACCATCATGGCGTTTACTAGTTCAAAAGCTTTCCAAGAATTATTTTAAGTATAAGCAATAGCAGACGAAATAAAGTTAAAATTAGATTCTCAAAGGTCAAGAAAAAAAATCAAAACGACAAAATTTAGAGTTGCAGTAGATTATGACATGGGAAGCAAATCGTCGTCATTCATGACGTTCATAAAACTCGTATGACGTTCTACAAATTTGAAAATCTTCTTTTAATCCCAGAAGGGGATAATATTGTAAAAGAGACTTTGGAAAATTGGAAACTAGTCTCGCAAAGCAAATTCTAAATTTATTACAATAATTTAGTATTATGTGATTTGGCAAACATTGGAAGGTATTATAAAAATATTAAACGTAAATTTTCATTTCCAAGACGCTGTAGCTTGTTTTCTATACCCCAGATACATAACATGTATGTAAATTAAAAGTGATTTCAACGCTGTGATGGCTGCAGCAGCATTTGATTTGGCATGTATCCAAACGATTCCGATTGAATGAAACATTTGTAAACAAAAGTCAAATTTGAACATTTTTCACGTCGTCTTGGAATACCCTTGAAATCAAAGTGCACAATGCTTCTAAGAAGAGCGTGGAATTTACCATATGTAAATTTTAATTGAACAGTATTCATGCAAGTGAAGTTGATAGGTAAAATCATTTCTTCAATAATTTGATTTGTTTGACAATGTGAAACACGAGAAATTAATAAGTTGAGTACTTTTATAGACAAAATTTTATAATTTCTTGCTGATTAATATATATTTTAATATAATAATTCCGAAAGTTTATAGAGGAGTAATGTTATTTAAGGATGAAATCATCGAGCACATCTACTGTGAGTGCTCATTTTATACTATAACTGAAGAAAAAAATAGTCGGAAGGAATTAAATGCATAAAAAATCATTAACACATGCACTCCAAATTTTTATATATTATATTAACAAGCAAATAATATCAATAAAATGTTATCCACAAGCAATATTAACTTTTTAATCATAACAAAAATATTTACTTCAAAATTATCAATTAAATAATAATAAATACGAAATAAATGCATGTTTGGTATGATTTAATGGTTGAATGAATTAATGAATGTTTTTATACTACCTTATAGAGTCCATCCGCAGTAAGATTATCATCTTCGACCGGAGAGACAGTAGCGACCCTGTATGAGTCCTCCCTTCCATGCTATACACAACAACAATAAAATCCGAAAACGAAAAACAAACAAAAAGCATAACACAAAATATTCGATTAAAGGAATTTGTTTTGTATGATTTTTTAAGCAATAATAAAAATGTACGTAATATTATGGTAACAAGAAGTGGAAATAAAGACAAGATAAGCGGATGAAGAATGTTTTCTAGCAGATAGAATAGGTTTTAGGAATAGAACAGTATCAGAAGTGATAAAATAAAACAGAATGATAGTTATGTTAGTGTTGTTCAGGTATATGTTTTTATGTTATTCTTAAAATCGGACATATACGTAGAAAAGTATGTCCAAGAAACGGTTCCCCAACTAAAGTCAGAGCAGCAATATACTTTATTTTTAATGGATATCTAATTATGGGTCTCGGAAACTACTGAATAATAATAACTTTCTGTATTGCTGGTCTAGTATATAAACAAAATAGAGTGAAATTTAAAAGGTAGACGAAATGTAATAGAATATGCCTCGAAAGACTAAGAAAAGTGAGTTACCTTTTGCTTTAACAAATTATAGGCAATGCTTTTCTCAATCAAAGATCTAAGAACCACCTTTACAAATAATTATGGAAATTCTAATTTAAACAGAATATGTAAACCTCATATAAACTAAAAAATATCAGAAGAGCGGTACGCATAGAAAATGAGCAATGAGCTCTGCGAATCTTGCGCCTTATCGTCTTAAGCTCGATTAGTTTTGCAAAAATTATAGTAAAGTATGATTCGGACTGTTTTCATGTCTAACTTCTTCTTAATATTTTTAAGATAAAGGAAAGCTTAATAAAAAAATCCACTCGATCAAATTCTAAATTAATGAGGGAAACAGACAACAAACGAAATCTACTTATTCTTCAATGCTGTTGCAAATATACAAGGTATACCGAGTGACACACTTTTTTTATTAAATATTCATCGCATTCTTCAGAAAAAATCAATGATAACATACTATTGACTTTCAATTGCAATCAACGTATTCCTTTACTTGATATATGCAAAGCGAATTTATTTTTGCTTAAATGCATTTCATTTATATTCGTTCATGTCAAAGCCAACGGAACATTTTATTACAAATTTTTAGTTTTTTTTTTGCATATTGATTGAGATAGTAGAACAGAACAGCTCAGAAGAAAATAGCGCCACAATATCGGTTTTCACCAATCCATGACAATTTTCTTTGAAACCTTCAAGGCAAAATAATTAAATTTTAGACCAATAAGGTGCAAGCCTTTCAGTCATGTTAAAAATGGACAAAAATTTAAACAGCTGATATGTAAGCCGACAACTAGCAAAACGAAATAATGCCAACTACTCACAATAACTGACAATGGATGTTTTATATAAACTTAAAACAATCTGCTTTTAAACTATCACCAGGCGCCAGACTGCCACTTAACAGACTTTTCAAAAAAAAACTATACAACTTGCCACTAACACATCACACTATCTTTATTTCAACATACATTTGTTTAGAGCCTTTTAGTCACCCAGATAACAATGGTTCACACGTTTAGTTTCAATAATTATATCCTTTTTTCAACTTTTTTAAAATATTTGTCATAATTCCGAGAACACAAAATTTATGTAATAGTGTCATACACTAAAAATCGATGAAATCTTCTGAACGACAAAACGCGACCCAAGAGCATATCGGCCTGGCGGAAATATATTTTCGTACAACGCATGCCTAAAGCTAAGGAAAATTTCTCTTCTACGCGATGTGGAAATTGCTCCACTACAAAATCCATGTATTTAAGGGAATCTGAAAGTTGGAAGAGAATCATGAAAGTTTGTTTCGTTCTATTTAAAAGAATAAATAAACCAAAATACCGCTGCATGATTTAAATGCTTGCGCTTTAGCTTTACATTGGGGTAGAAACGTAAAAGTGATGCATTCACTAATACTCGAACTAGGGCAAAATTGGTGAAAAGCTGGAAAAAAGCTATGACGGCATAAGACGGTCAGTTTAAAATTACAGATTTTATTTACGACCAATGAATATTACAAGGTTATCGTTGGTGAAGAAGTAGCATGAGAGTGCTCATGCCAGAAGGGTTTTGTTAAATAAATTGGTAAATTAATCATATTTGGACTACCCCCGCTCCCCTCAATACAGTTAGCACTCTTTATATACTCGCTCCTGAAAGTTTTTCTCAAAACCTTCCATTTGATATCTATTTCGGCTACCTTTTTTTGCCGCTTTTGGCCTACGTATAGTTTCATAGCTGTAGTAGCTGTTGTAGTTTCCGAGAAAAATTGCTGTGACATACGGACGGACAAACAACTCGCGAAAATAATAAGGTTTTATAAAGATATTTTACAAAAATCTAAAAGGTATAGCTAGGATCATAAAATCTGTTTCAGAAATTTTGTGACTAATTTCAATTAACAGGCAATATAATAGAGTCAAGTATAAGTTAGAGTAGATAGAAACAATAACTTATTCAAGTCCTGCTTAGTGGAATGTATTTGTGTGGGTGTTTCACTGTGAGCCTTATATTTATATGTTTGATAAACGAAACGCTTAACAAATGGGCAAGCAAAAAATCAGCACTTTTAAACAACAAACAATTATTTCTAGCTCAAGCTGTAATAAAATGTTAAGCACATCTAATAAAAATATTTTACCATCAATATTTTCGCGATATGTTCACAATGAAATCGTAAAAAGACTATCTCTATAATTACACATCACATCAAAAAACAACTACAAATTAATTACTTTCAGTTATTGGATCATACTACATACATTTCTTTGAACCTGCTTCTATCGGTGAAGAGGATTCAATTGAATTGCTATGAATCTTATTCCGTTTTCTAATTATTTGTTCTTTACAATCACCAATCACATATATCAAACTATCAAATATCTTTATTTCATTTACTATGTGATTGCGTCCAAACGGAATTGTATGCGCAATTCAATATTGTGTGTTCAAAACGAGAGAACAACACAAATCAATTACGACATACACCACCAACACACGATGACGTACTATCCAACAACACACTATCCTTTCTTTGAACGTTATGTCTTCTCAAAATCTTAAAATGACTTCATTTTTTAGAAGGCATCGAAGTGATGACGAAGATAAAGAGTAGAAATTAAAGAAAAAAAAGGAAGTAAATTAGTATCCAAATAGTATAGAAAAGATTTTTCATCGTTTTAAATGTTTCTATTTTAAGAATACAATACATCTCTTTTATAATTTTTTGATATTTAATTTCAGCAGCGATTGATTTATATTTTCTCTATAAAGGCTATGATTTGATTATTTATTGAAATTCTTGGGGCAAGGAATATTTTTAGTCTGATTCGACGAAAATAATACTTTTCAATAATTTTATGTTAATGAATTGATTAAAAAAATAGTTCATACGAGGTTTATATTAATTTATATATAAAAAAACTAGCGATTAAGTCGCCATTTTGATGATTTGAGCCGTGTAAGAATTCAAGTTGACCGGACCTAAGCTTTGTACAGAATCCTCTTGCAGCTCAAAGGAGATATTACATCTCCTATATTGATGAAATTTGGTGCTTCGATTATACATTTAAATTAAGGGAGGGTGACGGGGATCGCTCTATTTCAGTTATTATCCCATCTTACAAGCTTAAGTTCTTACATAAATCGTATGCCCCAATGCCTACAAATACCTAAGAAATTCCAACGACCTTATCAACAAATTGGTAACTCACAAAGTAGGAAATTCTGCAAACTAGACGTCTTATAAATTATACAACCGTAAAAGATACAATGGGTTCGCCACGTGCAGCAAATGATCGAAATAAATTAACGTGGATACCTGTCGATATACTATAAGCCCTAATCCTGCGGTCACTATAGACAAGGATTGACAGATTACGATCAACGTCACGCCTTCCCATAATGAATGAGGTGCCAGTTCACTCTAGCTAAAGACACACGATTCACAGAGCTGGTATTGACTCAAAATCTAAATTTTAGTCCTTTCTAAAAAAGACATCAAGTTTCTGTTGTTAGACAGCTTACGTGTCAGAGAGCGATAGTAGCCAGTATCAGATAAAATTTTTCTTATTGTTCTTGACACTCAGCCCCATCATGGTGGAAGCGGTACTCTCCAAACAATAATAACATCAGATATTATTTCCAGTGCTAAGCAAATACTTAACGAAAAACAGTTCAGCAGAAAATGCAGGCAAAGCTGGTCTCTATTTTTCGACAAAATCTCGGAGTTCGTGCCTGTAGAATACTAAAACAAGAACAGGTCTGTATTACTGTGACGACAATGAAAATTGTCATCTAGCTTCGACTGTATGTATAGCATACCGTCGAGGCTATTGTAATTAAATCGGATTTGATTCGATGATGTGAATCAATTATTTGGAAGCGGCTATCTTTTAACAGTTTATATTATCAATGTTTGATGCCGCTTGATAGAATATTAACATAACATGGATAAGATAAGCTTAAAAAATTTCCGCTTACAAAAATGCCATTGAATTTTCAATTATAACATTTTAAATATCAAAGTGGCGTGCAATCCTATATTAACATAAACTTTTAATTAGTACAGAGATCTGTGAACAAGCTTCAATAAATACGTCTGCACCTAGCAATTGGTCTTAATAACTTCAAAAATAAACAACCCTACCCCGAAAAAATATTTGGTGAAGCAATAGTTTCCAGTTATGTACTGGTTAGAACGCTAGACGGCTAAGCCAAAGTTCACTGGTTCAAATCTCGCTAGCGGCAACAAAAATTGTTTCGAGTGAGTCATCGTACAGATTTGAGCGCGCCCAGCTGACGTTGGTACTGATTTCACAATCGGGTGGCGATTGTATGATCAAGCGCCATCATAATTACGGAATAATGCTGTTTTAATTTGAACTGTTGGGCGATAAACAGATTGTATAAAATTCTATCAGCGTATAGAATTTTGATCTATAAGTAAAGAGTGCACATTTACACAATTTGATTTGCACCAAAACATATTTTTTTCTGATTTAACATAAATAACGTTTTTAAGAGTGTAATGACCTGGCCGATTCAGATTTATCTGATTATCAGCATAAAGGATTAGAGAGCCAAAAATTCTCTTTATTACGCATAATTATGTACAACGATACATACGAGTAATATGAGGCGAGAACCAAAAAATTTTGATTTGTATCGTACAGATGCTAACTGAAACTATTTTCTAGAAACCATGGCCTGTACATTCCTGATTTATCAGATACAACCGATTTTGTATTACTTAATTGTTATTTCGTTATCCTTTAAATTGTTTTAGTATTCAACAATTTTATTTCAATTGTTACAAAATGATATAAATACATTTTAACAATTTGTTTTTTTGGTTTACGGCTTGAAAAAAAATGCAACTTCATCTTGACAAAGTTACCAATGGTTGATAATTTTCAGAAATTTACATAATATGCAGACACCAAGACATATTCTCGCATTACTCGTATATGTACCAATACTTGGGAAAGTAATGAAACTTCCTTTTTTATTTTCATTTTCCTACTAACTGCCGTGGACCTCAAATGAGACCTGATGAATGTCTCCCTTTTTCAAGGAAAAAAAATTAGTCTACAGGATTTCTTGGGAGGGTTTTTTGAAAGCTGCATTGGCTTATTGTCATTTTTTATCGTCTGAAGAAAAGTCTTGATTTGCACATTTTTTTTTCGTTACAATTGACTTCTACGTTAAGTCTGTCTCAGTTGTTTTGCATCTCCGTTCGGGGATGAGTAAAAAACTATCCAAATAATTGTTGTTATTTTGTTGACAAAAACTCGAAGAAAAGCTCAGAGATGCGACTTTGTTATATTAGTTTGATGGTAACAAGGATTTAGGGCACATTGAAATTGTAAAGCTTTCTCCGGAAAATATTTAACTCACGGACGATTAAAAGAAATGAGAATGGCATAGAGGATACCAGATATATTACAACTGCTAATGTTGACTGCATCGGTCTACGTCAACAAGTGCCAAACACATTGCCGAGCAACCAGGAATGAAAAAGGAGTAGAGTAAAACAAAATTACTTAATTTTGAAGCTTTAAGAGGCCATAATGCATGTAAAATATAAAGTCTTCATAATCTTAAATTGATGAAGCATTTACAGGACAGAAACGGGAGAGCTTCTGAGGCCGTTCAGTTAAAAATGCTGAGCATAATTTTTACTCTTTATTCAGTAACGCAACATAAAAGCCATAGTTTTCTCAGGATGCTATCAAACCACGTTATTGAGCCTATGTCACACGTAAAGCACTCTGGAAAGATTATTCGCTTCATTGCCTACAAATGGCACAAAAATGAATATGAACATACTTGAAGTCCGTATATACCGAGGAGATCATTACTTGATCAAATCAATCAATCTGTCGACGTCGTATGTCAAAGGAGCATTTGGTGAAGATAAGTCCTCTACAGATATTCGACAGGCTCCAAACGGAGTCTGTAGTAAAAAATTTGCCGGGATCCTTGACAATCAGCTGGCTCCCATCCTATCAGACACGTCACTGAAAACAAATAACGAGCTATGGATGGAAGTGAAAGAGGCAATTAAGACCGTGGCCGAACAGACTATGGGACGTCAAACCCGGCGCAAAAGAAATGATTGGTTCGATGATAAGTTCCAGAATGTGTTAGGCAAAAATTATCAGTCGTACAAACAATATTTAGGTAGTAAAATCAGGACGAAGAGAGAACATAAAAATGTCAGAAGCGCAGCGAACAAAATCATTAGAATAAAGAAAAGAAAGTATTGTACTATGATGACCAATTTAGAAGCATCGACACAAGACAAACATACAAAGTAGTGAAAAGCCTGAAACGAGGTTATCAGCTCAAGACTACGCTCTACCGTGATGACATCGGCAACATCATCGCTGATGAAAACAGGATTAAGGACAGATGGAAATCATACTTCAAGAAACTAATAAATCCTTCGCACGACTCTAGGAAATCGGTGCATATAGATATCCCCGGAGGGCTTCCATTGGCCCCGCCAACCCTGGTTGAAGTTTGTTCCATCATCATAATTAATAATAAAGGGCCGGGAATCGACGAGATTCGAGTGGAGCTCATCGAATATGGTGACAGCGGTGTTCAGAAAGCCATGCACAAAGTCATCCAGCACATTTGGTAACAAGAATATATACCGAACGAGTTGAGCCAATCAGTTATATTCGCTATCCACAAAAAATGTGACAAGCTACAGCGCGAAAACTATAGAGGCATATCACTACTTTGTATGGCGTACAAAATATTTTCAAAGATCATAGAAAATAAACTCAATTCATACGCTAACAATATTATTGGGGAATATCAAGGTGGTTTTAGAGCAGGTAGGTCGACAATAGACCAACTGTTTATAGTCAAGCAGGTACTTGAGAAATACTGGGAGTGCAACATAGACGTATGCCAAATTTTTGTTGACTTTAAGCAAGCATACGACAATATTGATCGTAACCTACTATACCAAATAATGCTTTGCTTTGAAATGCCAGCCGTCTTACCAAAATGACAATGACGTCGACAGCCTCCCTAGTCCGCATCAATAACCAACGCACCATGCTTTTGACACAAATATCGGACTAAAGCAGGGAGATCAACTGGCCCCATTGCTATTCAATTTGGCTCTAGAATACGTCATAAGGAAGCCACCTGTCGATACAAGAGGTACGTTATTATGCAAGTCGAGCCAAGTGGTAGCCTATGCGGATGACCTCAATCTTTTGGCATGGTCATTAACAACTGCCAAAGTACTTTTCGTGAAACGCGACAGCGAAGCAAGGACTAGTAGAGCTACATATAAATGACAATAAAGCAAAACTCATGACGTAGTCGAGGAAAAATACCTCAAACACGTTAAATATCGCATTTGGCAAATATAGTACCGAAAATGTGGGCGAATTTGTGTATTTAGGCGCCAGAATAATGAGAGCCGATAGTGAAAGAGACGAAACACGCCGAAGAATACAGCTCGCAAATGAAATATTTTATTCAGTTTTGACGATCTTGAAGACAGGCTGCATACGCAGGAAAACAAAGCTCCAAGTATACAAATCTGTGATGACTTTTGCGACATGGACCCTATCTCATACGTCCGCAAACATATTTAACGCCTTCGAAAGGCAGGTCCTGAGGCGAATAATTGGAGCGAAGCAAGACGGGGACCAATGGCGAATTCGATACAACAATGAGCTGTATGAAATTTTTGACGAGCCAGAGGTCTCAACGGTTGTAAGACTCCGGAAGCTGCAATGGGCTGATCATGTGAATCGTATGGACGAACAACGGATATCTGAAAGGTATTTGTTGGAAAAGTTGAAGGGCAGTGCCAGTGGGGAAACAAGGAAACGCTGGTCTGATTCAGTCGACGAATATAGTTCATCGCTGCTCGGATTTTGAAATTGGAGGACGCGGTCGATGGGCCAAGACACTTTGGAGGCGCTTTTTGCAGGAAGCGAAGACCCGAGAGGGGCTGTCGTGCTACGAAGAAGACGAACGAGAAACCATATTTTCTTCGTTCCCGGTATACGAAGAAAAACTCCCCTATTCAATGCACGGCCAAAAATAAGGACCGTATCTTCACGATAGTTTAATTACAAACGTTAACAAGCATTCAACGAGAAGTGGTACTTGAAACCTTAGGAAAAACCAAGTAATCATCATAAGTCCACTCAGGCGAACTTTACATAATGGGCAGAGCACAAGAAAATTGTTCAGTTAGGGAAGCTGAGGAAATGAAAAAGACAGTGAAAGTCGACTGCAGTTCCTTGGTAGGAGTCGTAAACTACCGCACAAGATCGCAAATTAAACTAAAAATACCCTGGATAAACTTTAAATAAAATACATCGAGTTAATAGGATGTTTCTACTATCCCAACTGTTTTGTAACTAACATAAATTTTAAACCAAATATTTTAAAGTCGTTTACAAATTGAATAATATTACCTTAGCGGTGGTACGCAACTGACAACCATCACTCGAATCACGGAGGTAGAATGGGACATTATCCCATGCAATTGAGTTTGACAATTCACCTGATGAGTATTTTCAGTCATTATATTAGACACCCTTCCTTAAGGATATGATGAAAATGCCCACTTTTGTGTCTGGGAAGCATTGCTGCAATTCAGGGAAATTCAAATGGCCTTATCTTGCTTGATTGAAACTACATTTCTATGAAACTCTCTGGATGCAAGGACTTTCCGCTGATGTATTTGAGATGATGGGGTTTCGCCTTGTTAATGGGTATCTTATGTTTTGCGGTAGAACGCGAAATAGGAGATTCGAAGCCTTTTTACAGAATTCATAGCAATTAATTATAATGTCAAGCGGGGTTGCTAGCCTCACGCTGTATTGCGGAATATGACGTCCTACGCTCGCCACTACCGTAGTTGATTGAATGTCTAGCGGGCACCACATGGAGCTGACGACTCGTTTTTACCCACGGGCCATGGGCTAGGCTCACTGCTAGCTCTAGAGTGCGTTATACGGAAACTATCAGCTGATACGAAACGCACGTTACTTTACAAATTGCACCGAATTGTAGACTATGCGAATGACAGCGGCCCTTTTCATCTGGCAGTGAACTCATGTTCCATGCAGGTGGGGCAGCAAAACGAAACTTATAATATAAACCAGGAATAATGGTAACAGACTCATTCTAGGGAATATATTGAATTAATATATGAAAACAAAGCTCCAAGTATACAAATTTGTGGGTGTGAAACATGGACCGTAACACAAGCATCCGCAAATATATTGAACGCCTTTGAGCGACGGGTCCTGAGGCGAATAATCGGAGCGAAGCTAAACAATGGCGAATTCGATACAACCATGAGCTGTATGACATTTTTGACGAACTGGAGGTCTCAACGATTGTCAGACTGCGGAAGCTCCAATGGGCTGGCCAAATGAATAGCATGGACGAACAACGGATACCCAAAAAGGTATTCTTTGGGAGAACTGAAGCCGGAGACCAGTTGGAAAATCGAGGAAACGCTGGTCTGATTCGGTCGACGAAGACAGTTCATCGCTGCTCGGATTTCGAAATTGGAGGACGCGGTCAATGGACCAAAACAGTTGGAGGCGCTGTTTGCAGGAAGCGAAGGCCCGAGATGGGTTGTAGTGCTAAGAAGAAGAAGAATAAATGAAATTTTTATGTTTATCTAAGCAAGTAGATGGTTCCAACGCATCTGGTCGATATATTAACTTTATAAGTATGGCTGTTGATTCAATCAATTAAATGGGACCATCATTAATTTTTTTGTGTATTCATAGATGTCCAGGGATCGAGATAGGACAATGATGGAAAACGACATCAAACATTGAATGTAAAATCAAATGTTATTCTTGTATGAAGCTGTTGAATTTTGAGTTCTTCTATTGGGAGGAAACTTCCGCTAAATCGTATCAAAAATAAAAAATTAGAATAAAATGCCAGAAAAATTTGATGTTTTCGATTCCACGATAAACATTTTTCGTTCCTACAAGCTGTATCTTATCTTTGGAGCTTATTTGCTTTATTCCTTAATTTCTTTTGGAACGGCAACGTGTGATTACTTATGCTTTATCTATATCCCACGATCAAAATGCATTGTTTTCTTCATTTCAAGGAGAATCATAGCCATTATGATACAATAAATACTCAATTGCTGCTCATTCATTCAATTATCAATAAACTTACAAACCTGAAAGTATGAAAAGTGCACAATTTATTATCAAGATATTCAACAAGAAGAGAGTATTGTATTGCTATAAATAAAATACACTTAATAAATATATTGGTCAAATAAACAATCACATCCGATTAATTATTTTCATGTCCTGTCATTTACAATTAATTGAAAAAGTTTCATAACATCTTTCTAGTCACTAACTAACAGCTAGCGTTGTTCTAGCCTAGTCGATATTCTTTCAAGTAGTATTTTATACTCGTACAAGTGCAAAACGTTGACAGAATGGGATTCGTGTCTATTAGAATAGAATAGACAATGCATTGCAAGCTGCAGATACTATTTTCTATCGATACACACTTTGTTTATAGACAGACGTATGAATTAAGCGCAAGTTGAAATAGAATAAAAACAAAATTCGCTGCGATTGTTCCCATCCTCAACTTGCTGCTATCAATGAATGAAATATCGTCATTCTACAATATACTAAAATTACATAACACATATGAGTATGCACATACCATTTGTCTCGAGAAATCAGACAAATTAAATACTAATACTTTTGAATCTACACACATTGATTATGTTTATTCTGTTTAATTCAGATAACGATCGGGCAACGTACAGATAAAATAAATTCATTCGATCACAATTCAAATGAAATCGAATGGCGATACATTTTTGTAAATTGTAAATTGTCGTTGCAGTATATCGATACGGAATGTAATTTAGATATTTTATCTTTGATACGAAAGAGTTAAAAGTAGAAACAAGTGAAATTATTGAACTTGATTGAGTACATCGCTGTCGTAGAAGTGAATCATTTTATCCTCGTATTTGTTCAGTTGGTTCATGATGAAAGTTAAATTTTGGTGTTTATCAAGACAATGTATCGATATATTCATATATACGGACGTCATTGGTTTGCGTCATTGTTCGTTCGCGCGGCCTTTAACAAAGTAATTGAGTACACATTTAAATGAATTCAAAGAAGCAGCTGATCGTGAGGAAAACAACTTAAATGAGTCTTAAGTATTTTTAGGAAATGTGTAATCAGACCAGATTATTTTTTATTTTTGCAAAGAAGTAGCGTTCCATGGAAGAAAGCCATCATGGAAATTGTTCTAAGAGTTAAAAATTTATGAATGAATCATTTCAAAGTCATAATTCGTTCCATATAATGAACAATAATACTATTTACAATAAACACGACGGTATACCCCTGAATGGTAAAGAAGATCTACCGTCAATCCCAATCAAGATTAGCTTCTTGTGATTGGCACGTGATCTTGACGTTATTCCAATGCAGATGAACAAACTCTCAACAGATTTATTATTAATCAAATGATTACGACTGATTTTTCGAGGAATTTCAATTTTTTGGCCTCGCTTTTTGTTATCATGCTTTTTAAGCATGGTCTGTTCTCGGAAGATTCAAAGTGAATTTGCATTTAACTGAACAAATAATAATAATCAGTAACCGATGAAAGTTCTTTTGCGTTTCAGATGACTATTAAGTCATTATGAATAACTGGTTTTATTATTGTTTATACGTTTAGTATGGGGACAATGGATTACCGAAAACTGCGCTACTAAGAAAAATTTAACAAATAATTTTGGTTATAAATTTAGAGGATGCAGTTTTGAATTATTTGTTTGTCTTAGAAAAATATTTGGAAAATAAGTCTTCAATTTTGGGTAGTTTTTTGATAGGACCTTTATTTTTATTATTAAGTTGTACAGAAGTGTAAATTTTATTTTTATATCTATAAGCACCCTTTTTTAGGGTTTTGTAAAATAATATTGCAAAACGGTACTGTAATCGCGACTTTTCTGTTTTTCCGCCCGTCCGTCAGTGCGTCACAGCAAGTTTTCTGGCATACCATATAAGCTAAACAGTGGTCCAACCATAATACACGATGTTAATTGTGAGTCATACCTTAACGTCAAGTTTTTCGCCCAACTTAATTTTTTTTTTTTGTTTCAGTGTTTAACAAATTCAACCATGGAGAGGTATACAATTGAGCAGCGCGTTTAGGTTGTTGAAGCCTATTACGAAAATGGGCGTTCAAATCAAAATGCATTTCGTGCACTTCGTGATGTTTTTGGTCAGCATAATCGACTAAATGTGTCCTCAATCGCCCGCATTGTGGGTCTGTAGGAAATGTGAAATCACCTGTAAATGCTCGTCCAGTTCGTTCTGTGGAAAACATTGCTATTGTTCACGTTAGTGTGGCAGAAGAGCCGTCAACCTCGACTCGTCGTCGTGCCCAACAATTGAACATCTCACGAACATCACTGATGCGAATTTTGAACAAAGATTTGAATTTAACGCTTACAAGGTTCTCCCTCCATATAGCGACTCAAGAGCTGAAGCCTACTGACGATTTCAAGCGTCGGCAATACGCCGAATAGATGGTTGAACAGACAGAAGGGAATGGTGACTTCACAAAGAAAATCATCTTCAGCGACGAGGCACATTTTCACCTCAGTGGACTCGCTAACTAGCAGAGTTGCCGCATTTGGGCAAATGAGACTCCACGAGTGATTGTTGAAAAGCCGATGCATCCACAAAGAGTGACTGTTTGATGCGGTTTATGGGCTGGCGGCGTCATCGGGCCGTACTTGAGGACGGCCAAGCAGTTACCGTGAATAGTGTTCGCTATTGCGAGGTGATAACGAGCTTCTTGTGGCCAGAAATTGAGGTTATGGACCTGGACGATATGTGGTTCCAACAGCATGGTTCCACTTGCCACACAGCCAACGAAACAATGGCTCTTTTGCGCGAGAAATTCAATGACCGTGTTATATCACGTTGTGGCGATGTTAATTGGCCACCATGATCATGTGATTTGACACCGATGGACTTATTTCTCTGGGGATGTTTTAAAAAAAGTGTACGTCAATAAGCCAAGAACAATTCAAGAGCTAAACAATGAGATAATTCAGCACATTAACTACATCGAACCTCAATTATGTCTCAGAGTCATTGAAAATATGGACCATCGGATAGAAGTATGCCACCATAGCCGTGGCGAGCATTTGTGCGAAATTTTGTTTTACACATAATTGTAATAGATCCATCTATTATAACATAAAATATATTAACATAATTCTCTGGAAGCTTTTTGTTTTATTTACAATTAACATCGTGCGTTTGGTTGGACCACCCGTTAGAATAAAGAAATTGTAATTTCTGTACAAAATTTGTTTAAAAGGTTTATTATGGAGGTCTCCCTCCATATAGCGAGGTGCATTAAAAGATTTTTTTGCTAACGATAGCCAACATGGGTATCAAGTAAAAGGTCTCGATGAGAACTTTTCAAAACAGGACTTAAACTAAAAGCATTTACATGGAAGTACGCAATGTTTGCATCGAGGAGCGCAGGGTGAAGGAAAATGTACGAAAAATCGGTGTCTCTCCCTCACTATGGGACATCTTTTAGTTGAAAAATATGAAATAAATCATGAAAGTAGATCTTCAGAAGTATAAGATCAAGAAATACCTCAGTAGTGAAAATCTGATCAACATTGTTAATAATTGATCTCTTTATTAAATTTATATTTTCGCCTGGAAGATAAAAAAGAGACCCATAATGAATTATATGTTTGAGTCAAATTTTGATATTCAGAAGATGTTGTTTGAGTAACTATTTGGTTTACAGAACCCTTCTGGCAGGAGCACACTTCTGCTACTTCGATTTGTTACAGATCAATAATTGATACCATTAATAGTTGCCAATGATTTTATGAAAATGTTTCAAGTCTTAACTGGGAGTGTATGCTGCTTGACATTAAATTGTGTCCTTTTATGTATTTATTTGTCATGAAAATACGTACGATTCTTTTCTTGGTTCATGTATTTTCATGTAGATTTTTCGTGGTTTCATCAAGCTATTTTTAGTTTGATGAAATATTTCTAACGACCCAGATAACAGTGAAGGACAAGTTTTGTTTAAAAACTCTTGCATTATTTTTTAAACTACTACGTTCCCTACACAAGGCAATCAAAAACGATCTCTATAGCACTTTGGAACGCTTCGTCAACGGAATGCCCACAAAATTCTAACTCCTAACACACTTCATTCCTCTTCTGCGAATTTCAACATGGCTTGAATGGTGTTGCTTCTTTGTCTGGCTTTCGGAGATATTTTTAAATAGTTTGTTAGTGACAAAGTATACCTGTAATTCATCGAGTTGCAATAGTGCAGCCAGTGTGTCCTGCGCTCGCAGATAAATGCAATGTGCTGTAATACAGCCTGCTATAAAATTGGTTCCGTTTGGAGATAAAAACGTGTAAACCAAACTTCTATATCAACTGGAATATGTGCCATCTATAAATGTTTTGGTGATGCCCCACTTCAATGCTCTTTCATGGAAGTCTGCGTCTACAACGTTGTTACCGTCGTTACTATGAAGAGAATCCTCGCATAAGCATATCTTGTCACCAACTCGTATATGGACTCGCTCAGAGAAAAATAGACGTTACTTTAGCTAATCGCTCTGTATTTCACCCATACGTGGCCATTCCCGTACTCACACTTCCCACAATCGATGCTCTTTACCGACTCGTTGAAGCTACGTTGTTGTGATTCTACTCCAGGCACTGGTAGTAACATACCATTTCGGTTGACGTTCGCAGTTGGGCTCTTATCAAACCCAGCCGGACTAACTCTAAGATAAGAATTATGTACACTGGTGTCTTGTCCAGCTGCACCACGGCTCTTCTTTGCTTTATTGAGTTAGGAGTGAAAAGCGTCAATGGCTCCTTCGCCTCCAGACTCGCGTTTAATGACGCCTATCACCTCCTCGCTAAAAGTATGGCAATTGAGGTTAAGAAGCTCTATTTTGACTGTATGAGCAAGCAGCTTTGCGTCCGACAGACGATCTACACTAGCCAGCATCGGGTTCAGAATTTCTTGTGGTCGTCGTAGCTCGCGATTTCAAGGAAAATCCCTCGCAAATGTGGGTTTTCTTGTTCGCGTAATGGAAGCTGAAGTTTCATTTGGCGAAAACATTGTGGCAGGTTGCCTCCAGAATTCCCGCGTAGGTCTTCCCTGGATTTTGACTTTAACAGCGGCCAAGTTTTCCCTGCTGCTTTCGCTTACTTCTTCCCATGTTCTTTTTCTCGATAACTGATTCACTGTTTTCCGGTTGAGCCCTTTTTGTTATTATGCTGTACGCATGATTTTTCGGTAGTCTAGACTGCAAATTATTTTATTTTTATAGTTAACTATTAACCAGTTCCTAAGGTCAGACGCCGCAATACGGATTTCTTGGGTGCCTTTTGGACTTAATTTAGCTACTCGATTATTTTGCCAGAAATCCTTGTAGGTATGGCTGCTTCGGTCATTTGTTCGCTCTGGTACCCCACCTCCGCTTTCCGTCAGTTCGAAAGGCAGTCGAAGATGATTTCAAAGACCTTAGCCATCTCGATCATAACATCTTTTATTGGCTTTGAATAGTTTTTTTTTGAGCGTTGGAAATCTTAAGCATTCACCCCATAGCCTCCTCAACATCTGTGATGTACTCTTTTCATGGGCACGCATCTGTGGAAGGTCAACTTTCTGCTTCAACTTGTTCTAATAGCGACTCGCTCAAGTCTCTGATTTGCTTTGGCTGGAACCAGTCGGAAATATTATCAACCGAACCTGCATCGCTAACTCAATTGTGCGAGCATGGGTTTAATAGGACGGAGATGACATAACATTTCCCCGGGGGCCGTTCGCGCTCGGATTCCGAATTCAATTGCCATAATAATTAAAGGACTTTGCCCGTTTGTAGGGCACACATTTGGCTTATGGGTTGTTAGAACATCGTTCGATTGATACAGAGAGATTAAAAGCCAAATACTTTTCAAGAAAAATCAATTCCGGAAAAGCTACATACTTCTTGGTTGAGATTTTGGTCGAATGTAATGGTCTACTTCGATGACTAGAGAAAATGCAGTCATATTGCACCTTATAATGAAGTAATTATTGAATTTATCTAGATGAAATTAAATAAAATCGAAATAAACAATGGGTTTCGAAGATGGAATCGGCTGCAGGCTGTCAATCGCGTACTTTAAATCTTCGCTGGAAAATGTTCAGCGCTGCTGCTGAATCCTACCTTCGACCTACCTTCCACACATTGGCTGGCTGCCGGAAACACTCATAATATATCATTTTGGAAAGGTTGCTGACGCAGGAGGAAAAGAGCAAAACTTCTGCTCCTTAAAATGGAAAAACTAACCGGGCTGAATCCCCAGGTAACTGAAAAAAGTTTTATTCAGGAACTTAGTACTTCGTCTTGCCACATACTCGTAAATGAACCATGGACTATTGAGACACTATTGGAACCTACACAATACTAATACTGTTTGAGGCAGGGGCCCTTAGGGTCTTCCTGAAATAGCTGACAAGATACAAATTAAATAATCTCGCTGTCCAAGAAACTAAACCACTCGTCTTTGATACGTATTATGCATAATAGATCATACATAATTTTTAAAATTGGAAGGCCATATGGAATTGGCGAATTGGAGGTGGCCACCGTGGGCTAAAAGATGTGGCCCACGAAAGACTTTTTAGAGGCCGCATCCGGGTAAAAGTTTTTAACGCATGGCTCATAAACATTGACACACAGAACAGAAATATACTGTTTAGAACAGCGGTGCCAGTCTCCTTAGTAAAAAAAAACATGTACTTCACCCTGGCCCGGATTTTATGATTTCCTACCATCAAATGATGTGAAAATTTTGTTGGGAGACGAACAAAAAGTTGGAAAAATAGGAAAGACATCGTGGAACCAACGGGCAATATAGGATAGTTGTAATGATTATGAACAATGACTTATCAACTTTACTATCAAAAGTAAATTGGAGAGTTATCATCTTTCCTGAACATAGCGGCTTGGATTCGAAAGTCCAGAGAGTCCAGCTATGATAACCAGAGAGAAAAATTATACATAAGACGCGACAATATTTTACGAATATCATAAATGATAACTTGATAGGATTTCAGGGAAGGTCAATTGGAAACAGGCAGGCGAACATTGTAGCTACAGTATGAAAATTTGAAGTATAGGAATTGAAAAAATCCGCGCTCCATGGACTCCCGAGCATCACTTAAGATGTAGACTCTAAATATGAGAGCAATGCTCTGACTGAATACGAACCAAGGAAACAGAAGAATAAAAGAGGAATATTCGTTAAGCTTCTAGAATGCAAGACTTTAGAATAAAGTCAGACAGTCCAGCTTAGAAACCGTAGCGAAGATGGCGTAACCAAAGCGAAGATCATCATCAAAAACCAATCAGTTTTTTTTTGAGAGCAGGTCATAAGAAAATAGTTTACAGCATTCAAGTATCGCTCCAAGATACCTTACAAGATCACAGCTTGTAGAATCAGGCAGTCGTTTATGGACTCACTACTATAAACTTTTTTAAATCGTCACCATACATAAATGAATATGATTTGAATCATATTGTTAGTTAATGAAGACCAAAAATAGCAAGGGGTCTAGAACAAAGTCTTAAGGAACGCAAGAATGAGGACAGAAGTAGAAAGACTAATGAGACTTGAGCATTATCATAAACACTGACGATCACTAAAATAGCACTAAACTAGCTGAAAAAGAGCGACTTAAATCCTCCTTAAGAATATTATTGACCAATTTAACGGCTTTTGAAAAATCAGCGTAAACGACAACCACTTGATTCAAATAATCGAGAGCAGCGGCCACATTATGGGTGAAGGAAAGGTTGGAAAGTGTGCATCTATCTTTGAAAAATCCATGCTGTTCATTAGCAAAATGAGGCCGGAGTAAGAGTTAATTTTTTGAAAAGGATTCTATCAAGGAGCTTAGTGAATGTGGAAAGACGGACTATGGAACGATAATTAGAGATGCAAGCCTTATCACCACATTTATGAATAGGAAACACTACAGATTACTTACTGCCAGAGAGCACCAAGAGTAACAGACGAAAGTCAAAGGTTGAACAAAATCGAAACGGACACAAAGAGAAGAATAAAAAGTTTTAATCGAGACTTTAGGGATACTGTATGCACCGTTGTCAGTACTAATATCCAATTGGTAAAGCAATAATTCTGCATCATTATGTTTTATGCTTTGGAAGTGAAACGTGGACCATGTTGGAAAAAGCTTTGAATACCTTTGAAAGGTGGGTTTTATGAAGGATCCTCGGTCCAGTATAGAGGCAAAATGGATGGTGTGTTCGGTACAACAACGAGCTGTATGATTTACGAGGGCGGTCCGATAAGTACTTAGCTTCACCGCCCGATGGCGCCACGGCTAAATTGGTTGAATTGGGCTACGAACTGCTGCCCCATCACCGTAAAAAAGCGACTTTTTTTTTGTTTCCAAACTTGCAAAAGTACCCCGCCGGGCAGAAGATTGAGCCGAATGAGGAGACCATAGCCGCCACGGAGGCCTACTTTGCAGACCTCAAGAAAATGTATTTTTTAGACGGGTTAAGGAGTTGGAGCATCACTGGGTCAAGTGTATCGAGCTAAGAGGAGCCAATTTTCCAACATTTTCGTTTTTCTTTTGTAGGCTAAGTACTTATCGGTGTTTGGTGTTTTTAGAGGGTCTTCGGACTCGGAGTGTAAGGTGGAAACGAATTGAATCCTTGGGACTTGGTTGATATGATGGAGGAGGAATTGAGAGTCTTCGGAATCGAAGTATAAGGTGAACTTGGATGCGAATCTTCGGCTGATATGGTTGTTGTGGAGGAATTGGGGTCTTCAAACTCGGTGTACAAAATGGATGAGGATTGGAGCCTTTGAACTTGGCTGATATGATGATAGAGCAGTTCAGGTCTTGGGATTTGGATGGTAATTTGGACAAAGATTAGAGCTTGGCTGATATGGAGAAGTCTTTCGATTTGGATCGATATAAATGATGTTAAAAATTTATTAAACTCAAATTTGATATAGACTTTTAAATTTTTTGATTGGCTGGCGCAAATAGATTGAATTTTTATTCAATGGTACTGTTTCGAAATTCAATTGGGTCGAGAGCTATAATTTGCGCCTACTTTTTTCGACCCTATCTTGGAAAACACGAAATATGCGCGGGGAGGTTTGCTAAAACTTGAGGGAACGCAGCTAACCACTTCGCGACATATGAAATAGTATTGAGGCAGAGTATCATGAAAACCCGAACAAAGCTATAAAAGCTACAGAAATAAGGTATGTGTGGTTTCGAAAAGGACTAGAAAGTAGTAATGGTGGGTATCCTGAATTCGGGTAAACTGGCACCACATCCCATTGGTTGGTGACCGGGATGTTAGGCCTTCTATTGGCGGGAAACGACGTTAAACACGTCATCTCTTAAGTACGTCAAAAGAATGAGCGACTATCGTATCCTTGAATGAGTGCTCAAGGGACGAATAAGCGAAAGCATGACTGTTGGAAGACAATGCAATCATTAAGAAGATCGCTTGTTGGATAAACGAACTGAAGGTCGTGGTCATTGGACAGAGATGATTGGAGGCTATGTATTAAGGAAGTCTTGGAATGGGCTATAGCCAAGATGAATCAACGATTATATACGAACAATATGGAGCTAAGCCATAAACATTGCATGAAAATATAATTGTGTTGCGATAAAACTTCATTGGTTAATCAATTCAAAGGTATGTTGAGGTGACTTGTCCATCTTCATGGTATGATTTGACCCACTTTGTCTATTTTGGGTTGTTTGAAAAAAGAAGTCTAGGTCACCAACCAAGGAATATGTCACGGGAAGATTGTTGGCAAAAATGTGATGAGATTCTTTATTTCGATATTGGTATGTGTTTTATAGTCTATTTTGGATACCACAGTATATCACGTGGACCAAGAAGAGCTTAAACAA
The DNA here is from genome assembly GCA_963969285.1 of Odontomyia ornata. NCBI lineage: Eukaryota > Metazoa > Arthropoda > Insecta > Diptera > Stratiomyidae > Odontomyia > Odontomyia ornata. The sequence continues at coordinate 138,720,630 of OZ017739.1, forward strand.
GTCGAAGTAGCATTAGATTGCTATTTCCAGAAGGCTTTTATTAACCAATTAGTAACTCAAACAGCATCTTCTGAATTCCAAAACTTCACTCATATACGGATTCCATAAATTGAGTTCGAAAAACTAAATCACGGTTTTTATGTATTCAAATTCGCTACCGTTTTTTTTTTCTTTTTTTTTTTGCTATTGTGTGTTGACCTTCTTGTTTGAATAGTCACGATAACGTATCAATTTTACAAACCGCTTCTAAAAATGTTATCAAATTTTTCTACATTTCTGTAGTGTTTAGGTCCGTTACAAACGTGTACCTGCCCAGTATGATGTGTTGTTGTTTTTGTAATTGTAAGAAATTCAATTGTGTAGTTGTGAAATTTTCAGGACATGTACACCTACTACTGACAAACGTGATAGTACTTTTTGGTAAATTTAAGGGTCCCCTTTTAATTTTATAGGTAAAAATCTAAAATTCATAAAATGTACTGTTATTAACAAAGTTATCGAATTTTGACTTCTGAGGTATTTCGTGGCCTTGAAGGACTTACTTCGATAATTTTTTTCAAAGATTTCGGATCAAAGGTATCCAATTGCGGAGGGAGCACACAAATCTCGTACATTACCCCCTCTCCCCGCATCTCTCGAAGCAAAAAGTCAGTTTAAGATCTGTTTTGAAAAGCTCTCATCAGAAACTTTCATTTCATATTTATATTGGCTACCTTTGGTGAATTTTTTTTTCAACGGTGACCCCCGGTGTATGGGGAGACCTCCTAAAACACCTTTAACATTTTTTTTGCTGTGAAAATTTGAAGTGCTGTTTGGTGTATTTAGACCAATTAACAAAATTTTATGTTTCTAGCTTATTTGGTTTGCGAGGAAACTTGCTGTGAGGCACGGACGGATGAACAGACGGACAAAAAAGTCGCGATTTTAGTAGGTTTTTGTGAAATAATTTTATAAACCCCTAAAAAGGAATTTTCGCAAAGGTTAATCACTGCTTGAAATCATTCCACAATTATGAAAACAAGGAATTATTTCCAGTTTCAAGGATTATTCTCCTGTTTTTAACATGCTTTTATACCCTATCTCTTACTTCAAAGTTCCCTAAAGCTTAAGACTTTAAAATATTTAGCTTGATTAAATTCATACTTGCCTTAATAATCGCAATATAAACCTTTACTTAGTAAACTTAGCTAAACCTTTAAATGAAGAATTTCTAGACCGTCCGACAACATTCCAAGCCGTTATCTCGCACCTTGTACACCACAATTGTAGATTCCATAATATTTGATAAGAGGGCTTTCTAAGCATCTCAAAATTTTGTTCGTTCATAAATTAAGCTGGCAACTTTTATCACACTAACACCAGCTAGCATTTACTACCCCTAGATTGCTTATTTTCCTACAGCAAAATCTTTTGCACTGATAATGATGTCTGTATAGTAATTATAAGATTTTTCAAAGTGAACTTAATTAAATAGACATGACTTACTGTTATTCTGCATCTTGAAGAAAGCAGAATATGTTAGTTATTTATTCTCGCGGTTGGGCAAATATAGTTGGCAAATGCTTTTTATTTTGCTCATTATTTGCAGATGATTGTGAGTCAAAGGAGAATAACAAATATGTATTCTGTTGATATCGGAAGTATTTGCACTGTTGCCTGAGTTAAACTAGTGACAAAGAGTTAGAAAGAAAAAAAAATGCGGTCGAGTATTTTTCCGATTTCTTTACTTTAAATTGAAGTTTTGATGAATCTTTTAATCTATTCAAAAGCTTGTATACGCTTTACCGCTTAAAGTTCCATACTCAGCTGATAAAACTGAAGACCACAGCCGTTTAAGCTGAATATAATATTTAATCAACATTTTGAGGATTACTGTCCACTATCTTTAGTTGTGCCAAATGCTCATCATTTACGACAGAATTGATTTTATTTGTAGATACAATATCGCAATGCCCGTGACAAGCAGTACGAGTATACAATGGTCATAATACGACTGTGAAATGGAATTAATCGTACTAGCAAATAAAATGGTTTGCTCCCATTTCATTATGCAATCATAAATAATCACAGAAAATCTTTCATTGAGTGATTACGGGGTTGTCAAATAAAGCGCTAAATATAAAAAATATGACATTGAAATACAATAATGGTTTATTTCAAAAGAGCTTATGTTATATTCCCGATAAAAGAATACTTGGTAATGCGGCAAGTGGTGTTCATTTTCATTTCCACCCTGATTCCAGGTGATTTGCTTTGCATGAGGGGGAGGCTGTTGCTGTTGATAGGTTTCTGTAATATCGAGTTGTATTTACCCTACGAGAATGTGGACACTGAAATGGAATTACAGTATAAGGGAATTTCCTTTACGACAGACTTGATGTCGACAAGCTTGGCATGTGTTGAATAAACATAATCTAATGTACGACGGTTGGGTGCCGTTTACTATGCCATTAATTTGTTGGGATGAAGTTGAAAAAATGAAATATAATTTGCTTGAAGTATGCTACTTAATATTTCATCAGGTTCCTGGAAATAATAAATCGTTTTACGATACAAAACGTTTTGATAAATCAAATCTTTTATTTCCGGAAAAACAATTTGAATAGTCAGAAGCGTGTTTCTACCGGAAAGCGGCTTATTTGGATAAGTTCTCAGCGATGATTTTTATTTGACACCCCCCTCAAGCACTGTCTATTAAACAACCGTATTACGGTTGTTATCCAGAGATTTGAACCTAAATCTTTGTCAAAAATTTGATGATCGAAGCTATAGAATGGATACACACAGAGGGAAAGCTTCGAACGGATTTGGGCCCATACAAAAAACTGTTTTGAACCAAAAATAAACTGATTGAAATGAAAAGCTTATCTTTTGTGTATCTATTTTGCGATCGCAGTGGTTTCTCAGAAAACTTGCTCTGACGTAAATTTACAAAAAATTAAATAGGTTACAGGGCTGATTTATAATTATAATCTATGATTCTTAAGGAAAAAATCAGGTTCTTCCAATCCTCTCAATTTTTTTACTTAAATCATTTAACTTATCCCATTCTAACATTTTCATCTCTTTCATAATTTTTTCCCATAATAAAGCAAATAAATTGTCTATACACATTTCAGGGTGTTAATTGCCACTTCAAACCCATCAAATCTATTAAAAAATGAAAACATCTGAACTTGAACTGTCTAGATATTTTTGGTATGTGCTGAGAAATCCAGTCATTTGTTGATTTTCCGAATAGAATACAAACGACAAAAGTCTTGGGACATTCTATAGCAACGCTAAGACATTTCAATATATATATTATAAGATACCTACATAAATATACAAAAGAAAAGTCACTTTGTCGCGTAAGGTGAAGCAAGCTGTAATATCGAATTTAATTAAAATGATAATGAAGTGTGTAAACTTGTGATAAGTTTTCAGTTACTAATTGCATTGTCCCATTGGTGTGCGGTTATGTAAAGCTGTAGATGAATTAAAGATATGAAATATTTCTGCTTGATTTTTCAATGAAGGCTTATATTCTTCACAGATTCTTTATTGAATCGTAAAGATTAAGACGAGACGAGTCAATTAAATTGAGTGCAATAAATTGAAGATAAGAAAATATAATGGGTCATATTGTTTTCGAGTTTAAAATAGAAAATATCACCAGAATTTTTTTTAATTAATGGTTAAAGATTAAGTCAAAATGATTTATAAAAATTAGCTAATACAATTTCCTTACTTATTTGATTCCTTAAAAATTTTGATATTTTTTATTTCTGATTTATATGCAATTTATATTAAATGTATTGAGTTATGGTTCCAAGTTCAAGGTATTATTGCTGGAAAATGCTTGGAAATTTGTTTCTGAAAGTATTGGATTGATTTGAAATTTTACCATCTTTCTAACTAGAACTTCCCATCTTCGGAGAAATGCAGCATAGCTAGGTACGAAAAGTCGGTCAGTTCGAAGAAGTCTAGGCACTTAACCAAGAATAGGAGCACAAAAAATCTATAAAATTTAGAGTGCAAGACACGTAATTCGTATAATCTAAAGGATTTTCCAATAAGAGGTGTTATTTTGAATAGCCCGCTATTTCGGGAGATCTCACTTTTGAAGCTAAAATTTTTGACATTTGACAAGTCGAAACTACGCCATTAATAAAAATGGAACAATACACGCTTCAACAACGCATTGAAATTATTAAAATTCACTATAAAAATGGTGAAAATTTGGCCGGGACGGTTCGTAAAACTCGAACATTTTTGGGTCGTCGTGAAGCACCTTGTCGGACCGCAATACAGAAATTGGTGGAAAAGTTCGAGCTGTTGGCACAACTTAGTGATGTGAAGAATAAAACCCGTGCACGTCACTCAAGAACAGCCGAGAATATTGCTGCTGTAGCCGAAAATATTGAAGAAAACCCAGGTTTGTCCATTCCTCGTCGTTCTTTGGAATTAGGCATTCCACAAACGTCATCACACCGTATTTTGCATAAAGATTTGGGTCTTAAGGCTTATAAAGTTCAGTTAACACAAGAACTCAAGCTGATCGATCATCAACAACGTCGTGGCATTGCTCATTGGGTCCTTGAAATGCATGAAAATGATCCGGAATTCCATCGAAAAATCATCTTGAGTGATGAGGCCCATTTCCACCTCGGTGGCTTCGTCAACAAGCAAAATTGTCGCATCTGGGACTCGGAAAACCCAAGAGTTATTGTTGAAAAGCCTCTCTATCCTCAACGTGTGATTGTTGGTGCGGTTTATGGTCCGGCGGAGTCATTGGACCTTACTTTTTCGAAAATGAGGTTGGAGCAACAGTGAATGAATTGCGCTATCGAGAATTGATTAATGATTTTTTATGGCCAGAATTAGATGGTATTGATCTGGACAACGTTTACTTTCTACAAGACGGCGCTACGTGCCACACAAGCAATGAAACCATTGATCTTTTACGGGAAAAGTTTCCGGACCGTGTTGTCTCTCGAAGAGGTGATTACAATTGGCCACCGAGATGTGATGATTGAACACCTTGCGACTTCTTCCTTTGGGGCCACGTGAAAGAGAAGGCCTACGCCAACAGCCCAGCGCAGATTCAAGACCTCAAAGATGGAATTCGTGAGGCTATGCGATTTGGTTATGGAAAATTTCATGAAAAGGATATGGTCCTGTAAGCGTGGTCGTGGTGGTCATTTGCCTGATGTTATTTTCCACTATTAACAGTATACCTTCCTATTTATAATGAAATAAACATCCGATCGTTCAGATTAAAAAATGGCATTTTTCGTTTAATATCAAAATAACACCTTTTATTGGAAAACCCTGTAGTAGCGGGGAACACTAGGAAGACATATACATATATACCTTATGTGAGAAGAAAAAAGTTATGCGTGATGTTATTTTTCACTTTTAACGGCATACCTTCCACTTTATAATAAAATAAACATCCGATCATTTATATTAAAAAATTGAATTTTTCTTTTAATATTAAAATAATACCTCTTATTCGGAAACCCTGTACAAGGCAGTTAGGTAATTCGTCATCAATGGGACCAACTGGTAGTCAGAAGTAGTGATGAATGAGGCATGCAGCGAATGGGTAGAAGTCCCATTTAAGCCGTTGCAGGTATACTTTAAAGACCACAGCCACATGTGACCGAGCGATGGCGTGTTTTAAAATAATTTTATCGTACATTTGTTCTTTTGTTGCAATTTCGTTCAATATTCGATTGAAAAACATTGGTTGTATTGGCTAGCAAGCTTTCGAGATGGTCTCTCCAAATACAGTATTCTTCTTCTTCGTAGCACTACAGCCCCTATCGGGCCATCGCTTTCTGTAACAAGCGCCGCCAACTGTCTCAATCCATTGACCGCGTCCTCCGATTCCGAGGAGCGATGAACTATCTTCGTTGACCGAGTCAGACCAGCGTTTCTTCGGTTTCTGAACTGATCTCCGCCCTTAAGTTCTCCCAACGAAAACCATTCTGGGTATCCGTCCCTACGATTCACGATGTAATAATATACTGGCCCTAACAGGTCTCTCAAAATACAGCATTAGCTTCGAGTAATAAATTTTTTGGCTTTTCCATCGGTCGTGATGTATGGCCGTGGTGCCTCTATGACTTTTTCGCATTTGATTAAAATAATTGTTACACTCTACATCAAATAAAATGTGAAAACCTTTCTTAGCATTCGGCGTAGTGTAGTGGTTAGGATCCTCGCTGCGTAAGCCGAAGGGCCCTGGTTGGAATTCCGTTGGTGACAACGACATTTGTTTCGAGCGATTCTTCGGTTGGACCATAAACGAGACTGAGCTAAAATAGAATCGACAGGAGCTTTGTTCTGATAAATTCGAGTTTATTTATTCAAAATAGTCTCTTCCGGCCTCGATAGACTATTTTGCGCGATCCAAAAGCTTTTCGAAAGAGTGTTTCAGGTCATTGACCAGAATGTCCTGCAGGATATCGGTACAAGCCTTTTGGATGCCCTCTACGGACGCAAAGCGTTTTCTTTTCATGGCCAAATGCAATTTTCCGAATACGTAGAAGTCACAGGTAGCCATAACAGGCGAATACGGTGAGTGATTGATGGTTAAAATCTATTTCTAGTCAAAAAATCAGAAAAATTTTATGACAAAAGTCTCGTTTATTTTGGAACGCTCCTTGACTTGTGCGGAACAAAACGTGCACAGACCTTTCGTAAGCCCAAATGATCGGCTAAAATGCGATAAATCGATATTTTGGAGATATTCAATTCCGATTCCATAAATTTCAACGATGATTTCAGCTCATTTTTGATAAATTCACGCACAATTTCGATGGAGTTTTCGGTGACCACTGATTTTGGGCGACCCGTATCGTCATTTATGTCCTCACGACGATCTCTGAAACGTGTAAACCACTCATGAACTCTGGCACGAGATAGACAATCATCGCCATAATCTTTTTTCATCAATTCAAATGTTTCGGTAAACGTTTTATCGACTTTAAAACAATGTTGATATTAGCTCTTTGTTGGAAACTCTTTTTGTACCGATGACACAAACATACTGTCACTTTAAACGCAATAACTTCGCTTCCACTGAACCGAATGTCACCAAACATTCACTGGAAGTCAGGGAGGGATGTAACTTTCAAACGCACTATCTCATTCACAGATGGGGCCATCAAAATGACAAAAGTCTCGTTTATTTTGAAAAAGACCTTATATGTACTGGTTTAAATCAGAACATATCGCAGCTGGGTGGACGGACATACGGCCAAAGCGTAGTACACACCATATCACCTTCTCGAGCGCTGACACAGTCGATCAAGATAATGAGATTCTAACTACCTCTCATAGATGGTTCGAAAGGGGCTGAAGTGCCAAAGCAAAAAAATTGTCGCTGAAGTAACAGTTAGTCGGTCTTAACATAAACTCGTACAACATAAAATTTTTTTGATTTGGATATTGTGAATGCTTTCAAATAATGAGGAATAATGCAATTTGTCATTAAGTCACGCTTAGGGAATCAACAGGATTAGTTTCTGTCTACTATAGCTCCTCATCTATTGTAATAACGCCCCTAACTGGTCATTTGTGAAACATTTCTTCACTAAATAAAGCTTCCCCATAAGGCTTTCTGACGCCAAAGGAGGATTTCTGAGCCTAGAATCAGAAGCAAACAGAATTGGCCCGAGGTAATGAATCTAAAGCTAAATTCATAACTCAAACGAGGAAGAAATCTCCAGTTCGACAAAACCTGACCGTAGACGACTACAACCTTGAAAGTGTGGATAATTTTATTTATCTTAGAGCCAACCTGAATAGAGAAGGCGCCGAAAAGGACCAGATTGGACGCTGCAAATAAAGCCTATTACTCCGTACTTCCCATTCTAAGGTCCAAAGTTGGACTGTGCAGTTATATGCAAGTGAAACATGGACTCTGATGAGCGAATCCGAAAAGACAGAGTACATATTTGAACGCAGTGCTCCGGAAAACCTACGGCACAGTGAAACAAGGTACAGAATGGAGACTGCGTTACAACGATGAGTTGTATGAATTATTTGACAAAGTACCTGTATACGCTTGCGTAAAGTTAAGCAATTGCAATAGGCGGGCCATGTAGAAATCATGGAAGATAACCGGCTACCCGAACGAACATTAACGGGTAGGGCACAAGGTAGACGTCCAGCGGGAAGAACGAGACAAAGACAGAATAAAAGCTGACAGCTGATCCTTCCTGGGAATGATCAACTGGCAGACGAGGTTGCAGAACCGTGATGATTAGGGGAGATTAATCATGGAGGCCAAGGCTCGGCTAGGGCCGTCGCGCCATAGATGATGATGATAAGGATTTTCAATGAATCTAGACACATCAGCAACAGTGAAACAAGGTACAGAATGGAGACTGCGTTACAACGATGAGTTGTATGAATTATTTGACAAAGTACCTGTATACGCTTGCGTAAAGTTAAGCAATTGCAATAGGCGGGCCATGTAGAAATCATGGAAGATAACCGGCTACCCGAACGAACATTAACGGGTAGGGCACAAGGTAGACGTCCAGCGGGAAGAACGAGACAAAGACAGAATAAAAGCTGACAGCTGATCCTTCCTGGGAATGATCAACTGGCAGACGAGGTTGCAGAACCGTGATGATTAGGGGAGATTAATCATGGAGGCCAAGGCTCGGCTAGGGCCGTCGCGCCATATATGATGATGATAAGGATTTTCAATGAATCTAGACACATCAGCAACAGATTTTTTTTTACGATTTGACGATAGCAAATTTTTGTTTCAAATTTTGACACATCCACGCAAAAAATGGTGCTGATAAAAATGAGGCATTGTGGACAGATGTCAAATTTACTGTTTTGAATCCGAGCATTTACTGCTGACGGCACCTATTGGAAAACATTCATTTTCCATTTAAACAACCAATAATAATTAGAAAACAGTTCGGTTTGATCGCGCAACAAACCTCCATTATTGAAAAAAGTTAGATAGACAGGCGAGTCCTCCTACAAGAAACACATTGGAACTATCCTGGGATGAAAACAGTAGCTCTTATGACATAGATTGATGAATTCAGTTGTACTCGTACATGCATTGCACAGATTCATACACACATATCAGCTGCAAATAGTTTAGATGATTCAAGAACCAATCAAACATAGAAATTTGCTTTGTTCTGGTATCTGTTTTCATTGACGCTGACTAGGTAGAGATGGCGAAAAAATTGTTTTGCGATGTTTTGTCCTCGGTATTTTTCTATTCCTTTGTATCCGGTTTTTAGCCGGTTCTTGAATTTGAAAGGAGAAATCGGTTGGAACCGAGAGGAGAAAACCTCCGGAAAAAAATCGGTTTTTCGAGCCAAAAAACCATTTTCGGTTAAATCAATATGGTTTTTCGCATGCCTATACTAAAGGTGGGCACTTTTGCTGTGATTTCATTAAAAATTAAGATTATAACAATATGATGGCATTGCATTTTGAAGTAAACTACTCGTATTATAATTGATTTCAGTAGAAGAGTATCGACATTTTCCAAAAGCAAGTAACATCATGATCCACCCAACTATTGGATGCCAAGGGTCATACAAAGTGCTGAAACATGATACACTGTTGGAGGAGAAGCAAGTAAGATAACTACTGTTTTTCATTATGAATAAAATCAATAGAGAAGTAAGTTTAGTTGATATCAAATAATGTTAAAATGTCGGGCTTTTATGATTACAAGGGAAGGAGAATTCTGATGCACTAGCAAAATAGGCCTTACAATTCTTGATTTTAGCTCTCCTATAAATTACATGATAAACTGCGGAGGGAAGACTAAATCGGTGGGTTCTTGTTGAGGGTGTAAGTTTAGGTGCTTCGAGTCCCCTCTGGATAAGCTCAAAACATATTTAAATATGAAATTGGAGGACTTTGCCGGTTTTATCACAGAGCGAAATTGTTGAAGTGCTCGTTTGAACAGAAAAGATACTGGTGATCCTATAGTTGATAATTGGAGTCATAGCATGCACATTGGTTCAAATTACCCGGCCTATCTTGTATGTACTAATAGACCGGTATCTATGATACGCTGTTGAGTGTGTACACCAGAATACGCGGCGACTTATGATGGCTGGTTGATTTTAAATACAGCAAATTACTTTGAGAACATATGTTTAAATGGCAAGTGTCGTCTCTGCCAAACGTAAGTCTGTGTTAGTAAATGCCAGCAATTACTTCTTTTGAGCTTCACACAAAGGTGCTGGCATTCACTGTACATGTGCCCACGTGTCCAGAAAACCGGATGAAATGCTACATGTGTCATCAGCATGTAACAAAAGTCATTGTCAATAATCTGGGAAACATGAGGCGGGTGTGAACGATTGGATATTTGAGTGAAATGGTTAAGACCGGCCTAATTAAGAGTCTTGCTCAAAGCTTTTTATAGCTCGCTAATTTACAAGAGTAATAAGCCCTCTTTAGTTGTAACTTGAACGTTTGGCTTGAGATTAACAGCATCCAATTCAACAAAATGCAACCAAACAATGAAAATAAATCATAATGGGAAACTTTAAAAGAATTCAACCAAACAAAAACCATGGACGTGGGTATACACTAAAATAAACTAAAATGAAACTTATAATAGTCATCTCAGTTTAATTATGACTAAGCCATCGGTTTTATATGACAAACTTGATGGAAAACCCAGAAGATCATCGGCTTAGTTTATCGAAATGCATCATCAGATCACATTATAGAAATGCAATAACCTATCAGTTAATTTTTCGCTAGCCAATGTATTAATCCTGCGTTTATATATAGTAACATCAGTCGCATTTTTATTATAACTTCTACCATTTGATGGAGCCAGCATCATGCTATTCTTGGAGCTTCCTACCTGATTCATGCCATCTAATTTTAAAACACTTCAGTGTTTTGTTTTAAGGCCCCTCAGCGTATTTAAAATGGCTAAGAAATTTTATTGAAAAATAGGTACAGTGCGTTTTATTAAAGGTGTCTACAGTTAAATTTAAAAAACGATAGACGTTCAATTGAAAAACCATTATTTTGAGAAACATAGGTGTTCTGATTTAAGATGGCTAAGCGTTTGATTTGTAGTCTGCGTGGTGCAGCGGTTAGACCACTCGCTGCGTAAGCCGAAGGTTCCTGGTTTGAGTCCCGCTGGTGACAAGGAGATTTGCTTTGGAGCGATTCCTCAGACGGACTATAATCCCGTTCTGTTATGATACGTGCTGATTTAAATTAGAACGTATCGCAGCTGGGTGGAGGGACATATGGCCAAAGCATGCTACTGACCATATTATCTTCCCAAATGCCCAAACATTCGATTAAGATAATGAAAAACTCTAACTATCTCTAAGATAAGGCCCGAAAGGGACTGTAGTGCTAAAGCAAAAAACCCTTAATTTAAAGCCCTTTTTAAGTAAATTGAAAAAGACACTTTGTATATTATTTTAAGCCTTCTAAATTTTAAACAGCAAGTGCTTTATTTTAACACACTTTAGCATATTAGTTGAAGATACGTAAGTGTTTTATCTTGAAATTCTTAAATGTTTTATTAAAAAAAATTAGGTTTTTAAATTTTAAATAACTAAAAAAATAAAATCAACAGCTAGCAAGGCTTTAAGGCATTTGGCTTAGTCGAATGATGTTTGTAGATCACAAGTAAAGGAATTACTTACGTAATTTTGGAGGTCATGTTTGAGACATAGCAGCATAATTAAAAAATATCTGAACATTGGAATCTACGTCTCGTATGCAAATTTTGCAGTTCATTCATCCATTGTGGGAATATGTTTGAGAAGTTGGCTTCATACGAAACTGCTTAGCTTTTTAATATTAAACATTCAAATCTTTTAAAACAAGTGAAAAGTGTGATGAAATAGAGACGAGAATAATAACAGCTTGTTTCTCTTTCAAAGAAAAACATTTGGAAGTTATTCAACCAGTAACTGTTTTCTCTTCAGACTCCAAGAGAATGGACTTAGAGTATCACGTCTTTTACTAGAATATCTCCAAGCCCTGATTGGTAGATGACTTTTATCTTCAATTATTTTTTTTTATCAAAATTAAAATATCGTAAGGCTCCGATTGATAAAATGAGCCGAGGATTTTATAAAGGAATCAACTGCTTATGGTTTCATTAAGTTTGGCATAGGCAGGTTTTGAAGTCTCTGAGAAAATCCAGATATGCCAGTATTGATTGCTACAAGTTGAGACCAAATTTTTTGAGAAAAAAAAACAAGTAAGCAAAGAAGAGATTGGAAAACTGAATTTCCGGCGAGACACAAATTTCCAGTTTTACATTCATTTAGCTCAAATCTACATAAATTAAATACATCCCTGGACAGAATAATAGACGCGAATTCCCTAACCTCGTAAAATGTAGAGAAAAAATTAGACAATATGATCTGGAATCAAAAAAAAAAAAACAAGTTGAGTAAGCAGGAGAGTGCTCCTACCACAAATTTTTAGTACATTTTGCGTTCTCCTGGACCCCCTAATTCATAAAATGATTTTTTTATTTCAGATTCTTAAAGTTCTAATCAAGATCTTTCATTTGATACCCCACTCGACTACCTTTGATTGAAAAAATTGTTAAGGGCTAATTCGTTATTAGGGGGTAAGACCCTAACTTTCGAGAGACCATCACTTCTGACCTTATCACAAAGTTTGAGCATTCTAGCTTCTAAAGTTTCGAAGGAAATCAGCTGTGACACACGGACAGACGGACAGACAGGTCGCGAAACTACTAGGTCTTTGTAAAAATTTTTTTTACAAAGACCTAAAAACAGTTCAGCATATGAGTAGCACCCTTTTCGAATGAAATGTGGGAGTCCTCGCAATAAAATTACTTGTTGGCAAATATTGCAGCTTGTTTCCTTGTTCAGTCTTTAAAATTGAGGTTGACAATATAATAGGTGTGCGCTGATAAAAGTTTGCAGTGAATCAATTTAAAGAATTACTTAGTTGCAGAAGATAAAATTTCGAGCAAATGAAACTAATTGAAGTTACACTTAAAACATTATAATAATACTAGATGAGCCGTGGACCTCACTGTAGTGCACAGGAGAGAAGACTTGTCTGTCAGGTCCAAGTTGAGGCGAAAACCTACAAGTTCATTGTCACATCAATTGGACGGTCTGCAAATTTTGTTACAAATGCTCTCAAACCGGAAAAATCCATTGTGACGCGTGGAACGCCTAAAAAAACGTCACCAGGGACCGACATCGTATCGTTACATTAGCTGAACGCGAGTGTTGTTTTATCACGAACCATTCGACAGGGATTAGTAAGCGTAAAACTACCCGTTAGAATTGCCCGAAAAGTTCCTTTCCTCAAAACTGCAAATTTGAAGAATTTGAACTACTTTGCGTTAGCTCATCAAACCTGGTGTGCATTACAGGGTGAGAAAATATGGCGTAATATCATCTTGACCGATGAAAAAAAGATAAATTCGTTTGGTAACGATGCGGAAAGAAACGTCAAACAAACAAACAATTTCATGCTAGCTTTACAAAAAAAAAAAACAACGGTGAAGCATGGATGTGGCAGCGTGATGGTATGGGGCTGTTTTTCGCGGCAAGGTGTAGGTCCGATATATCGGATCGACGGCATAATTTATAGAATTGGGAACAACGATTTGGTTGATACGGTAATACTACCATACGCCCAGGATAATATGCCGTTGTTGTGAACATTTCAGCAGAACAATGATCCAAAACACTACTTTCGATTGGTCAAACCATGGTTCCAAGAAAATAACGTGGACGTCCTTGAGTTGCCAAGTCGATCCCCACACCTCAATACTATTGAGAATCTCTGGGGTGAACTTAAACGAGAAATTTCAAAGATGGTTTGCCAAAACAAAACCCAATTATGGGAGAATATTCAAAAAGTTTGGTACAATATTCCTGTAGAAACTTGTTGGAAGTTCATATCATCTATGCCCGAAAGAATCGAAGAAGTCGCTAAGAATAATGGTGGGTATTCAGAGTATTAGATGCGTTTTTAATAATTCTGAATAAGTAAGGATCATTACTATCGAAATTTCGATATTAATTAGGATGTTCGTTGGGCACATTTATAGAGTTTTCCACTAAGAGGTGTTATTTTGATATTAAAAGAAAAATATCATTTTTTAATATGAATGATCGGATGTTTATTATAAAGAGAAAGGTATGCCGTTAATAGTGGAAAATTAAATCAGGCAAATGCCCACCACGACCACGCTTACAGGACCATATCCTTTTCATGAAATTTTCCATAACCAAATCGAAAACTGGCGCCCTATGTTCTCGATAGCCTCACGAATTCCATCTTTGAGGTTTTCAATCGACGCTAGGCTGTTGGCGTAGACCTTCTCTTTCACGTGGCCCCAAAGGAAGAAGTCGCAAGGTGTTGTCACAAGATCTATTCAAAATAACACCTCCTATTGGAAAACCCTATATTATTCTGGCCATTTGAAAATTGGTACATTATATGAATTAACTAAATGTTAAGTTTTTTTAAAAGTTTATGAAGCCTTTTGTTTTTTGTGACGAAGATGGGTGTGTTTATTTTGAAAACCAACTTGTTTTTTTCGGGGTTAGTAGAGAAAATTATGTAAATTAAGCTTGTTTTAGAAAAAAAACTGCTTCCACCTATTTTTTGTTGTTGTCCGGTTGTGTATATCCACAGGAGCGATTTGAATTTTAAAGCAACAGCAAAGACATTATCACAATAGTCAACGTTTTATATCACGAAAAGAAACAGAGAGCTTATCGTGTGTAACACAAACTGGAACATAAGTATTATGATATACTCAACTTGTTGATAGAAGGATGTGAGGTATTACTCAACTGTTTCCCAAGGAAAATTAAAGGACAAATTCGCGAATTAATGTAATAAATTTATAGCACCTGAAAACACCAAACACTAGGTCAGTGCCTATCTAACCGTAATTGTAAACTTCACCAATATTGATTAACATTGAGTTTTGGAGTAATAATTTGAATTTCCGTTGAATTTCAGATAATCGATATCAGGATTTTCCTACGATTTAATTTTTATTCAAACATGACAACTACTTGGAACGATCAAATATTTTTATAAATGTTTTTTTTTTTAAGTTCATTTAGTAGATAATAACTTAAAAGGCCAGAAAAATGAACCTGTTGTAGAATAGAAAACATCTAAAATAACTACAAAGCGCACTTCTTCATTTATAGTACATACATGTTACGTAATTTTCACCGCCCAGTTTGGATAACACAAAGAAAACGTAATATTATATGTCTCCAGACAAAATTAACCGCCTATTTTTAGAATATTTTGAAAAGGTGTCAAACATAATCCAGAAACTGCTACTACCGTAGTCTTAACAGACATATCCAATTTGGTACGAATATAGCCATCTAAAATACTTTCTTATAATTTGAGAATTTCTCTAAGCTTATCTAACACCAAATAAAACTCTTTACCTCTATTTCAAAAAGTTAAGATGATTTAATGATCCTTTGTTCTAGTAGATATTAACTGAACAATATAAATATGACGTCTACTGCGGCGAAACTAAAACGAATGACTTTGTCAATATCAACCACTTCCACTACAGGTTGACTCTTTCATAGACCCCCTCGTATTCTCTTCCTGACAGACCGCTTCGTCGTGGAAAATCAATGCAAAAGCCACCGACATATTTTCAACCCCTCACACTAAAATTACATTTCTGTGTCCGGTACCGACCGATGCAATTGGGGGTTTAACCAACAAAGTTCGTTATGTAAAAGCTTCAACTACTCTTAAATTGAGTGGTTTGTTTTCGCACAGATATCTCGGAAGGAAAAATAAATGAAAAATTGCAATAGATTTTGCAAATATTAGAATTTTAGAAAAGAAATATGTTTGGAAAAGAGAGTTAATGAAGTAGGAAAATGATAAAATGTAGCCTGAGCCAGAACCTACCCCGTTCATTTTCGTGAATTAAAGCTGCAACGGGCTGTTCAACCGAAGGCTTACGATGAATCCTTTAAAAAAATTTTAAATTTTGAGCCGAGCAATACAAACAAAATGAAATGGATAAAAAAGGATATAAAAGCTTAAGACAACTAACATTTATCCTTGAATGGGTTATGGATGCAATATGATTACACAATCGGAATATCAAATATTTTATGATTTATGAATTTCTAGGGCTTCAGTGAAGGACAAAATACGCAAGCAACATAAAAACTGAAATAAATGCAAGCATCAAGGATATTTTGTAGAATATTCCGTTTTCTATTTAGTTCTATGGGAAGGAAAAATCGATAGTTAGATCTGTGAAAAATCGATTTTTGCAAGCCAAATTGCAATATACCGAATATTCTTCATTTTAAACATCAATATAATATTTGAAACGCAACGAAATACTCAACTCGGTTTAATTTAATTATTTTGGACAACACTAAATATCAGGAAACAACTCTTTTCATTCACTGAAGGCTGAAAAACAAACCACTTATATTTAATTCACCGTCTTATCAACGGTATTACTTTTGGAAGATTAAAAGTCTTTCAGATTTGTAATCTATTTTGAATTGAAAAAAATCTACCTACAAACTATTTCTCTGTACCTTTTCAGTTCCTCTCTGGAGGAACTACTTCCAACTTTTCGAATAAGAAAACTTCACTAGCACTGATCTCGAACACACACTATGAACCACTAAAATTATAGTAGTGGAAGGAGCAAATGGCACCCGCGAGTAAACTTTTTTAAATGAATTTCTGCTTGGGATTTATTTTTTCTTCCTTTTTATTTTGAAAAAACCACTAAAAACCACTTTCTTGGCTTTTCACTGCTCCCCTCTCAAGAAATATCACACTTGAAACTTCTTGAGCTCTTCGACTTCCTTGGAAAACTTCTCAATCCAAATTGGAAAAAGAAAATTTTCCTACAAATAAGGAAACTCCTTATTCCTGTTCTCTCTACTCTGCTTTGTACCGTACAAGCAATTGTAGATACTCGCGACCTTTTTGGTACGGGAACAGCGCTCGACTGATGTTCAGCTATTTTCACCAGAAGCTTTTCGCCGTTGCCGTTCAACACCGTACCGTTTGCTAATCGTTAAATCGCATACGTCAAAGCTTCGCTATTTTCTACGATTATTTCAGGGGAAAATTCTGGCCCGATAGCACAATTGCACAAACGCACACCGCCTTACACCGACCACCACTTCAACACCCCATTATCAACCATGTAATCTATGATTCCGTACGGCAACCAGCGAATGGACACTCAGCCGGCAAAGTATCTAAGATTTTTGCGGTGACACACAGATATACGTTAAAAGAAGCACATTCAATTGTGCACACCACTATTCAAGCTTTAAACATATGATTAGCATCCCAATTCGTGTATATAACGTCTTAAAAGCCCCTTTAGCTTGAGATGCTTTGCGAATATAAGAAGTATTGTAATTGCATGCATACTATAACGCCAAATCAGCTCCTTCCATTATCATATTAGTATCTACTTCTTGCGAATGCGCACAAATTACGTCACACTGCGTCACCACGTCGAATACATTGGCGTCGTCATGACTGAAACGGCAAACGGAGCCGAAAAACTCCAGAAAAAGAAATAAACACATACAACCCCTAGCTGTATCGTCAGATGACTTTTCCCACCATGCATTTAAGCGGTGCGCTCCCAGATACAACCAATATCTTGTACCTACCACCCCCAATCCCAGTTACGACCCTTTCTCGCTCTCGTTCACTCTCTTCCTGTTTTCTCAGCAGTTATATAGAGCTACGCTCATATAGTGGAGCTTTGCGTGCGAAGTGGAACTCGAACAAATATTTTAGCTCACTGACCTCAAAATCAAACGAGAGCATCCCTGCATGTAGACGACACACAACTTATTTCACACCCCTTAGGGTTGAAAGCTTTGCAAATGGGTGGTTGTGGGTTGAAGACGTTACATAAGCACTCAAATGAAATTTTAATATGAAATAAATTTTTCTTTCTTTTTTTGCTTCATATGCAGCAACGACAGAATATTTTAATGATTTGTATTTATGACTTTTGGGGAAATTCTCCTATTTCCTTCGTAAATAAAAAAAATGAAAAATTGACTGAAACGGTTCTAGAGGCCAGTTGAAGGATGTATTAAAGAGGAAAATGTGTTTTATTTCAAATTCTCAATAAAAGTATGTATGTTAGGTATATAAAGCATTTTATTTTGCAAGCATCCTTTTGAATTTTATTATATAAGAATACATTTGGAGGATGCAGAAATGTATTTTACTTGGATTTCCTTTTTGAATCAATATGCCTGATGCAAATCCTCTCTTCTTAATCGTGAAAACTTATTTTGAACGTAGATCAACAATATTATATATTCTCAACAATGTTATATATTCTCATTCATTTCAAATTTTTGCTTAAAATTAGCAATCAATAATAGATTATTTAATTTGAGTTTTCTGAAGGACCTGGCCTCTATAGGGACACAAAGATCTGGAAAATCACATTTTTGAACTGCCGCAATTTCGAAAACTGCTTACATACTCCTATACCTACCGAAATCACAGCAAAGTTAGATCTTATTAGTATCTCTCTTAATTTCAATTTCCCCATTTAGGTGGGTGACCTTTAATGAATTTTTCATAACTCATATGAAAGGTCTTAACGAAATCTACTCACAACTGGTCTAATTAATGCCGAGGTGTATACCAGAGGGAAATGCGCGCAATTTTCGCGTTGGACGCATTTAAAGCGAAAATAAAAAAAATCATGGAAGTAGGTATTTATAAGAACAACAGCAAATAAAGGGTGGTCCAACCATAATGCACGATGTTACTTGTGAGTCACACCTTAACGTCAAGTTTTACGCCCAACTTAATTTGACATTTCTTTGTTTCAGTGTTTGACAAATTCAACCATGGATGGGTACACAATTGAGCAGTGCGTTAAGGTTTTTGAAGCCTTTTACGAAAATGGGCGTTCAAATCAAAATCCATTTCGTGCTCTCCGTGATTTTTCTGGTCAGCATAATCGACCAAATGTCTCCACAATCGGGAGAGTTGTCGCGAATTTCAGCAAACCGGGTCTTTTGATAATGTGAAATCACCTGTAAATGCTCACTCAGTTCGTTCTGCGAAAAACATTGCTGTTGTTCGCGATAGTGTGGCACAAGAGCCATCAACCTCGACTCGCCGTCGTGCCCATAAATTGAACATCTCACAAACATCAATAATGATTTTGAAGAAAGATTTGAATTTACACGCTTACAAGGTTCAATTGACCCAAAAGCTGAAGCCTACTGACCATTTCAAGCGTCGGCAATACGCCGAATGGTTGGCTGAACAGACAGAAGGGAAAGGCGACTTTACAAAGAAAATCATCTTCAGCGACCACTTTCACCTTAGTGGATTCGTGAACAAGCAGAATTGCCGCATTTGGGCAAATGAGAATCCACGAGTGATTGTTGAAAAGCCGATGTATTCACAAAGAGTGACTGTTTGGTGCGGTTTATGGGCTGGTAGCGTTATCGGGCCGTACTTCTTCGAAAATGAGGACGGTCAAGCAGTTACCGTGAATGGTGTTCGCTATTGAAAGATTATAACGAACTTCTTGTGGCCAGAAATTGAGGTTATGGACCTGGACGATATGTGGTTCCAACAGGATGGTGCCACTTGCCACACAACCAGCGAAACAATGGCTCTTTTGCGCGAGAGATTCAATGGTCGTGTTATCTGACGTTGTGGCGATGTTAATTGGCCGCCACGATCATGTGATTTGACACCGTTGGACTTCTTTCTCTGGGTGTATTTAATAGAAAAACTGAACGTCAATAAGCCAAGAACAATTCAAGAGCTAAAAGCTTTGATAATTTAGCACATTAACTACATTGAGCCTCAATTATGTCTCAGAGTCATTGAAAATATGGACCATCGGATAGAAGTATGCCGCCGTAGCCGTGGCGAGCTTTTGGGCGATATTTTTATTTACACATAATTGTCATCGATTCTTCTGTTATAATAAAAAATATTAACATAATTCTCTGAAAACTTTTTGTTTTATTTACAATTGACATCGTGCGTTTTGGTTGGACCACCCTTTACCTTGATGGTTTGTTAATTTTA
Source organism: Odontomyia ornata (assembly GCA_963969285.1). NCBI lineage: Eukaryota > Metazoa > Arthropoda > Insecta > Diptera > Stratiomyidae > Odontomyia > Odontomyia ornata. The sequence continues at coordinate 138,740,730 of OZ017739.1, forward strand.
AATTTTTCTGCACAAAACCGGAAGGGTATCCTTGAATCTGCTTATTCAACATAGACATTACGGGATTGCTGGGATGAACATTTTAGAAAGGATTTACAGCGAGTATCTGTAAGGATTAGTTGAATCATTGATATCAAAAATTGTGAAGACAAAATGGTGACCACTTCAATGGGAATTTAAGTAAATTTTGCCTCAACTTAAGCCATAAGTGAACATGATATTAACAAAAACTGTCCGTTGAGTTATTTCATGAATGTTTTAAGATGAAAGACTACATTTCAAACATTAAATAAAATTACAAACCCCTTAGTACAGGAGAACACTTCTACCTACCCAATTTGTTTCGAGATACTTTTAGTATCAACCGTACAACAAATTTCCGTAGTCACTACTGCGATAGCAAATCTAGCCCATTTTTGGCGATTTCAACAGCGGTCGTTTTGAATGTGAGCTTCATTATAGCCTAATAAACTTTTTTATATGAAATTTCGTTCGAGTCACGAGTTTAAATCCAAAACAGCCGTACTCATTAAAAATTTTCGACGTTTTACTTTCAGCAGGCCAATTGGGTTCATTAACGACTTTAGCCGATATTCCCCCCAAAATTTTGAGGAACCCGAAGCAGAACAGTGGAGTTTGATATACGAGGGCGGTCCGATAAGTGGCGCCACTATCGCAAGAGACAAGTCAAGACAAATCAATTTTTTGGACGGTATTAGCAAATTATTTAATAGATATGAAAAATGTACCAGCGTGAAGGGAAGATATTGGATAGTCTAAAAAGTACTGAGCCTTTTTTGTCACTAGATAGTGTTCGTTGTCATATATCGGGCAATACTAATCAGATTGAGTCAAACTGACATGCGTTTGAAAGGGACATTCCAATCTATAATTTTCATTTGGACAGTTTTGTATTTCGTCATTCGCGTCAAAAGTTGTATTCATTTAAAAATGAGTGAAATTTCTGAAAAAATTCGTTATATTTTACAATATCACTACGATCAAGGTGAGAATGCATCGTAGGCTCGTGAAAAATTTTCTGGTGTCTACGGTCAAGATACTTTATCAAAAGCCACAGCCAAGAGACTGTTCGCTCGCTTTCGTTCTGGAAATTTTGATGTCAAAGATGCACCACGCTCAGGTCGACCAATCACTGAAAAAGTCGATGAAATCTTACAAAAAATTGAGGAAGACCGAGAAGACCATAACATTGCGAAGGAACTGAATATCTATCACCAAACAGTTTTGAACCATTTGCGTAAGGCTGGATACACAAAGAAGCTCGACGTTTGGGTCCCGCATGAATTAACACAAACAAATTTGATCGACCGAATTTCCATTTGCGAAATGCTAATAAAACGCAACGAAATCGAGCCATTTTTGCAGCAAATCATTACGAGCGATGAAAAATGGGTAAGATACGAGAATGTCGTTTGAAAAAGATTATGGTCAAAAAAAGGTGAATCATCACAAACGACTTCAAAGCCAGGGTTGACACCAAATAAGGTTATGCTGTGCGTATGGTGGGATTGGAAGGAATTGTTTATCATGAGGTGCTAGAACCTGGTCAAACACTCAATTCGGCTCTGTACTGTCAGGAATTAACCTGATTGCAACAAGCAATTCTAAAAAACTGGCCAGAATTGATCAATAGAAAGGGCGTTGTTTTCCATCATGACAATGCTAGACCACACACATCTTTGATGACCCGTTAAAAATCGACAGAGCTTGGCTGGGAAGTTTTGATGCATCCACCGTATAGTTCAGACTTTGCAGCATCAGACTACCATTTGTTTCGGTCTCTGCAAAACATCTTTAATGAAAAGAAATTCACTTCAAAAAGAGACTGTGAAAATCACTTGGCCAAATTTTTCACCGATAAACCACAGAAGTTCTACACAGATGGAATAATGGCTTTACCCAAAAAATGGCAAAAGGTCATAGATAATAATGGACAATACAGGTATGTACTTCAATAAAATCCATTTTAAATGAAAGAAATATTCAATCGAAAAATGAGGAAAAAAAGCTCAATACTTTTTAGACTAACCAATATATTGAAGAGGAAAAATAATTTGGTGTATCATTTCAACACCCTTCCCTGTCTATTCAGGAACTTTTTGACCACCCCTCGTATAACCTTGTCATTTTGACTTGACGGATGTGAAGCAAATAATAATCGTAGAGAGTATACTATGCATATCGATGCTAGAATCGTGCCAAAAACAGTGTAGCCGATGGCTATTCTGCTTGAGGCTCTCCTACACAGCTGATTGACAAAGCCAATTTGATTGAAGATGGCATTAAGTTGAGCATGACAAAAAATTAATTATATATGATATAGGCGACATTTAAACGACGGCTGATACAATGTAGAAAGTATTATCTTTTAACTTCAGCAGTACCCCATTGAATACTGCTGAATACGAGTAATTTATTGCACTTGAAAAAGACTATGTTAATGACTAAAAAGAAATTCACCAAATATGTTGCTCTTCTAGTTTGTCCCGGAATTTCCTAAATTCAGTGCTGATGAAATTAAAGAGCGATGTTTTGTTAGATCTAAAATAAGGGAAATAATACAAGACTATATACTATAATTGAAGAATTGAACGATTCGGTAAAATCAGCAAGAAAATGCTACGAGAACGTGGCTGCAAATTTTATGAGTAACCATGGGAGTGGCAGCTACAAACAGTTTGTTACCGCGTTATTATTGACACTAAAGATTCATTTTTAAGGGTTTTGCAAATAATTTTAACAAAATCCTACTAAAATCGGTACGTGTCTATCCGTCAGTCCTGGATCACAGCAAGTTTCCTCGTAAACCACATATGCTAGAAACATGAAATTTTGTTAAAAGTGGTGCCCTCCTCAAAGTTTCAATGCAAAAAAAATGTATAAGGTTTTCAAGGGGACTCCCCATATAGGGAGGTGAGCCTTGAAAAAATGTTTACCGATGAAAGCCTATACTATAACAGGGCTTAAACTGGCAGTATCTGCATCGAGAGGTGCAAGGGAAATGCATTAAAAATGTGTGTCCCACCCCTCGTGAATGGACAGCTTTGATCCGAAAAATCGGAGAAAAATCAAGTCTTTAAGAATATAAGGCTAACAAATAACTCGGAAGTCTAAATTCGATCAACTTTGTCAATAATAGAACATTTTACGAATATTACGTTTTTTTCTTACAAAATCAAAAGAAGACCCGTAAATTTGCCAAAAAGACTCGTATCAAGATTTCTTAACAGACGTGTGTGTCCTGGAATTTTCACTACATTCGAAACAATGAAGTTACAGCCGATTGAAAATTATGCACTGACAACAATAACACAAGCTGTGAAGATACACGTTTGCAAGATACCAAGACAGTGAAGATACGAGGGCGGTCCGATAAGTACTTAGCCTCACCGCCCGATGGCGCAACTATCGCACTAGAAACTCACTTTCGTGTAGTACATTCTCGTAGACGGCTATTGTCAGCCGAATCGGACTCGTAGTTTTGTTTTGACCGCGTGTGGAAGCGGGCGTGTTTGAGAATTTAAGAAAAATATAGCAAAAGAGGACGTGATTCGGCTCCTGCGATGGCGAGAGTAACAAATTGGTTTAATGAATTTCAACGTGGTCGCACATCGGTTAAGATGAGCCACGCTCAAATGCCCCGAAAATGGCTACCATGGATGATAACGTGACAAAAATCACAGAGCTCGTATTGGCAGACTGCCGATTGAAGGTGCGCGAGATAGCTGAGACAGTAGGCATCTCAAAAGACAGCGTGGGTCATATTTTGCATGGAATTTTAGGCATGAGAAAGCTGTCGACGCAATGAGTGCCGCGTTTGCTCTCTCCGGACAACAAACTCAACCGTGAGACCATTTCAGGGTAGTGTTTGACGCTGTTTAAGCGCAATCCGAAGGAGTATCTGCATCGTTTCGTGACCGCCGACGAAACATTGCTTCACTGGTACACACCAGTGACCAAGGAACAGTTGCAGCAGTGGACTTTACCCGGCGAACGTGCTCCGAAGAAGGTGAGCACTGTCCTATCGGCCGGAAAGGTGATGGCCACCGTTTTTTGGGATTCATAAGGCGTGATCTGCATCGACTACCTAGAAGGCAAAACGGTCACAGGGCTTTACTTTGCCGAATTATTGGGCCGATTCGGCGCCGTACTGCAGAAAAAATGTCCCATTTGGCAATCAAATAAGTGCCCTTCTAACATGTCTACCGTCGCCACGGCCAAATTGGTCGAATTGGGCTACGAACTGCTACCTCATTCTCCAGATTTGGCCCCATGCGACTTCTTTTTGTTTTCAAAGTTGAAACAGTCACTCGCCGGGCAGAAATTTGAGTCGAATGAGGAGGTCACCGCCGACCCAGAGGCCTACTTTGCAGACTTCGAGAAAACGTATTTTTCAGACGGGTTAAAGAAGTTGGAGCATGGCTGGGTAAGTTGTATCAAACTAGGAGGAGATTATGTTGAGAAATAAATCGCCACTTTTCCAACATTTTCGTTTTTCTTTTGTAGGCTAAGTACTTTTCGGACCGCCCTCGTATTTATATGTATGAGTAGTGTTCCATCTCAATTGCTTTTTGCGGGTCTAAAAATTCGGGCTTTTGTACAAAACAATTTGAAGTAAATCAAACAACGCAATCAGAATCCCAACAAGGCTCATACATTGAATCCATTGGGTTAGAATTATTCATTCACATTGCCACGATTTTGCTAAAATTTTACTGACCTCTTTCATGTTGTCATGAAACATAATTATTGAAAATCCAAACATACTTGGGCTGATAAGTCCCGAAATTTTTCGATACGTTGGGAAACTGGAAAAAGAACATGATTCATTTCGAGAGGCTCATCTGTTACCAGTTTGTGTATGAAATGTTATCTTAAATCTACTCCTTCGACAATAATAGTTCATCGGCGGTTTAGTGGAAATTGATCGTACAAGCACCGAAGATCCACCTCGCTCTGGAAGGCCAGAAGAGGCTACGAATGTGGAAATCGTAAAGCAAGTACATCGAATCGTTTTGAGTGATCGTAAAGTGATATTGCGCGAGTTAACTGAAGCCATGGACATCTCAAAGGAACGGGCAGGATACATTATGCATGATCTTTCAGAAATGATAAAGCTATCGGCGCGATAGGTCCTGTATTTGCTGCCCGTCGACCAAAAGCAATAGCGCGTTGATGATTCAACGGCTGGTTTGGCGTTGTTGCAGCGTAATCGAGCAGACTTTTTTCGACATTTTGTGAAGATGGATGAAACGTAGGTCCATTATCATACGCCTAAGTCCAACAGGCAGACTGCAGAGTGGGTGCAAAACCACGAAAGCCGACCAAAGCGACCAAAAGTCCAACGCTTAGCGAGGAGAGTAAGGTCTCGGTTTTTTGGGATGCGCAAGGAATAATTGTCTTCTATTACTTGCAGAAGGGAAGAACAGTCACAAGAGAGTATTATGTAGCGTTATTAGCCCCATATGGTGGAAAAAGTTCTGCATTTTTACGATACCACATCGTCATACACGTCCTTGAAAGCGTTGACCCAATTGGACCCATTGCGATTCGGATTAGTCGCTCACCCACCGTATTTTCCAGACTTGGCTCTATTATTTGTTCCCAAACCTCTAGCGGTGGCTCCAGGGAATGAGATTCAGATCGACTGAGGAAGTCATCGCGAATATCAAAGTGTTTTTTTTTTTGAAAGTTTGGACGTTTCGTACTACAGCATTGAAATGCTGGAAAATAGCTATACCAAGTGAGTGTGCTCGAAAGCAACCATGTTGAGAAATTCCGAAAAGGCAGACGACCTATTTGAACGCATAGTACTCCGGAAAATTTAGGGCCCAGTGAAAAAAAGAACAGAGTGGAGACTACGTTACAACGATATGTAGTAAGAATTATTTAACGAACCACCTGTATCTGCTTGCGTAATGTTACGCAAATTGCAATGGACGGGCCATTTAGAAAGAAAGGAAGAAAACCAGCTACGCAAAAGAACATGAAAAACCGAGGACTCGATGGAAAGACACGATAGAAGATGACAGCAGGTCATTGCTGGGAGTGGTTAACTGGCGAACGAGGTCACAGAACCGTGATGATCGGAGGAGATTAATTCTGGAGGCCAAGGCTCAGCTTGGACTCTCGCGCCATAGATGATGATGATTTATCTTTGTTGTTTATCGGTAGACTTTTATGAAATTTTCAGGATACATGTACTTATCATTTTGACAACCAACCATGATCTTTTAGCAAACGTAAGGGTCATCTTCTGATTTAATAGGCAAATATCTAAACTCACTTATCATATTAAAATTAGAATTGATTGAATTTTGACTTCTAAGCTATATTGTACCTGTGTACTCACATGATCTTATTTTTGTGATTTCTTTCAGATATTTTGGCGCAAAGATGTCAAATCGCGATGGGGGAGACAAAAATGTTTCCTGGCGTTACGGAGTCCTGATTGGAGCCCTACGGACTTTTTCTTATGGGGATATCCCAAATCTAAAATCTACGATAATAACGGCATAGTTGAGAGAAAAAATCCGTTACGAAATGGCAGCTATCAAGGAATCTACATGCCAAGCCATTTGGAGAAATTTTGCTGTTCGTTTAAACGAGTGCTACGAGAAAGATGATTGATATTATTTTTAGGAAGTAAGTTTGTAAGCTGGATATTTTATAACCCATAAAGTTTTATCGATAAACGTTATATCAATTATTAACATTCTTTAGAAACGTCCTTACCCAAAAGAAAGTTCATTGAAGCGAAAACCATGAACCAAACTTACAACAACAATATAAAAAAAACGTGCATTTTACATTCAACAGTAAATTATTGGCAAATGATAATCCGCCAACCATTGGCCCATCTTTGACCTACCAACAGCCATTCTCTGGCAGTTGGTTAGGTCACTTGAAAATTTTACAATTTTAAACGCGTTTCAGTTAATTAAAACTAAAGCCAATGAAAGATAAATGATGGACCAATGCTGAGAAAGGCTTGTCCCAAAAAGATTGTGAGCGCTAACCAAAATTCTTATAGCTTGCAAATTGCATTGGATATACAAGGAGCGTTCCAAAATAAACGAGACTTTTGTCATAATTTTTTTTTTTTTTGGTAGCGCCATCTGTGAATGAGATAGTGTGTTGGAAAGTTACATCCCTCCCTGACTTTCAGGGATAGTTTGGTAACATTTGGTTCAGAGGAAGCGAAGTTATCCGCTTAAAGTGGCGGTATGTTTGTGTTATCGGTACAAAAATGATTTTCGAACAAAGAGCTAATATCAAATTTTGTTTTAAAATCGGTAAACGTTTACCAGACGTTTGAATTGATGAAAAAAGTTTATGGCGATGATTGTCTATCTCGTGCCTGAGTTCATGAGTGGTTTACACGTTTCAGAGATTGTCGTGAGGACATAAAGGGTTTTGCAATAAGAGGTATTATTTTGAATAACCCGCTATTTCGGTAGATGTCACTTTTGAAGCTGTCATTTTTTGACATTTGATAAGTAGAAACTACGCCATTAATAAAAATGGAACAATACACGCTTGAACGACGCATTGAAATTATTAAAATTCACTATAAAAATGGTGAAAATTTGGCAGAGACGGTTCGTAAAACTCGAACATTTTTGGGTCGTCGTCAAGCACCTTGTCGGACCGCAATACAGAAATTGGTGGAAAAGTTCGAGCTGTTGGGACAACTTAGTGATGTGAAGAATAAAACCCGTGCACGTCACCCAAGAACAGCAGAGAATATTGCTGCTATATCCGAAAGTGTTGAAGAAACCCCAGGTTTGTCCATTCCTCGTCGTTCTTTGGAATCAGGCATTCCACAAACGTTATTACACCGTATTTTGCATAAAGATTTGGGTCTTAAGGCTTATAAAGTTCAGTTAACACAAGAACTCAAGCCAGTCGATCATCAAAAACTTCGGGTCTTTGCTGATTGGGTCCTTGAAATGCATGAAAATGATCCGGAATTCCATCGAAAAATCATCTTGAGTGATGAGGCCCATTTCCACCTCGGTGGCTTCGTCAACAAGCAAAATTGTCGCATCTGGGACTCGGAAAACCCAAGAGTTATTGTTGAAAAGCCTCTCTATTCTCAACGTGTGACTGTTTGGTGCGGTTTATGGTCCGGCGGAGGCATTGGTCCTTACTTTTTCGAAAATGAGGCTGGAGCAACAGTTACAGTGAATGGATTGCGCTATCAAGAGATGATTAATGATTGTTTATGGCCGGAATTGGATGGCATTGATCTGGACAACGTTTACTTTCAACAAGACGGCGCTACGTGCCACACAAGCAACGAAACTATTGATCCTTTACGGGAAAAGTTTCCGGACCGTGTTATCTCTCGAAGAGGTGATCGCAATTGGCCACCGAGATCTTGTGATTTAACACCTTGCGACTTCTTCCTTTGGGGCCACGAGAAAGAGAAGGCCTACGCCAACAGCCCACCGTCGATTCAAGACTTAAAAGGCGGAATTCGTGAGGCTATCGAGGACATAGGGCAGGCACTTTGCGATTTGGTTATGGAAAATTTCATGAAAAGGATATGGTCCTGTAAGCGTGGTCGTGGTGGGCATTTGCCTGATGTTGTTTCCCACTATTAACGGCATACCTTTCTCTTTATAATGAAATAAACATCCGATCATTTATATTAAAAAATGGCATTTTTCTTTTAATATCAAAATAACACCTCTTATAGGAAACCCCTGTACAACAGTCTTCTAAAAACAGGGAAAAACGTAAGCTCATTATTGATTTTTAAGAAAAGATTTAAGGAACATCTAATAAATCCAAATTAATGATGAGTCCGAAGGATGGAGCATGCAGTATTTTAGGGCATTTTAGACCCTAACGTCGAGATACTTAAAGACAGCTAGTTTTTATAAACTCAAGAGTTTTTTTTACTGCATCGTATTATAATATTTATTTTATCTCTGAGAACTGTTCACAAATCGGACTAGAATGGCAGGAAAGGAGTACTTCACAGCATTTTGTGTGCTCCTTATACCCATGTCTTAGCATTGCCTTGGAGGCACACGTAGGAATCGACGACGTGTAAAGTGCAGATCGCACGAGCGTTGTCTTTTGTAGCGTACGTCATTTCCACAGACGATTGAATATGGATTTATTTTCTTAGCGTTTCCGCACAGTTTCTCGCAAAATTTCTATCTGTTGAACCTCTTTTAAGAGATTTTTCAATATATAAACTATATGGCTCTCCTTCGTGAAAAACAAAACATAGATTTATTTCCTAATGTCGGGTGCTACTTAAAATATTTTGAAAAATTATTAGATATATCTTTCCACAAATTTTGATATTCGCAACCTTCATAATTACTGAGATGGCTTGACTTGAAGCAGAGATGAATAAAAATTACCACAAACTAAAACAATTGCCATAGGGTTTTGTATTTTATTCCTCAAAAAATTAGAGCTGCTTCATGGAAATGAACGAGTATTTTTTGTGCGCCCCCATATACCTACTATATAAGAACAATAATTGCGTACCAGTTCAATTCGTACGTTGGCGTTAAGATTTTTTAGGGAAGCATATTTCGGTGAGTATCACACTTAACCGTGTGATAATTACCCGATTCCCTCTTATACTTATGTTCTAAAAATTGTCTGGGTGGCACATCGGATAAAACGGATGGAAAGTGAAGTGCAGATTGCATGAGCGTTGTGCAACGAAGAAAAGTTGATGGAAAGAGTGGTAGGGAATGAAGGTATTTAAAAAAATAGAACGATGCATCAGGAAGTTCTCTCATTATCCCTTGTCTGATGTCGAGCCAGAAATAAAATCACTACACTTCTACGTCAATTTAAAAAACTTCTCAGACAAACCTAAATCAAGCCAAAAATTGCAGATAGGGCTCAATCTTACCTCACTAGAAAAAAACTCTAGACATTTTACATAATGCTTAAGGCGATTTCGAACTTCTTTAACAACCCAAATCAAGCCGTCGCCTAAATTGCATAATTCCGTTCCATGCATGGGAACGATAAAAAAATCAATACGCGATAACTCTTCATTGAATTCCCAGAATAAATGTCAAAAAGTTGCAAAGCCTGCAGACGAGAAAACTTATAAGCAGGCGACAGGCTGGTGTGAACCGACCAGTTGATGACGGCGGCACGTGAAACTTTATTTGGCTAACATGACATCATAGCCAAAGGATAAAGCCTACTTGGGATATGGCTTCCAACCAAAAAACCAAATTAAAGAAGGAGGAACTTCCAACGTATTAGCGAGAGTTCTATGTTATCTTAATCCGTGAGTTTGGCAACTAGACGAAGAGAAAAATGGTTTTTCTAGTCTTGGAACCTATGAAAATTCCAACAAATACCGGGACGAAGTTTTTCTTTGTCATGGATTGTTGCCGTCATGAGTTATGTAATTCAATTTTACATCACGTTGCGCAGTTCGAGGAGTAATCCTAATCTATCCCCTTCGGTCTGTACGCTTGTGAATGAAATGGGAATAGTGAAAGGCCTACATAAACTGCTGCTCCATTTCTCCCTAACTGAAAAGTACTTAAAAAATTCGTATACAACTACATCGTAGATCCGCTATACGTACAAGTTTGGTTGCCGTTGTAATGCACCCACCGTGTGGCATGGCAATGCTGCTAAGCTGCTCTTGGATCAACTTTTGCACATAAAGCACCGCTCAAGCTCCATTAGACCCACATAAGTATGCACATATGTTACAAAATTCTATGATGTAAACATATTCGTATATTCTACTCATATGTTCCTAGATGCCGAAGCATAAAAGTGCAGAAAATTTATAATAATTTCCATTCCATTTTGTTCCGTTTTCCTTTGTTAAATGCTTTATGTGGGGCATTTCTAAATTAATTCGAGTGCCACATGTTCGGGATTTGGCGGATTCACTTGGCTTGGCAGCGCCATATTGAATTGGACATAGTCGTATAGTGATGTAGGGAAGGTAATAAATGGGATTGAATGGACGCAGAAATCGTCACGAATGCATGCAATGAAATGTATAGGTGTAAGAGGAACTGACCTTGGATTCTGGCGTTTTATTGATGCCCCCTTAGTTCTCGGGCAGCAAAGATACACAGAACATGGAATCATTTGTATGTGGGAGTGGACGCGGGCTTTAATGAGTAGATGAGGGATGGAGAAATTAAATCTCACTTCAGCTTTTGCCAATGAGATTGGCTTGAGAAGCAAGAATGAAGACAAGTACAAGATATATTTCCAATTCACGGCAACGGACATGTTTTTGTCGTTCATTCATCTCGCAGCGATGCTCTTCTTCTCTTACCAGGAAACTATAACCACTCAGAATGAAGCGAGACAGGATGTTCTAGATTCTTGGAAGATAACCAATTTTGTGTCTAATAATTCAAATGTTACAAATCATTGAAAACGTGGACCAACAAAAAAAAATCTAAAATAGAATTCAACGCTTGTCTGGAGAGCGTACAAATCTTATTTAAGTGTCTGCAGTGATTATATATACAATAGTAGTCATGGATTGGTAAGCAATATAGTTTAACGTCGTGTTGCCCTCGTTACAATCTTCAACCAATGACGAATGCTTTTTATTTCCAGAATCGGCGCCAGCCTTGCCCGTCCATTTGCTTTATTTGCCAAAACACTTATGCAACTCAGTGCAAAGGACGATAAAATTATCGAAAGTTATGGTAGATAACTTTCAATTGCATAACTTAACTTTGGAAAGCAGTTAAGTGCTTTCTTCAAACTCTATTCAACTAGAATCCAAGGAAAAACTACGCAGAACATTTTCTTCCAAATAAATTCAACCGATTTATTTGTGCAACGAATCACTCACTTTCTAATTACCTCGTTCGCACAAATTACATACAAACATACTTCCAGATCACATGTGAAGCATTTGATGGATGCCTCGTAGATTTATGCAAATATTTCGAAACGCTTCTGAAGGTTGTTAGCTTTATCTCTAATTTAAAGATTCCTGCCGATGAATCACACAACAATACAGACGGCATATTTTCTAATCATTGAACTTCATCTTCATCTTTTTCACTGCTCACATGTCTTATGCTAAGACTTCCTTCGCTACTTGCTCAACACCACTAATTTAAAGTGTGGTTAAATAGTTTGCGAAACTCGTTTTAACTAGACGGATAACATCTAAATTGGAATCAATCTTATGTTATACCATTCGTTGCATTTCAAATGAGATGAAATTGGGTAGGCAGATTGCAATGTTTATGAGCGTTACCAGATGATGATTTATTGTTAAGAATGATAAGAATTTATTTTGAGACAACTAGAAAATTGTGCAAAAATCCTTGTCACATGTCGAGGGAGTTGGAGATGCGATTTCTTGGGGAGGACAAGATTACAAAGGGATTAAGGGACGAGAATGGGAAACGTAATAATTTCCAGAAGCAATAAATAGGAAGGAGCGGTAGTTTTTTGTAATCGATTTAATAGTTGAATAAATTGTTTTTAGGGCTATATGAACTAGTCGAAGGAGGCATCCATTCCCCACAAATCAAATCATTGAAGCAATCAAGTTGAGAAGACATTATCCAGCATATGCAGTGTTTACTTCCATGAATGACGTCAAAAAACGGTTTGATTGTATTATAGTAAATGCTCAAATTGAGGAAACAAGTTGGGTAGACAGACCTACGCTCATGTCAGAAGGGTTTTATACTCAACTTTCGATATGCAGTCACCAACAACGAATAAAGTCAAGAAACACGTCAAAGAGATGGACACGTTTAAAAGAAAATCGATTGTTTCTCCATTTTTAACGGTCGCCATTTTGCTGCAAAGTAATAAAAATAACTCATAAAATGAATTCCCAAAAATATTAATCAAAACTGCAGCGTCTGATTCGATGGAGAGTCTATTAAGTACCAAAATTGTGGGTTATTGTTGTTGTATTGTAATTGGAAAAACATCAAATGGCTATTACTTCTGTGAATATGATTCGATTTTCATCGGACTTGCATAGTATAAGGTCCTTTTTTGAGACTATTTAAATATCGAATTTGGTTGGGTTTAAGGGTATCCATACGATTTTATTAGGAAAAATGTAAAATTCGGAAGTCTATACTATTATTAGCAAAGTTAAGCGAATTTTGACTTCTGACGTACTTGTCCGTATCTCCATAAATTTTTTCAGATTTTTCAGGCAGGCCACAATTTTTCGTGTATTTCCCGTCCCCCTGCGCCTACCGAAGCAAAAACTGTCAGTTTAAGAAGAGTTTTGAAAAGTTCTCATCAAGACCTTTCATTTGATACCCATATCTGCTACTTATGACGCAACTTTTTTTCAGGGTCCACTCTCCTATATGGGTAGACCCCCTTAAAAACCTTTTAACGTTTTTTTTTTTATAGTGGAACTTTGAAGAGGACACCACTTTTATGCATGTAGTTTATACGGTTTGCGAGAAAAACTGCTGTGACACACGGATGGACGGACAGACAGGCGCGATTTTAGTAGGGTTTTGTAAAATTATTTTACAAAACCCTAAAAAGAAACGTTTACTCTCATTTCGTTTTCTTATTTCTGATATCATTGATTGAATTAGAAAATGCGACTTTAAGTGTGATACTAAGAACTGCATCTTATGTAACTTTTTTTCGGTGACATGCAATATCTGCAATAGCGAAGCTCGCAAGACAAACATCCCAATAAACAGATATGAAACTGAAGACCTGACGAATGATGATGAAAGTTTCCTCGCTCTAAGCAGACATCATCATCATCTATGGCGGGACAGCCTAAGCCGGGCCTTGGCCTCCAGGAGTAATTTCCTCTAATCATCACGATTACGTGACATTGTCCGCCAGTTGTTTACTCCCAACAAGGATCTGCAGTCAACTTCTATCGTGTCTTGCCATCGAGTCCTCGGTCTTACCACTGGACGTCTACTTTGGGCTCTACCCGTCAATGTACTTTTTGGTAGCCGGTTTTCTTCCATTCTTCCTACATGGCGCGCCCATTGCAATTTACGTAACTTTACGCAAGAGGAAACAGTTGGATCGTCAAATAGTTCATGTAACGTATTCTCCACGCTGTTCTTTGTTTCACTGGGTCGTCGATTTTCTGGAGCACTTTGCATTCAAAGACGTCCACTACCATTTCGGGTTCGCTCGTCAGGGCCCATGTTTCACGGCCATATAACACAATAGTAGGTTTGACTAGTGTTTTGTAAATGTGGAGATTATTTTGCCTCTGCACAGCTCTGGACCTTAGAATGGGAAGTTCGGACCAATTGGCTTTATTTGCGGCTTTTATGCGGCATCCAATCTCGTCCTTCTTGGCGCCTCTTCTATCCAGGTTGGTTCCAAGGTAGATAAATCCACACTTTCAAGGTTGTAGTCTCCTACGGTCAGCTTTTCTTGAACAGGAGTTTTCTTCGTCGTTTGAGTCATGAATTTAGTTTTAGTTTCATTACCTCATATGCCAATTCGGGTTGCTTCAAATTCTAAGTTCAAAAATGCTCCTTTGGCATCTAATATTGAACGTGCCATAATATTGACGTCATCAGCATATGCTACCAATTGTGTGGACTTGAACATACGCGTACACGAGGTTTCAGCTGATGTCTTCCTGATGACGTGTTCCAGCGCAAATTAAAGCGCATTGGGGCAAGTCCATCCCTTTGTTTTAAGCCCGATTCCGTTATGAAGCTGTCCGTGAGTTCACCGTTTACTTTGAGCTGGGACTCTGTGTTTAGCATCGTGACTTTGACCATGCGGACTAGTTTTGTTAGGACACCAAAGTCAAGCATTATTTTGTGCAGAGCAATTCTGTCGACACTGTTGTATGCTTGCTTGAAGTCTACAAAGAGTTGGTGCACATCTATGTTAATGAGATAGTGCGTTGGAAAGTTACATCCCTCCCTGACATCCAGTGACATCCTGTGACATTAGGTTCAGTGGAAGCGAAGTTATTGCGTCTAAAGTGACAGTATGTTTGTGTCATCGATACAAAAATGAGTTTCAAACAAAGAGCTAATATCAAATTTTGTTTTAAAATCGGTAAAACGTTTACCCAAACATTTGAATTGATGAAAAAAGATTATGGGGATGATTTTCCATCTCGTGCTAGAGTTCGTGAGTGGTTTACACGTTTCAGAGATGGTCGTGAGGACATAAATGACGACGAACTTACGGGCCGCCCAAAATCAGTGATCACCGAAGACTCCATCGAAATTGTGCGTGAATTTATCAAAAATGAGCTGAAATCATCGTTGAAATTCATGAAATCGGCGTTGAATATCTCCAAAACATCGATTTATCGCATTTTAACCGATCATTTGGGCTTATGTAAGGTCTGTGCACGTTTTGTTCCGCACAAGTCAAGGTGCGCTCCAAAATAAACGAGACTTTTGTCATAACATTTTTTTGATTTTTTGACTAGAAATCGCATTTCAACCATCAATCACTCACCGTATTCGCCTGATATGGCTCCCTGTGACTTCTACGTATTCGGAAAATTGCATTTGGCCATGAAAGGAAAATGCTTTGCGTCTCTGGAGGGCATCCAAAAGGCTTGTACCGACATCTTGAAGGACATTCCGATCAATGACCTGAAACACTCTTTCGAAAAGCTTTTGGATCGCGCAAAACAGTGTATCGAAGCCGGAGGAGACTATTTTGAATAAATAAACTCAAATCTATCAGAAGAAAGCTTCTGGCGTTACTATTTTAGCTCTTTTTCATCTTTGTAGCACTACAGCCCCTCTCGAACCTTCGCCTAGAGATAGTTAGAGTATCTCATTTTCATGACCGTATTGATTTTTGCGGAAGCTGGTTTGGTCAGTACCATGCTTCCGTGGGCCTGCTCAGCTATGATATGATCTGATTAAATCAGTACATATCACCACTGAGTGAACACTCATAGTCTGTCCGAGAAATCCCCTGAACTAAATCACGTTGCTCCCAACGAGATTTGAACCGAGGACCTTCGGCTTATGCGTTCATGCTCTAACCACTAGACCACACAGACTACTCTATTTAAGTTCAGTCTCGTTTATTTTGGAAAGCACCTTGTAGATACAATTTGCCACTTAGTTTTCGAAAAGGGGAAACCTGATTTAGCACCGATACCAAGAATGTTATTTCATCCTTTTTAAGGTGTTTTCACGATCTTTCATGATTTTTAGTGATAAAATTAACCCCCATCAGAATGTCGATTTGGAATCATGTTGAATAAATAATAATCTTTTCTATAAATGTTGTATGTGAATTTCCATGTGCTCGAAACAAATTTGAAAAGCATTTTGAAAAGAAATTCTTGGAAGAGATTAAAGCATTATTCATATGTTTCATATGTCGCATGTCTCATATGTAGCACACTTTAATACGAATTTTATATCAAAAAAATCTATTTCGTACTTTTAATTTCGAGCATATCCCTGATTGGCTAGTCATAAAATGTTAACACAATAATCATATGTTGGCTATTACATACATCCTTAATAATTAAAACCTACGCATATATTGAGCGGTGACAGGAAAAAACAACGCTAAATCTGTGAAATAACACTTTTTTGAACGGTCATTACCCTTTACCGTTGTCCAATCGAAATGTTCTTTGCAAGAGTCTTTAAAGTATATTCAGAAGTTAGGTAGAAACAGTTTTCAACTCTCTATCGTCGTTCAGAAGTAACGGGTAGTTAAATGCAGAAAATCTAAACATGCCATTTTTTGACTATTTTTCACATACTCGTATGTTAGTGCTATTCTTTTTTTTTCTTTTCGTAGCACTACAGCCCCTTTCGGGCCTTCGCTTAGAGATAGAGTATCTCATTGTCATGATCGAATGTATCGGCACACCACAAGGTGATATGATCATTATCACGCTTTGGCCGTGTGTCCGTCCACCCAGCTGCGATGCGTTCTGATTTTAAACCAGCACGTATCATAACTGAACGGGCTTATAGTCCGTCCGAAGAATCACTCGAACTAAACCTCGGTGCAGCCAACGAGAGTCGAACTAGGGACCTTCGGCTTATGGGATGAGTGCTCTAACCACTACACGCGGACTACTTTTCTATGTCAGATTTACATAAAGAAAAGTCTGATAGCGACCTTCGATGCGCGACAGCTAATATCTACTGTATTTTGCGAGAAATCGTATGTTAGTGCTAATAACTATGTAATCCATGGATGAATTACTATCGAAAATTGATATATTATACAACAATATGTTGCCTTTCATATACAAACTCAACAACTAGAATCCATTCACAGATCGATTCTTTGTAAAGAGAAATAGGTAGCAAAGACGGAAACTTGAACTTCACCTAACGGATTTCGTCCTTTATCATTACTCAATTTAAATACCCTTCTGATGGGATCTAATGACAAGTAGCCTTAAGAGTTTAGTGAAAACAGAATCCTTTTAACTATCCTTACTCAAAATTTATGCGAGAACAAACATAAAAAAATAAAAAAAAAAACAATATACCTATGAAACTGATAACCGTCTCTCCTATGGAAGTTGGTAAAAATACAATAGTTTCAAATGGAAATGCAATGAATAACTACAAGAAAAATACGACCACTGTCATCAGAAAGCGATGGTTCCAATAACTTACCAACTTCAACTTCATAGATCCCAAATACAACAGAACTGATATAGAGACAGTAACACCTGGATCAGTGCGATATAGGTGAATGAGCTCTCCTCATCATCCCGTCACTAAAATTCCTTAACGGAAAAGTACGATGCTTGGTAGTTGAGCTTCCAGCATTAAGGAGACCATCAAAGAGAAAAAGAAACAAGTTGGGTAGACAGACCTACGCTCATGTCAGAAGGGTTTTGTACTCAAATTCAGAAATGCAGTCACCAGCAGCGAATAACGTCAAGAAATATGTCAAAGAGATGTGCACGTTTAAAAAAAAATCCATTGTTTTTCTTTTTTCAACGGGCGCCATTTTGTTGTGAACCAACAAAAATCACTCAAATCATGAACCCTAAAAATATTAATGTTATTACCCTTATTTGAAAATTTCAAGAAGATCAAATCAAAACTGCAGCGACTGATGCGATGGAAAGTCCGCAAAATACCAAAATCGTGTGTTATTGTTGTTGTAATGGGAGAAATTTCAAATGTCTATAACTTCCGTGTATATCATTCGATTTTTATCAAACTTACATAGTTTAAGAACCTCTTGTAGGACTACTTAAATATCAAATTTCGTTGAGTTTAAGGGTACGTGTACGGTTTTATTTGGGAAAATGTGAAATTCGAATATCATACTATTATTAACAAAGTTGAGCGAATTTTGACTTCTAAGGTATTTGTTGTTGTTGTACTCATAAACACCTACCTTCATGATTTTTTTTCAGATTTTTCGTATCACAGGTGTCCAATCGCGAGGGACACACACACACACATTTTTCGTGTATTTACCCTCCCTGTGCGCCCTTCGAAGCAAACTTTGCCTAACTAAGACCTGTTTTGAAAAGCTCTTATCAAGACTTTTCATTTGATACCCATATCGGTTTTTTTTCGGGGGGTCACTCCCCTATATGGGGTGACCCCCCTTAAATACTTTATACAATTTTTTTTTAGTTGAACTTTGAAGGGAGCACCACTTTACACCTGCATAGAAAATTTGATGTTTCTAGCTTAAGTATTTTCCGAGAAAAACTGTTGTGACACACGGACGGACGGACAGACAGACAGGACGCGATTTTAGTAGGGTTTTGTAAAATTATTTTACAAAACCCTAAAAACGAGAGAAAGAGAGAAACAAACAAATATTATTGATATCATGATATACATCTTTTCAGCAATTTTTGTCAAAAACCTTCTCAAAACTGTATATCGATAGCACCAATCAATTGAGAGGGGGACACCAATTTTTCATAATTTTTGCTTTACCCTGGACGCCCTGATGCACATACTGACTTTCATTTCAGATCTATAGAGTTTTAATCAAGACTTTGTATTTGATAACCGTAAAATTAATTTTACAAAGTCCTAAGAGGTCCGATCAATAATGTAGCGTCTAGTGGGGCAAAAGACAATAGAGTAGGAAAAGTGCGCATTGTTGTTGATATGATTTACGAAAATTCTAATCAATACAGTTAGATTCTGGTAAGGCAGACTTATTATAAATTACCCACACACAAAATTCTATTGAATTTAAGGGTACCCAGCCGATTTTATTTGTGAAAATGTGAAAAACAAAACCATAAACAAAGTTGAGCAAATTTTGTCTTCTGAGGTATTTGACATTGCTGTACTCATAGAGAATCGCCTCCATGATTTTTTGTTCAGAATTTTCGGGCCACATGTGATCAAACGCTGCACACAATTTTTTCGTGTTCTGCTGTTTCCCCTGCTTACCCCATCATCGATACTAAACGACCTGATAAAAAAAAAATTTTATCTGGACCTTTCATTTGATACTCTATTGACCATTTTCAATGAAAAAAATTTTTCGAGGAGTCAAATCCTTATATGGGGAGACCGCCTTTATCCTTTGATTGTTTTTCTGACAACAAAACTTTCATTAACTAACAACTTCTGAGCTGTTCACAAGATTTGAGCATTAATAGGGTATTGCAAAAATATTTTTGAAATAAAACCTTAAAAATGTAATACTAGTCGGCATCAAGTACTTCTGCCTCAAAAATATGTCTATCTAAGAGAAAAGCGTCAATTTATAAGAGGAAGTGTCAAAAAAGCGATCCACCAGCCCCAACGCCTCCGGCTGTAGTGAGTCCCTTTTATATTTAACTGTAAATGTTAAAACGTTAGTTAAAGTCAACATTTTCATCATGGTAAAGTTCATGAACCTGCAACGTTTGGAAATTATTAAAAATTACTACCGAAATTTTGAGTAGGTGGTCGCAACTTTAAGAGCACTTACTCCAATTTTCGGCCGTAATAATCGTCCCACCTGACAGGCTGTGCGTGCTATAGTGGTATAAGTGCGAGTCCAAATTTTCACTTTTGGACGTTCCGGTGTCAAAAAGACGTCGTCCCGCTCGAAGCGCAGGGAATATCTTAGCCGAAAGTTCATCGATTCAAAATGAGCCAAATCAGCCGATTTCACGTCGTTCTCAAGAATTGGGCATCGCTCAAACGACACGAAGCGTATTTTGCGAAAAGATCTTGGCCTTCATGGTTACAAGATCAAATGGACTACAAAAATTAAGCCACTTGATTATTCGAAACGCCGAAACTTCTCCAATTGGGCTCTGGCAAAGCTTGAAGAAAATTAAGAATTTCATCGATAAATCATCTCCAGTGATGAATCTTATTTCTGGCTCAATGGCTTTGTAAATAAGTAAAATATGCGTTATTAGTAAGCAAAAAAATTACTTTTTGGTGCGGTTTTCATGCCGGAGGTGTGATTGGGCCGTATTTTTACGTGGATGAAAACGACCGCCAATGGAGAGCGCTTCGTGTTATGTTGGAAGATTATTTGATGCCAGAACGAACTTAACATCAACGATATGTGATTTCAACAAGACGGTTCCACTAGCTACACAGCACACCTCAAAACTGTATAGTAAGGTAAGATGGAAAACCCATAGAGTAAAAAAACCTGCATGCTATTATTGTTGTCATTGGAGAAAATTCAACTCGCGGTAAATTCACTGGTTTTTTTAAACCTATAGGCCATGAGTGACCTTAGCACCGTTTCATAGGTTTTAATGGTGTCAATGCGATTTACCGGGAAAATTTTGAAACTCACAAACCACATTATTAATAACTTCAGTTAATTTTGAGTTTCTTTGTATCCACAAAGGCCTACCTTCTTAATTGTCTTGACAGATTCTCGATGCTGATAATGTAGTTTTAAAACCAGGCTTGAAAAAACTCTTCTCTTGTACGAGTATTTGATATTCTACAAGGCTACCTTTAATAAAAATGAATTTAAAGGGTTCCTTTCTTTTGAGGGAAATCCTGTAGAACTGTCTTCTTTTACTTAGTGTTAAGATTCGAAGTTAAAGTGAAAGGACAAGCGATGGGAATGATAATATTGCTTTATTTTAAAGGGTCTAAGACGTTTGCTTTGTTTTTAAAGTATTTGTCTATATATATTCCAATGTTTATATCTTGATTATAAATACTTAGCATTTATTATTACAAGATACCTAGGTGTTTCATTTAAAGCCGCTTAGATGTTTTATTTAAAAGCTCTGCCGGGAAATGTATGTCATCATTGAATGAACGGGCGTGACCGGTTGACGTGAGACTTGGAGAGGACTTATGCGGATGGAACAGTTCGACTTACGGTTATTTTGTAGTATACTTGAAATTGTAAAATGATAACAGAGTATTGCCGGGTTTCGCTTTTAAAAAGCATTATTAATTTAAATAATATTAGGAAATTTGTACAAATTTTCATATATCACTGATTTACGAAGAGTGTTATAAATCCAAGTGAACATGTTATTCGAAGCTGAAACTATGAATAACATTTATATATAGACTTGTTCATTAAGCGTTTTAAACCAATCGATCTTCTTCCCTTTTGTGTTAATTTAAACCTGCATAAGTGATACTATAGTTAAATTTTCGTTGTTACTCATATATTTGTATGCTGTTTATTATCAAAAATGCACGAAAAAATTTGAGGGATAGAATCCACGAGGAGTTTTGAAAGAAATTGTTTAACATGATTAAAACCATGAAGTGCTAATGTAACCATTCTCTTTTCTTCCAGTAGTTTAGATTTTTCAGCGGAAACAGAAGCGGAAGGTGAGTAAGTCATCGAGTGGGCGGGGTTCTAGGTTATTCGTGACTATTTGGTTCAGTGCTTTCAGTTCAGTTTGGGGTGGCGTAGTTTGTAGATTTCAGTTAGTGTGGCTTATTTCGGTTCGAATTAAGGTAGAGTATGTCTGACACCGCATCAGTATGTAGATCGGGAAGCGCGAGTTCGTTATTTTTGTACATGTTGAACTATTGGAAGCCCCAAACATGCAACGGTAGAGTAAAGACTTTAAATTTCCTTTTGGGAAATTTTTGAACGCGTTTGAAACGGGCATTTTGGACGGTGGCAGCGTAACGAGCATAGTCTACTTGAGAAAAGACCCATGACCATACTCTTCTCCGAACTAGCTGGCTGACCAGCAGCCACCACGGGTACGGTTCGTTGGCACGGCTCGAGACTTCGCGTCTTGGAATCGCTGAGAAGACTATTTGCAAATCCTTCGGGAAGAAGTCAACCCGCGCGATGAAAACCATTACAACAACGAAATGATTTTCTTGTCGAGATCTAAGTATTCCGTCGGAACTGTAATCTTGTTCAGCCAATGGTTCTCTGATGAGGATGGGGAGCAAGCCTTTTTAAGGTTGAAGGTACAATATACAATACATATAAGCTAATGATAATCGGTTGAGAAACGCTTTGAAAAAGTTTGAACTACATCCGGACTAACAAACGAATGAGGCAAACTTAAAGGAGAATAAAGTCCTGTCGTCTGTATAGTATGTACACACTTGTTCCAGTATTTCTTAATTATCATGCAGTCCTGTCAGTGATGCTCTTTCAATGAGAAAACAAAAGGAACAGGGCCAAAAGATTAGGGAGGCAGCGGATGACAGTCATTCCTCACTAGAAACTGTCCAGCGAAAATTCACCAGGGTTTTGTTCTATAAATTTAATTTGCCGTATGAATCCTATGATCGTCGGATGTCTATACTTCGTCTTCCTTCTCTGTCGTCACGTAGAAAGTTTTCAGATCAATGTTTCCTATACAAACAGTACCACCATCATATTGCATCCGCTCTTAGCGACGATTTGCACTTCAGGCAGATTGCACGTACTACCCGTTCCAGTAGTCTTCTTGAGGTTCCGTATGCTCGGACAGAACTATATTTTCACTCATTAATGCCGCGAATCATCAGGAAACATAATGAGCTCGAGCTTGGATCTTTTTCCTCATCTTACTTTGATTTCCAAAATAGATTACGAACTTTGGTAATTACGAATTCCATTTAATTAATAATAATACTGTATCTAACTTTTAAATTTTAAATTATTATATTCTATTTTCATATTGTTTCTTTGCAAGGAATAACATTTCCACTCAATTTTGCACTTATTTTCTATTTTGTACTTGGAATTCTTAGTCTGTAAAATGGATCAATAAATAAGTAAATAAATTTATGTTGTGGCACAAAACTGGCTAATTTAAAGGGGTGAGCGAGCAAGCGCGTTGGGAAAAAAATTTTTCAACAATTAAATGGCGAAATAATAAAACAATTGGATCCCACGCGAACTTTTACACACTTTTTTGCCAAACATTACACCTACACAGTTGTTCGTTTTAGAAGCTTCCTAGCTCATATGAAGCTTCTCAGTCTTTTGCAAGCCAAAGCGTTGATAAGCCAGGTGAAACGGAGGTGTTTGGGGTCTAATAGACGCCACACGACTATAATCGTAGCTATTTTGGCGAAATCCAAAACAAACCTTTCAACCTCAACACATAATTTCTGTAATTTGCATGCACAAACTTTTTACTATAAGTTCTAACCAAGATATTTTATTTGATTCTTCACTTGAACACAAAAAGTATGCAGATCGTAGCTTCTATAGTTTCTGAGAAATTTTTCTTTGAAGAAAGGACAGATAGATACGTCTTTGTAAAATTCGTTTTACGGAGCCCTGAAAACATGGATGGAATAAAGCGGAAGTATTTAACATGAGTACAAACCAAGAAAAGGCCTAACTTTGCGGTCTCCATAGGCGGGGTCGAGCTAAGCGTAAACCAACGTCCCGCACTTAGAGAATGAGGCCGCAGCTACACTAGTTTGGATACCCACCAAGCTGGTTGGTGTATAAATCTCCTGTCTAGCCACACAATGCAAGCCACAAACCACCATGTTTCAGCAGGATAAGCTCCTCACCGTATAGGGCATAAAAGTAACTTGTCATGGGCTCCTTCAAGCCCGTGGTACAGATAAAATCTGTTCTCATGTGACACTCAGCCCGAGGGTCTCTATAAATTTTGCTGCCGACAATGATGAGTTGGTAACCTAGTCTCGAATCCGTGGGGGCCATCCACCCCTAAGATTTACAGAGCTGAGAACCCAGATGG
The DNA here is from genome assembly GCA_963969285.1 of Odontomyia ornata. Classification (NCBI taxonomy): domain Eukaryota; kingdom Metazoa; phylum Arthropoda; class Insecta; order Diptera; family Stratiomyidae; genus Odontomyia; species Odontomyia ornata. Next base: position 138,764,809 of record OZ017739.1, read on the forward strand.
ATGGAATGCTTTCAAGAAGCTTCTACTCACTTGCCACAACAGAAGCTTCTAGAAGCTGAATAAAATTCCCTAGTGTTACAATCAATGAGGGACAGGCAACTGGACTCGATTTCGAATAGTGTCTCATTCATAAGGGGGAAAGTTTTGCTGTGAAGATTTTAGAGCAGCTCTATTGTTTGTGCTTTATAAATAAGATTTTCAAATTAATATTTTAAATGGAAAAGTTTCCATACAGATGTGATGCGCAGACTGATTATTAAATAATAGAAATTATTTATGGCTTCAAACCTACAGAGACTATTTTTGCTACTTTGGATAACATTGAGTGTAATTTTTAACTACAATAATTGTGTTGAAAATACAATTTAGGGATTTATAGAGCGTAGAAAGCAGGCAATACTCTGCAAGTAAAATTTCATTGCTTCGAACGGAATCCACTCACCGAAATTTAAGGAAAAATGTATTCCAAAGGACATTTGAATATTTTACTTGATATGTTAGAGCAAATTAAGTCTTAACTGTATTGAAAAAAACTATGAAACTTATGACCATAAAACGTTGACATTTGCCAGATAAACGTTGATTACTTAATTAGAAAGCCAATGGCATTTTGCATTTCACCTGCTTTCATCTCTATTCTAGATATCATATCAATAGTAACCTGTGGTTTTGCAATCATCACCTGTAAATCAATTTTTTGTTCCTCCTAATTGTTGTGGCCCCAAACTATTTATAGAAGTTCTAGGTCAACCTTGCTCTTTTCCATCCAACCCCACCTGGCAATTCTTTATTCTAACAATATTGTACCTACTACATATTCAACAACATTTGGCCACACAATGCCATCATAAAGTCACACAACTAACCGCAAATTGACCACATATCTCTCGGTCCGAATACTCGTATATCTAAACTTATAAGCAATATAGATGGTTCTAGCTTGCGTTAGGGGCTCATACATATCCTAAAGATACTGTAACTATGCACAAACCGTAATAATGGCGATGAGACACACGAGAGTAAATTAAATACACTGAACAATTGGTTTTTTCCGGCATTTTCATAAACCCCGTCCTCCTACGAATGTCATCACACAGATAATGAGAGCATGGCCGGCATTTTTTACCTTTGCCACTCACATTTCACATATATTCTCGTCATTTTGCACATACCGAGTATGAGCATTGCTCACGAGAATAGTTAACAGCAGAATACACAAATGTACAGATATTGATCTATACTCGCAACATATGTTAACATTAATTCATTTATTTGTTATGCATATGTGGGATGGATGGCCATAAGAGTAATGCGCTTGCCTTACATTAAAATTAACAATTGCACTTTTTTATTTACGTCACGTGAACCAACAACGTTGGTCGAACAACGAATCCATTCAATTCATAAATTTCGCTCGCAACGCGATGAGTTGAGATGCGATGCGACGTGATGTCCTAAGTGATGCTGGACGCAAAACGTCTTAATATAAAGATATAGATAGTCTGTCAATGTCTCCATTAGGCGAATGTGAGTACATCTTATAAGTGAACTCAATGTCATTTAAGGGCATGTGAAGTTGCTGAAATTGATCACTTTTCGGCACACATACTCACATTAGATAGTGGATGAAGATACGAGTGTTACGCAAGTAATTATGCTCCCTACACCTCTAATTATTAAGACTCGGGTTATATTTGATGAGCACATGCTAACGCGTAGCACTCGTCAATGATTAAACATCAACCAAACGATATTTTTAGCAATTGTTTGTTGATAATTCATAACTAATTAGTACATTCATGGGGTGTTGATTAATCGAAGGTTAATTGATTTTAAATCGAGATTTTTAAAATCTTCACCGATATTATTGGTAAAATATGGAGCAATTTATTTTACAACAGCCTGACACGCATCAGTTACTCTTACTGCTAGACCCGTAATAAAAGCAGAAACTCCGGAAATCTTAAATATTTTTTTGTAAATATGAACAATCTTATCGATTCGGAATTTTCCATTAAGCTACAGATTAAAACTGATTGAACAAATGTTCATGTGGATAATGAAGTCGACATTTTTTGCGGAATTTATTTAAATTTCAATCACTGAAAAAATTCAGAAGATTTATGAGATTATAGTCAATTTTATTGTTCATTTGATATCCGCAGAACAATTCTCTTTTTTCCTGAGAAGAACCTGAAGACATCTCAAAGGAGTCGAATGGTAGAATTTGATATTGCTAATCTTTTTTTTTATTTCAAAATAATTTTCAATACCTTTTAATATTTATCCAATTAAAGAAATTTATTCTTTTTTTTTTGTTAAAATTCACGATATTTATTTATCTATCGATTTTTTTGTGAGTTGTGTTGTTGTTGGCCACTAACTGCCACTTTGTTTTATTTAATTTAAAAATAGTTTTTTTCAGATTCAACACAAAATGGCTCAACTACTAGACGCCATGCAGGCAATGGCTGCCAGCATGGAACAAATGCGGCAGCAATTAGAGCAATTGCCTCATTCACAACCTCTGGACCCACCATCTCGACCCATGCCTGGGAGCATCCACCACCCACCCAGCCAGGAGACCTTCCACCGTCTAAAGTAGCCAAGATAGTGGCTGGCTGGAAGTTGGTGTTCACAGGCCAGAATGACCCGATGACAATAGGTGCCTTCTTGAGGAGGGTCGAGAACATGAAGTGGTTGAATTTAGGGGGAAATATGAGAGCAGTCACACGCTGCGCTCAAATGCTGTTTAGTGGGAGCGCGCTCCGTTGGTTTGTGGACCTTTCTCCAACGTTTGACTGGGAGACGTTGAGGCGTGCAGCATTGCAGGAGTTCACTCCAGTCGTGGGAGACGATATACTGAAGTAGCGGATCCAAAACAGACGCCAACAGGCACAGGAGACCGTAGATGAGTACTACGAAGTCCTGTGTTGCATGTTGGATCCCCATGCCAGCGTCTGAGTTTCTCAACCTCTTCTGGGAGGGGATCAGGCCGGAGCTGCGAGAGTGACTGGTGTCCGCCTCGCGCTATAACGTGCATGCGCTTTGCGTGTCCGCAAAAGCGCTTGAAGCTGTACAACACTCCCAGCGGTCCACACCCCAAGGTAATTTCTCCAGCCGACGAGAGCAGCCAGAATGACGCGCAATAGCTGAGCTCGAGCATAGCGTGCCTGCGCTACCCTCGCCAGCTCATCCCATTCCATCTATAATGGACAGCTCCTGGAAGACCACTTTTCCATCATCCACTGAACATGCCAGGCAGAGGCTAACAACTTTTCTAGCCGTTGTGGGAAACCAGATATACATACGCCAGATTGTGCAAATTGCGAGAAGTCAAAAAATTTGCTAGCGAGTGCTCACAACAGCCAGCTGCACTCGCGACAAATCAAGTAACGGAACAGTACTCCGTCCCGTCTACTGTCAGTTGCACCGCGACAAGTTTCTCGTCAGTAAATCGATCAGATAAAAACATCACGGTAACTTTGCTGGTCCACGATGCAACAGTTGCCACATCTTCTCCGGAAGCCTCTCCAAAGACAGTGCTGAAGCGACTATCTCAGGTACTGCTGAAGAACGCCGGCAGCCCAGACCCGTGTATGGAAGCCATACCATATTAGGTTGCAGGAGTATATTGCTGCACGAGAGAGGATTTTTGCCGCCGAAGAGGTCACCCCACGCCAGCACAAAACTAAGTGGTCAACCCGTCGTTGGACGAGCTTCCGCAGAAGAGTGCGCACCTGTCGCCAAACTTTAAAATTATGTAACATCTCGGAGGTTTCTGAGACTGACACTCGTCCTTACGCATCAATCAAAGTGTTGGACCAAATCGCTGTTGCACTGCTTCACACGGGTGCAAGTATTAGCTGCCTTGCCTCGAGCCTCGGGTCAAAGGTACTCCATCAAAACCCTACGGCAGTAAAACCCTGGCGCTCTGAAATCAGCACAGCTGATGGTACCAAACATCCTATCCAAGGTAGACTGACAACACCCGTGACATTCAGAGGTCAAACGAAGGATACATTATCTGGAAGCATCCATCGCTGCTTTTCCGCACCACATTGGTCTCACATGTCACCGATGTTGGCGATAGTAAGCCAATTAAGCAGAAACACTATACCATCTCACCGGCCATGGAAAAGTTAGTGTATGCAGAGTTGGATAGGATGCTCGAGTTGGGGGTTATAGAGGAGTCCCAGTGTGCCTGGTCCTCACCGGTAACCTTGGTGGTTAAGCCAGGTAAAGTCCATCTTTCTCTAGATACTCGGAAAGTCAATGCAGTGACCGCCAAAGACGCTTAGCCTCTTCCATTCATCGATGAAAGCTGCTGAAAGCAAATTACATTACCAGTCTTGACCTAAAGGATGCATTCTGGCAAATTCCACTCGATGAGGGGTCGAGGGATAAGACCGCTTCTACAGTGCCTGGACGATCATTACACCAGTTCGTCACAATGCCTTTTGGCCTGTGTAATGCTCCGCAAACGATGACCCGACTGATGGACAAAGTAATTCCACCTCATCTGAAACATCAAGTGTTCGTGTACTTGGATGATATTCTACTCATCACGGAAACGTTTGACCAACACCTCCCACTCCTGCAAGAAGTAGCCCTGCATATCAGTAAGGCGAGACTCAGCATCAACGTCCAAAAAAGTAAGTTTGTCATGAACAAAGTCCGATATCTAGGACATGTCATCGGACATGGTACCATCAATACGGATCCGGACAAAACTCGGGCGATTGATGAGTTGCCCTTACCGAAAACTGTTAAGCAGCTACGTCGTTTCCTGGGAGTGTGTGGTTGGTACAAAGCTTCGTTCGGAATTACGCCACAGTTTCAGCGCCTCTGTAGGACATGCTCCGGAAAGGGAAGTTCATTTGGACTGAGCTCAGTCGAAAGGCATTTGAAGAGCTAAAACAAGCCTTAACATCAGCTTCGGTCTTGCACAGCCCAGACTTTAAGAAGCCCTTCTTCATTCATTGTGACGCAAGTCAATATGGAGTGGGAGCCGTACTTGTGCAATTGAGGGAGAGGGAGAGGAAGCTCCCATTGCCTTCATGTCCAATAAGCTGAACTCGGCCCAAAGGAACTACACCGTATCTGAGCAAGAATGTTTGGCAGCGGTGATGGCTGTTAAGAAATTCCGGGCGTATATCGAAAGCCACCCGTTTGACATCATCACAGACCACGCTTCGCTCCAATGGCTGCTGAACCAAGCGGACTTACATGGACGCCTGGCCCGATGGGCTCTTAAACTGCAAGGGTTCAAGTTTTCCATCAAACACCGGAAAGGGACCGAGAACATCGTGCCCGATACTCTCTCGCGAATGTTTCCACCCGAGGGAGCAGAATTGACATTGAATGACGAGGACCCCATTGAGATAGATTCAGGCAGCCCACAGTTTGAGTCAGACAGCTACAAAGGGTGGAGGCAAACCATCGTAAACAAACATAGTTGCCTGATTTGAAAGTGATAGACGGCTACGTCTATAGACGAAATGAATACGCCACTGGTGATCCATGGCAGGAAGAAAAGTCCTGGAAACTCTGGGTACCGAAGGAAATGACTCACAATCTGATCCTCCGCGCACACGACCATCCTTTAAGTGCCCACGGTAGTTACGCTTCGGCGACTTAAGAAGTACTTCTTTTGGACTAAAATGTCATCCCAGGTCAAATACTACGTGAGCGCCTGTGAGACCTGTAAAAGAACTAAAGTGCCCAACCAGCCTCTTCAACCTCCTATGGGTGAACTCAACGTTCCGGAGCGCGTATTCCAACGTCAGTACATAGATCTACTCGGTCCATATCCTCGTTCTTCTATGGGACACATGGGAGGTATCGTTGTGGTATACCAGCTCTCGAAATTCCCACTGGTGGATCCTATTCGCCAATTCACGACTCCATCCATCGTGAATTTTTTAGAGAGTCGGGTATTCCACGTGTTCGGGGTACCAGAAAGTGTATACTCGGCCAACGGAGTACAGTTCAGATCTCGGCAGTTTAAGGGCTAACTCGAACAGTACGGTGTGGAACACCAACTGACGCCCATATACTCTCCTCAGTGTAACGCATCTGAACGTTTGAATCGCACACTGTTAGCCGCGATCCGTTCTTATATCCATCCAACTCTGAAGGATTTGGACCGCAGATTGTCCGCCATCACTTGCGCTCTGCGGTCGTCTTATCATTCCGTCACCGGCGTCTTGCCTTACTGTGCCATCTTCGGACAGCATATGTTTGCCATGGTAAATCATAATGGCTACTACGGCAATTGAAGTGTTTGGGAGATCCCGTCGTTGCGCTGGAGCCCTGCGAGCGTTTAGGAGACCTTCGCCAACAAATCAGACGGAAGATAAAGGCCGCAGGACGTACGAATGAGGCGCATTACAACCTCGGATCCCGGCCTTCCAATTTTAAAGAAGGAGATGAGGTTTGTCGTCGCTATTTCCGCCAAAGTGACGCCGCTGGGCATTACAACGCCAAGCTACACCGGCGTTTCCTAAAAAGCCGTGCACAGAAGGTCGTAGGACCCAATCGTTACCTGCTAACCAACCTACTTTCACTACAGTCTGCTCACTTAAAAAAGCAAGACCCGAAGGCTTTTAATGAAAAAAATGGTATGAAATACTACATAATTTTTTTTTGCCTTCTATTCAAAAAAAAAATTAAATAGAAGATAGGGTGTTTTTGGAAACATAGAGCTTACTGAAAGAATCACTATTAATCCAGAGGTTGGCACTGCTCTCAACTTTTTAACAATGTCGTCAGCATTCAAGCACTACAGCCCCCGCAGATGGCGCCTCCAGTTGCCTCGATCCACCGATCGCGTCCTCCAATTTCCGAAACCCAGTCAGACCAGTGTTTCCTCAGTTTTCCCACTGGTCTTCGTCCCGCAGTTTTCCCAAAGAATACGTTTTTAGTAGTGAAGGAAAACTATCGATAGTACTATCGATTGTCCCCCGTACTATCGACTGTTTTCGATAGTTTATCTCAAAATCAAAATTTTTTTTCTTTTTGAGCCGTAAAATTCCAATTATGGCGTTGGATCCAGGAATGTCAGATCACTGAATTACCCTGGCGCTGTTAAGGACCTTTTAAACAGGCCAGTCAATATAAATTAAAAATATTGGCAATCCAGGAAACGAACTGGACTGGAAATGATATTCAAGATATGACACCACATAAAATATTCAAAAGTGGGAAGCCTACTGGAAAACGAGAATTCGGAGCGGCCTTAATTGTGGATTGGGAGTTAAAATTGCACGTTATTGATTTCAAGACAATAAATGAACGGTTGTGTGCGATCCGTATAAAAGCGAAATTCTTCAAAATCTAGCTGATCAATGTTCACCCCCGACCGAAGAAAAGGACGAAGGAAACGTTCTACAATCATCTGGAAAGACTAGTCGACTCATTGCCTACAAACGACACAAAAATAATTCTGGGTGATTTCAACGCTAAGGTTATCGGCAAACGACTGGAAGATATAGCTTCCACGATGAAACAAATGACAACGGCCAGTGCGTGATCGACTTTGCATGTAGTAGAAATCTAGTCATACGTTCGACTCGCTTCCCACATCGACGCATTCATAAAATGACCTGGGTATCACCGGGTGGCAACACACAAAAGCCGATCGATCATGTTCTGATCCAACAACTTTAGGCCTCGAGCATACTTGACGTCCGTACATACCGAGGAGCCAATTGAAACTCAGATCATTACTTGATCAAATTAAACGATCGATGTCGTATGTCAAAGGCATATTCAGCGAAGACCAGCCCGCTACAAAAATTTGACATCGAAAGGCTCCAAACGGTGTCTGTGGCCGAAAATTTCACGGAGACCCTCGACAACCAGCTGGCTCTCATCTTATCAGACGCATCGTTAAAGACGAGCAACGAGCTCTGGATGGAAGTGAAAGCGGCTCTCAGAACCGTGGCAGAACAGACGATCGGACATCAAGCCCGACGCAAGAGGAATGATTGGTTCGATGATGAGAGCCAGAATGCGTTAGATAAAAAGAATCAGGCGTACAAAGAATAAGTAGGTTGGAAAACCAGGACGAAGAGAGAACACTATGAAAATCTCAGAAGAGTAGCGAGTAAGATAATTAGGATTAAGAAAAGAAACTACTATGACGACCAATTGAGAAGTATAGATGTAAGTTTAGCGGGCAATAACACAAGACAAGCATACAAAGTAGTGAAAAGCCTGAAACGTGGTTACCAGCTCAAAACCACGCTCTGTCGTAATGAGAGCGGCAATATAATCGCTGATGAAATCAAGATTAAGGAAAGATGGGCATCATATTTCAGGAACCCCCTTAATCCTCCGCACAGCTCCAGAACATCGGAGCCTATAGATGTCTGCGGAGAGCGTCCATTGGCCCCACCAACTCTGGATGAAGTTTGTTCCATCATCAAAGCCCAAAAGATTATAAGGCGCCGGGCATTGATCAGATTCCAGTGGAACTCATCAAATATGGTGGCAGTAGTGTTCATCAAGCTATTCACAAAGTCATCCAGTTTTTCCCGGTACGATGGAAGGTGGCGAGGCTCGTGCTGATCAGCAAGGGGAAGGGAAATCCCGAATCGCCGTCTGCATACCGCCCGTTATGCATGCTAGACACGGCTGGGAAAGTGCTAGAGAAACTCATCAAGGGAATACTCACTGACGCGATTCGTGCTGCGGGGGACCTATCTCCTAGGCAGTACGGCTTTAGAGCAGGACGTTCTACCATTGATGCAATTGCAGAGGTGGTGAACGCGGTCCAAAGGGCAGAGGCATAAAGTCGCACCAAGCGACGGATCGTCCTGTTGGTGACACTCGACGTCAGGAATGCCTTCAACTCCGCTAGATGGGCGGATATTCTGGATACGCTGGAAAACTCTTTTCAAGTTCCAGAATATCTAATGCGGCTTTTGAGGAACTACCTAAAGGACCGAAGCCTGCTCTACGACACGACACAGGGCCAACGAGGGATGGAAATTACATCGGGTGTTGCCCAGGGATCTATCCTTGGTCCGGACCTGTGGAACGTGTCTTACGACGGGCTACTGAGACTTGAGATGCCAGATGAGTCGCGCTTGGTCGGCTATGTGGATTATATTGCGGCTCTGGTCGCTGGACGCACCGTTGAACAAGCGCAACTTATGCTAGGTATGCTAATGCGCCGAGTGAGGGACTGGATGACTGCACACGGGCTCAGTTTAGCACTGGAGAAAACCGAAGTGGTCATCTTGACAAAAAAGAGAATCCCTAGAGTAAGGATGATCAGTATTGGAGACATACAAATCGAATCGAAGCCAGCAGTGAAGTACCTGGGGCTACTGATCGACTCGAAGATGAGTTTCTCTGAGCAAATCAGGGCAACGGCTGAGAAGGCTGCTTCGGGAATATCGGCTCTGAGTCGACTTATGGTCAACGTAGGGGGACCAAGCCCATCAAGAAGACGCCTCTTGATGAGTGCTGTAGGGTCATTGGAGTATGGGGCGACGCTCTCGGCAAGGTGTTATACCGAAAACGTTTGGCACAGGTACAGAGAAGAGGAGCACTGAGAATTGCATCTTCGTATCCAACAGTCTGACTCGGCGGTGAGAGTTATTGCAGGCGTGATACCAGTCGCCCTTCTTGCTAGAGAGCGCCGCGCTATTTACCTGCGCCGAAACGAGGATGCGAGGGAGATGGTTGTCCGCGAGGAGAGACAGCGCTCGCTCAACGATTGGCAGCAGTCTTGGAGGAATTGCACGAAGGGAAGGTGGACTGCGCGCCTCATCCCGGATGTGAGACCGTGGCTGAATCGAAGGCATGGTGAGACTGACTTCTATCTGACCCAGCTTTTGAGCGGGCATGGGTGTTTTCAGTCGTACCTGCACAAGATCGGTAAGTCACGGTCCCGCGATTGTCGGTTTTGCCCAGGAGAGGAGGACAATGCCTGACACACATTTTTTGCGTGTATCAAATGGATCAGGCTGCGAAGGGAACTCTACAGGGAGACGGGAGAGCTCACCCCGGATAATATAGTCGCGGTGATGCTCGAATCGGTTGACAAATGGAGCCATGTGGCACATTATGCTCGGGCAGTCCTAAAATATAAAAGGGACTCACAGCAGCCGGGGGCGCTGGGGCTTGGGGATCGCTCTTCTGGCATTTTCTCTTCCCCCCTCCTCTCCCGTTAGGAGGGGGACTCCCCAGCTTGAAGGCGTCACAAAAAGAGACCTGGCCCGAAGTAATGTGTCAAACGGTTCCTGTGGGTAGTCCAGTCGCGCATGGGAGTCCCACACTCTGTGCATAAATAGCATTCATCTCCCTACCACAAAAAAAGAGTCATTCAGTACATTTGGCAACAAGAACATATGCCGTAAGAGTGAAGCCAGTCAATGATATTCCCTATCCACAAAAAAGGTGACAAACTACAGTGCGAAAATTATAGAGGCATATCACTACTTTGTACGGCGTACAAAATATTTTCTAAAATCTTAGAAATTAAAGTCGGATCATACGCCGACAGTATTATTGGGGAGTATCAAGGTGGTTTTAGGGCAGGTAGATCAACAACAGACCAATTGTTCACAGTCAAGCAGGTACTTGAAAAATGCTGGGAGTTCAACATAGACGTACAACAAATTTTAGTTGACTTCAAGCAAGCATCCGACAGTATTGATCGTAACGTACTGTACCAAATAATGCTTGGTTTTGGTTTCCCAGCCAAATTAGTCCGTCTTACCAAAATGACAATGTCGTCGACAACCTCCCAAGTCCGCATCAATAACCAAGTCACCGATGCCTTTGACACAAATATCGGACTAAAGCAGGGAGATGGGCTGGCCCCATTACTATTCAATTTGGCTCTGGAGTACGTCGTACGGAAGCTACCTGTCGATATGCGTGGTACATTACTATACAAGTCGAGCCAGGTAGTGGCCTATGCGGACGACATCAACATTCTGTCACGGTCATAAACAACTGCCAAAGAACTCTTCCTGAAACTCGACAGCGAAGCAAAACTAGTAGGGCTACTAATCAATGAAAATAAAACAAAGCTCATGACGCAGTCGAGGAAAAATACCTCCTGTACACAAAATATGTTATCACACTTGGCGAATACAGTATCGAAAATGTTGGCGAATTTGTGTATTTAAGCGCCAAAATAACGAAAACGGGTAACGAAAGAGACGAAATACGCCGAAGAATACAGCTCGTAAATAAAATATTTGATTCAGTTTTGACGATCTTGAAGACCAGCTGCATACACAGGAAAACAAAGCTCCAAGTATACAAACCTGTGATAAGACCTATGTCATGCAATGGGTGTGAAACATGGACCCTAACCCAAGCATCCTCAAATATATTGAACGCCTTCGAAATATGAAGCTAGACGCGGGACCAATAGCGAGTTCGATACCGTGAGTTGTATGAAATTTTTGACGAGCCAGAGGTCTCAACGATTGTAAGAATGCGGAAGCTGCAATGGGCTGGCCACGAGGATCGTATGGATGAACAATGGATACCCAAAAAGGTATTCGTTGGGAGAACTGAAGGGCGGAGACCAGTGGAAAACCCGAGGAAACGCTGGTCTCACGCGGTCGACGAAGACAGTTAATCGCTGCTCGAATTTCGAAATCGAAGGACGTGGTCAATTGACCGAGACAGTCGGAGGCGCTTGTTGCAGTAAGCGAAAGCCCGAAAGCGGCTGTAGTGCTACGAAGAAGAAAAACAAATTTAAGTCACCGATTTATGCTATCAGAAAACTTGTTTCGAACTTTAGGATGGTTACAACCTTTCTGGAGGGAGCACTCTCCTACTTACTCGACTTGCTTGGTTAATTATCTTTTAATGCTGAGCAAGATTTAATCAGAATTCTAGTAGCGTGCAAGTCTATTTCGACTATCTTAGATTAAAAAAATGGAAGAAGCGGTACGTGGGATCCTCCAATAACGCTTTTGGGTACCTTCAAACCATTTTCAAAAGGACTATGTTAGACCATCAACGATGTAAACGTTGCTACAAAGTTGAAATAATTAAAGATCTTGTATTTGTTGAATGTTTATTGGCATTATTCTATTGCATGCCGCCATTGATAAAATCTTAAGACAAATATCTAAGTATGCATTCAACACGATTTCGACTTTATTCAAATCGAAGCATATGGGACAATTGAAGATTGCTCACAATTTACTGCCGCCACGATACACCTAAACTTTACGCCGCATACATAACGTGTTCTCATATACGTGGTTGCCTTCAACCTTATATGTTTATTTAATTTTTGCTTCAAAGTGAGTGTAAAGAAGTAAATCGTTGCGCGCTGCCTTGACAAACGCAGACTTGAACACATGTGCACTGATATAACAAAATTTTTAAAGAAATAGCATCAAATAAGACCTCACCGTTAGCTTCTGCTAAGAACGATATAGTTTATCAGAGCCACACTTTCGTTGATAAAATAAAATACTTGCGTTGATGGTTTGATAGTGGTGGCGTTCAAAGTTGTGTCTCTCGTTACAAATTGACCACTTCCGATTAATAGAATCTTTAAGGCAGACGAAAATTTTCCGTTTCCTCGATGACACAATTCAAATGAGAATATAGGTATGTATGTTAGTACTCATGAAGAAATTAATTTGTTATATTCTCAACGCCAGTCATTAATAATGAAATACTCTGAATGTATAAATGAAAATTTACATGTTCTAATTAGCAGACAAGGTTATCGAGATTAAGACAGTTAATTAAAAGTAGGTTTACGTTGTCAGGGTAGCTTGAGCAGTGGATTAAAGGTGGTGCGACAAAAAATGTTTCATAAAGATCATGTTCTTGAAGAATTACATTTCTGGCAAATAATTTCTCCCTGTGCGATCGCAAAAGCTCGATTTAAGCACAAATCCTGATAAGCTTTTGCTACAAATGATATGCAATACTGCAAGTAGGAGCAAGAGAAATAAGACATGGTTAAATACGGAAAATTTCATTACCGAATGTCTGTGAAATAAGATAATGGGACGTTAGAGCTTAACAGTTAAAGGTGATTAATTTCCATAGATTATCAATACTGTTAAGCTTAAATAAAGAAGATAGAACCAAAGTCCTTCATATCCTTAATACCCTTTATTGATGTGAGGAGGATTAATTAGATTTATACAAGTTATGTTTAACCAGATATAACCCGATAAAGTCACTTCACTGTCTGCCAGTTAAGCCAGACAAGCATTTGAATCAATAAGTCTTTACATTCTATTATCAAATTAAATAAACTTAACAGACATCGATTACGGCTTCATTTATCTTTGGATTTTACTTTCGCTTTCAATATCTAAAAGTTGCATAATAAGAATTTGCGTAGTCGCTACATTTTCTAAACTGCACGTGTAATATTTGAGTCTTGACTAATCGTTTCGTTTATTATCTGGTAAACGCTATCGAAGTCGATAAGATGTTATTTCTATATACGTTAGATATTCAAATAACTACATTACACTATTTGTATTCACTACGCAAAGCCTTTATCATTTCAAAGTATACCTTATAGTATTTTGGACTTAGCTATTGATTCCGTTGTCAAATCTTTTAACGTCAAAGAATGAATCGAAGAATATGCCATAGAAACATCTATTTGATATCTTCAGTCCAAGTTAAACTACGAGCAACTCATATGACAAGTGCAAATTGTTAAAATAATTTAATTTCATTGCGATGACGTAGACACTCTTAAAGGCGACCCAACAATGGGTATTATCACAATGGATGCCAGCAGCTTGCAATAGATTAGAGGTTCGTGTAAAGTGTGAGTATCAAACGACGCGACGACATGCATTACCTCGTAAATTAACAATTTCTTCCAATTGCAGTAGTGGCGAGAAATAATTCAAGAATTCTGTACGCGAGTACAAGGTATCAGTGTGTTAACAAATTCAATAGATTCGCTAGATAGCTTTGGGATTGATATTGAAAATATAACCTGTTAAGATATTTAAGCCGCCACACCGCATTATTATTAATTTTTATCGGCCGCCGGGTATCTCGACAAGCTCACTAAGCAAACGGAAAAACTCCGCGTTGGACGTAGTTGATGCAGTAAATTAAGCTTCAATCAATCCTTCATAAGTGACTCAACATTGTTTGTCAATACTATCGTCACTAGTAATAGCCGTATCGATGATTTCTAATCGGCTGCAGCATTTTTCTTTTGTCACGTGAGCAATTATGGCTTGGATTGCGTCACCCGAGATTGTGTGACCCCTAGAAAATTGGGTCGGGAAAATCGAAGAGGGGTTTTTGGTAGTGATACCATACCATACATATCGATCTAGATATTATGCTCAACAAAAATCAATTTTGCTACAATGAAGAAAAACTATATCTATCCCTTCTCACAATCGTTTTTGCTTTTATACTAAAATTATTCACGCCTATCAACCAAATCCATAACGTCTATATAATCAGTCAGTCTCATTTACGCCACAAATCTTAATCCTAAATTATATTAAAATAAAACAATGGTAATCTTGCAGGTTTTTAATACCCCGTCATAGTAAAGCGTCAACTGCATTTAGTGTTTCCAATTGCCTATCAAGCACTTATATAACTTTTGGCCGATAATTGTGCACGTTTTTCCTAGCAAATTTGTTCCGAATATTATCAATTTCTACACATTTACTAATCGCTTTTAAGCAAAACAATCAAAATTAAAATAGCCTTTTGATTTTATGACATTTATTATCACGACAAGGCGTTTTTTTATCATCCAGCCCGCCAATCCCTTAGCGCGAAAAATTCCGCAAAGTACTCAATCAAACTGGTTTATTGATATTTATCAGATATGAAAATATAATGAAAATCACATACAATGCTCATTGAGGTAATAGCGCTAGTCTTATTACGGTCGACGCGATAAAACTGATTTCACGTTGATTCTTCTATAATTACCAATGATACAATAAACAATATTTTTCATTGTTTTAGACATTTTTTCCCAGTACGGACTCGTATGTGACGTCAAAAACATACCGCGATAATTGGAGGCATTTAAGCAGATTGTATACAAAGGCCGAATTAAGATTACAGTTACTATATGGAAATTTCCAAGTTGAAATCTATGGAGGGTAGGGATGCAGTGAGATCTTGAATGCTATTGTAATATAGGAATTTTTAAGGTTAAGCTCTCAAAGAAAAGCAAAAATCGAAACCTTTTTATTAGTCCGGGAAGGCATTTGTCATTAAACTTCGAATGGATTTACGCATAAATCATATGGCCTGCCTCAAATTTACCCGCCTTGGCGCAGCGAGAGAGTATTTGTAGTGATTCTAATGGGTATACTGCAGCGACCATGTGGAAGCCCGAGTTCTTCCGGAGATAACAATCCCAAGAACAAAAAAGTTCTATCGGGACGTTTCAAACGATAATAAACTCCCTCCATTAAACAGGAAAAATCCAAGAGAATGTAAAGGGTGGTCCAACTATAATGTACGATGTTAATTGTGAGTCATACCTTGACGTCAAGTTTTTCGCCCAACTTAATTTCACATTTCTTTGTTTCAGTGTTTGACAAATTCAACCATGGAGAGGCACACAATTGAGCAGCGCGTTAAGGTTGTTAAAGCTTACAAAAATAGGCGTTTAAATCAAAATGCATTTCGTCCATTTCGTGATTATTTTGGTCAGCATAATCGACCAAATGTGTCCACAACCGGGAATTTCAGCAAAACGGGTCTGTAGGAAATGTGGAATCGCCTATGCATACCCGCCCAGTTTGTTCTGCGGAAAACATTGCTGTTGTTCGCGATAGTGTGGCAGAAGAGCCGTCAACCTCGACTCGTCGTCGTGCCCAACATTTGAACATCTCACGAACATCACTGATGCAAATTTTGAAAAAAAATTTGAATTTACACGCTTACAAGCTTCAACTGACTCAAGAGCTGTAGCCTACTAACCATTTAAAGCGTCGGCAATACGCCGAATGGTTGGTTGAACAGACAGAAGGGAATGGTGACTTTACAAGGAAAATCATTTCAGCGACAAGGCACACTTTCACCTCAGTGGCATTTGGGCAAATGAGAATCTACGAGTGATTGTTGAAAAGCCGATGTATCCACAAAGAGTGACTGTTTGGTGCGGCTTATGGGCCGGCGGTGTCATCGGGCCGTACTTATTCGAAAATGAGGACGGCTAAGCAGTTACCGTGAATGGTGTTCGCTATTGCGAGATGGGAACGGACTTCTTGTGGCCAGAAATCGAGGCTATGGACCTGGACGATATGTGGTTCAAACAGGATGGTGCCACTTGCCACACAACCAACGAAACAATGGCTCTTTTGTGCGAGAAATTCGATGGCCGTGTTAACTCAAGTTGTGGCGATGTTAAAAGAAAAAGTGTACGTCATTAAGCCAAGAACAATTCAAGAGCTAAAAGATGAGATAATTCAGCACATTAACGACATTGAACCTCAATTATGTCTCAGAGAGTATGCCACCGTAGCCGTGGCGAGCATTTGGGCGATATTTTGTTTCACACATAATTGTCATAGATCCTTCTGTTAAAATGTAAGTATAAACATAATTCCCTGAAAACTTTTTGTTTTATTTGCAATTAACATCGTGCGTTTTGGATGGACCACCCTTTATTAACAAAGTTTTACACTTTACTCAAAAAGGGTCTCCATAGCAAATTTTTGCCGCAGTTCAACTGCCGGCGGAATCAAACCATTAGCAGGCCAGCTAGTTCTAAACTGTAACAACGAACAGCATTTTTAACTACATGAAGCCCGCCGTAGTCAAGGTCAAGGATTTGCAAGTGGTACTCATGCATGAGCTGCTGTCGGTAAGGACTGTCCATTTTTTTATACCCTAGATATATACAACAAACGCCACAGGAAAGCTTCCAGCAACTGAAGCAACACAATACGGAATACAACACGTGTAGTTGGCATCTTCCTATCCAGAAGAAGGTAGTAAATAAAGGAATAATTATGGCTATAGAAGTCCTAAAAGATTATGCGGGAGCGCTGAGAGAAATTCAAGGACGACTTAACTGTCTTCTTCTTCTTCGTAACACTACAGCCTCTCTCGAGCCTTCGTTTCCTGCAAATAGCACCTGCAACTATCTCGGTCCATTGACCGCGTTGTAGTGAAATGGGTAGATGAATGTCCGTAAAGGACTGCAGCGATGGTCTGCTGCCTCAGCGAAAGATGATGTTGAGATCCGCCGAGATTGACCTTGTCTGGGGACGCGTGAATGCGCTGGCAGGCAAGCGTTGCGGTGTCGTGGGGCGGGTGCTTTTCTCCTGACACAAGGAACTACTACAAAAAAATTTCGCATTCACGAATTAAACGTGGAACAATGCTGATCGACTGGTATCGAGGCCGAAGTAATCTACTAAGGGTTGAAATGTTTGTTGGAAGAACAAATTGGGCCGGGCAAAAACGGACGGACTGGCGGAGACTTCGTCGTTACCGACGAGACTTATGGCCCACAAATAAGAGTGGGGCATCCAGATGGTAGCGGTGCCCCTTCGCACCCTCCCAACCGCATCAAGATCCAAACATAGACGTGGCCATGTATTTCCCATTCGAGTGAACAACTCGTACAAAAGTACTTTATATGACTCTTTCCCTCAAATGAGAAATACAAACGTAACCGGTTTATGCTATAGCGTTATGCAATGAAATCACATAACCCTGTATCATAAAAGGGCACGCGGGCGGAAGGCCACTCTACCCGACAAGAGCTCTTGTTAACAAAAGAAAAGGAAAGAGCGCGCCCGATGGCTAGCCCATATTAGCGGAGGAGCCTGCTATCGATGCGGGTCCTGTACCCGGTCAGGTTGAACGAAATAAAAAGACCGAAGGTATAGATTTAGTAATTCATTGTATTAATGTCTTTCTTTGTCGCAATTAATATTGACACAAGAAGATCTACAATTTTACGGTATTTGACCTGACCTGACCTGACATTAAATTGTGTGAATGTGAAATGTAATCACTATTATGGAGGATAAGAAAAACGTTTTTCTTACTTAACAGACTTTGCTAACAACAATTATTTATTCGCATATAAATGCATTAGTTTTTAATTCTGTAATTCATCTTGCTCTTTTAGTATTTGGTGAATATATTCGCCAACAAGTTGAATATTTTCTTGTTTCCTTTTTCCTTTTAATTGTGTTTTTCAATATATTTCAAACGAAACGGCTTAACACTATAATATTATTGTGATGTTTCTTTAATACTGTATACAAACTAGTAGATTAAATAGAGATTACTCTGGTTAAAAAGTTTACATGTACAAATGAATAATTAGAACAGATGAAAGAAACATCGAACGAGTCAAAAAAATCTCATGAGAAAGATTGTGACTTCAATGCGTAATACGAATTCATAAAACTAAACAAGAATAGTAATCCTTTTGACGTATTTGAAAAGTAATTATATTTTAAAAGCCGTTTCTGGTATTGTACACCGGCAGAAAAACTAAGTTCGCAATTACTAAACACTTATTTTTCTATGATCATATGTGATATGATTAACATTTGTTTTTGTATTTACTTGTTTCAAAAGATTTAATTGAAGTTGTTCTTGAATTCACT
Organism: Odontomyia ornata; assembly: GCA_963969285.1. Taxonomy (NCBI): domain Eukaryota; kingdom Metazoa; phylum Arthropoda; class Insecta; order Diptera; family Stratiomyidae; genus Odontomyia; species Odontomyia ornata. The sequence continues at coordinate 138,783,399 of OZ017739.1, forward strand.
GCAGTGTAACTTCCAACTTCTTCGCTTTTAGTTCTGCCAAATGAAATGTCGTTGGCAAGAAGTGATTGTAGCGCAGGTTCGAGCAAGGATGATTTTCAAAGGAAGAGTATGAACTTAAGTCCCTGTGGAAGCGTGAGCAAGAATTTCCACACGGCGCAGGATGATTTTTAGTAATACCTTTGCTGGTTTCGTTTTGATTTCTGTATAATTGATCATTTAACTCCTTCGATCCTCTCATGCCGTAATAGACCAACAGAAAACACAAATACAATTTGAATGTATAATTAGCATTTCACTGCCTGAGAGTTAACTTTTACTAATTAGGAATGTAAATGTTCGCAATCCATGGTCTTAACGCCATTATGTTTCAGTTCAAAATAAATATATTCGGGCAGCGTCATATATACGCAAGTACACGCTTCCGAATTGACGACGTCAAACATGAACGCCGTCGGCTAAGGACTTCTCGCAATGATATCCTACAGCAAAATCGAATTAAAAGCGACTCACCAGTGCACGTTCGTGAAATGCCAACCGTATTTCAATGTCCTCTTGGTACATTGGAGACTACCGTAAGCAGAATGGACAAGAAAGCAATTCGATTTGTTTTAGGTTAATTTACTGCCCGTGTTTACTGAACAATTCAACAATTCCAATAAATAATGACGGCAAGACAGTCAACATTTACACACACTCGTATAGAAGGCAGTCAAGAAACGTTGGTTGTGTCGTGAAAACATACGTTCCACTCTACTCAATTTTGTTCGACTGTTTTGTGTGGAGAATTACACCGTCAAAGATTTCTTTCTTTTATCCAGGAAAATCGATCATGTCGCGATAACTCCGAAGATTTATGCTAAATCTTTAGTTGAAGCGCGAAGGATTGGGGTTCCTGCGAGCTCCACGGAGCTTGTCGCGACCAAGGTCAACCTTTACACACACTTGTATGGAAAACCCTCGGGAAACGTTTGTCGTTTCCGTGTCTTGAAACTGTACGATTGCCTTTATGGAACCTGTCCGTTGCCTTTGTGGAACCTCAACTTTTACATACTCAAATGTTTATGGGCAACACCAACGTTAAAGACACATTTATATAAAGCTTAGAATCTTTTCATACACTACCTTTCAACTTGCATGCGAGTAATGTGTTAATAATGTTAGCGACTAGCATCGATAGACATCTACGCGCTTGCGAAAATCACTTTTTCCAGTTTTCGACTTTCGCGTCCACGCACAGTCGAGCACATTATTTCACGACGACGACAATGAAGATGAATAATGACGAGGAAGGCGACTCTCTTCCCATTACTTTTCTTCCCAGGTTTTTCATTCAACCGAAAAGTTTTCCGCCCAAGCACTTGATATAACTATCGATAACATAATGCGCTCATTGAAATTAACTTTTACTTGTGGGAACGAGGTACCGAACACTTTTTTTACTTCTGACAATTTAATTTTTGCCGGCCGTTCTCCGCGTGCTTGCCGTGTCGCGGTTGTAAGTCAACTTCCCGATCTGTCCAAAAATCTCTTTTTTTCCTTTCTCCCGTGTCGCTCCATTACTACAGCATCCTCCAATTTCGAAATCCGAGCAGCAATGAACTGTGGCCAGCGTTTCCTTGGTTTCCCTACTGGTCTCCCTCCTTCCCAACAATTACCTTTTTGAGTATTCGTTGATCGTCTATACGATTCACGTGGCCAGCCCATTGCAGCTTTCGCAGTCTTCCAATCGTTGAGACCTCTGGCTCGTCAAATATTTTATACAATTCATCGTTGTATCGAATTCGAAATTGGTCCCATTCTAACTTCGCTTCAATTATTCGCCTCAGGACCCGTCGCTCAAAGGCGTTCAATACATTTGCGGATGCTTGGATTAGGGTCCGTGTATCCCACCCGTAACATAGTAAAGGTCTTATCACAGATTTGTATACATGGAGCTTTGTTTTCGCGTGTATGCAGCTGATCTTCAAGATCGTCAAAAATGAATAAAATATTTTATTTGCAAGCTGTTTTCTTCGGCGTATTTCGCCTCTTTCATTACTCGTTATGTTGGCGTCTGAATACTCAAATTCGCCGACAGTTTCTATACTGTATTCGCCAAATGTGACATTTTGTGTATTTGAGGTATTTTGCCTCGACAGCGTCATGAGTTTTGTTCTATTCTCACTGATTTGCAGCCCCACTAGTTTTGCTTCGCGATTTTCAGGAAAAGTTCTTTGGCGGTTGTTAATGACCGTGACAAAATATTGATGTCATCCGCATAGACTACCATTTGGCTCGACTTGTATAATAATGTACCTCTTGCATCGACAGGTAGCTTTCTTAGGAATTCCAGATTGAATAGCAATGGCACCAGCGCATCTCCTTGCTTTAGTCCGATATTTGTGTAAAAGGCATCGGTGAGTTAGTTATTGATGCGAACTTGGGAGATAGTCGACGTCATTGTCATTTTTGGTAAAACGGACTAATTTGGCTGCAAGCATTATTTGGTATAGTGTGTTATGATCAATACTGCGTATGCTTGCTTAAAGTCAACAAAAATTTGGTATACGTCAATATTGAACACCCAGATTTCTTAAGTATCTGCTTGATTGTAAATAATTGATCTATCGTCGATCTGCCTATTCTAAAGCCACCTTGGTACCCTCCAACAACTCTTGGCGGATGATCCGATTTTATTTTCTAAGATCTTTGAAAATATTTTGTACGCTGCACAGAGAGGTATTTGACATTCTAGCCGGCCAAAAGTCAAATTTATATAAATACGTCGAGGTTAAAAACTAACGGCTCATTATTGAAGGTAAGTGGTCCCTCTAAGCCCCACACTTGGTCAGAGATCATCACCGCACGTGGTTAGGCTATTGGTTAGCTTGTTATCAGAGGCCGTTTAAAGTGTTAGTTGTGATTTTGTTTGAGTGAATGAAGTTATTAATCAAGTGTTTTGAATTTTGACATTGCGAAGTTGAAACCACCATATGAGTATGGATTCTGAAATATCAGGTAACTACCTTTGTTTGAATATATGTTGCATAAAAATTATTACCGCGACTTTTATTGTTTTTTTGAGCAAGTTGAAAACATGTCCTAATTATATTTTTGTTATCTAAAAATTTTATAAATTCTAAAGGCTTTGTAATACTGCCGAATTCGATAGGGTTGTCTTACGTATACTAAAATAAAGTAGACTATCTAAACTTTCTAAGCTTTCATTAATCAAGGACCACCCCAGACCAACTTTTGATATATGGGTGTTCAAGGTCAAGCTGTCCAAAAAATTAATAAAACAAAATTTGATGAGGGATATGTTCTTTTTATTTTAGATGCATCTGGCGTACGAAAAATAACTCGTCGAGAAATAATTGATGTCATGAAGACTAAAAAGGGCCTGGATATAAACGGGAAATTGGAATCTACCGAAAATTATTTGATTACGTTTGATTTTTATACTGAGGATGAGATCAAGGAAATAAAACGCAAGTTTACGATTTTCAAGTCAGAAATCAAACGAAGATACGTAGCAGTGAAATCAAGAGTAGAACTTTTTGAAAAAAAATAATAAAAATTGGTTAAATGGAACGTTTGATGTACCGAAAAAAAGTCGAAGCCTGGACGGCCACAGAAGTATTTTAAAGATCCTAGCCTAAGGACCAAGGGACGCAAAACTGAGGGGCTTCGGAAATCTGAGTCCTTATAAAATTATTTATGTAGCGCAAATAAAACTGAGGGCCACCGGACAGAAGGACGCATCAAATATCCTGAAGGAGATTTCGGAAAATTAGGATCGTGCGCATGAATATGTTAAAGCTGTCAAGTGTTCGAAAACAACTCAGCAGCAGAAGTCTCCTGAAGAAGCCCTCAAAATGTTTGTGAAAGCCAATCTAACGGTGACACAATACGAAATAGTCAGGGAAACAACTGGAAACCTTCCATGTTATTCCGTGCTACAAAAATATTAAAATATGTGTTATCCTCCAAAAGAATCACTTCAAGTATCTGAAAATTGTGCAGAAATTGAGTTGCAGGCCATAATCGATCATACTGCAGAATGACTTGGAAGACACTTGGAAGAAGTGGTAACTACGTTGAAGGAGGAAGAACGCAATACCTTTAATATGATTTGCAAATGGAGCTGTGATGAATCGCAACAGTCACAATACATACAAAAATTCGAAAGTGACAGTGCCTCAGACTCCTACATTTTCCTCCGCTCGTTTGTACCTTAACGTATAATGTATGGCAGCAATAAGATTTTGTGGCAAAATTCAACTTCATCATCGCCGAACTACTGCCGACCTATCCATATTAGGTTTGTCAAAGAATCTATGGATGTAACGAATGAAGAAATTCAACATGTAGAAAATTCGGCGAATAACTTAAAGCCTACTTCAGTGACACTAGGTTCTAGAAATTATGAGGTTAAAATGTAACATGCTGCTCACAATGGTGGATGGAAAAGTGTGTAATGCTACAACAGGGACTAAATCTTCGATGCGCTGCTACATCTGTGGCGCAACATCCAAAGAATTAAATAATACATTGTGACAAAAAATTACCCGGAAGTTGCAAATAAAACGCAAAATATTTAATTATTCATCAATATTTGTTTTATCGCCTTCAAAGTAATCCCCATCAGATGCACTATATTTACGCCAACGATTTTTCCAGACCTCGAAACACTTTTCATAAGCACTTTTTGGGATGGCCTTCAGCTGCTTCAGCGAATTTTGTTTTACATTGTGACAAAAAAGTACCTGAAAATTACAAATAATACGCAAAATATTTAATTATTCATCAAAATTACATGGAGCCAAATCTGGTGAATACGGTGGTTGATCGATGGTATTTATTCGTTTTTGGCTTTAAATTCGGCCAAATAAATAAAAAATTACAAAAAACACAACGCACTATTGAAGTGTACCGACTTAAGCAGCTACTGTAAAAAAACTGGTTGACAGAACGCGCTCATATTTGGCATAGCAATCAAGGACAGTCCTACAAACTTAACAAAATACATTTTTTTTAAATATCATTTATCAGGGGAATTCGAAATACAATTTCCGGGTACATCGTTGTCACAATGTATATCAGTACCGAGACCAGTCAAAAAAAAACTTTGAGATTCGGGCTATTCATTTTACATGCAAGATTTCGGTTTTTTGAGACTGCGCATATAGCGTATAAACCTCCTGTAAAGGATTTACCTACAAAATCTGAATCAGACAAGTTACTAACTAATTAAACAAAATAAAGAACGAATTCAAGATGAATTTAAAAGGAAATTGGGACTTCGGGTTGACTATCCTAAAGCCGGTTTTGGCAACTCGAATGATGAGAATATTAGCCGCAGATTCTTCGATGATCAAAATTGGCGGCAGAAACAACTAAAATTGACGTACGTGTAAACCGTATCAAAAGGTTTAAAATCATTCTTGAATGCATATCCATAAAGAGAGATTTGATGTTTATACGAAAGAAACGGCAGAACTATACCTAAAATTATATAAAAGTCATCCTATGACTCCAACTTTACATACGATTTTAATTCACGGCTCGGAAGTAGTAGAAAATCCACTGCTGCCAATGGGTCAGTTATCGGAGGAAGCAGCAAAAGCAAGAAATACCGTCAAAATTTCGCAAGAAAGTTTAGCAGAATCGACTGTAATACAGATGTGATTTTGTGATTGCTATTAACATCAGACAAAATAGATTGAATACCTCTCTGTGCGCCGTACACAGTAGTGATATGTCTCTATAGTTTTCGCACTGTAGCTTGTCACCGGATAGGGAATATCGATACCTTAAAGTGCTATGTCCTCACGGCGCCTTCAACTAATGTGTCAAGCGGTTCCAGGCTGGGTTCTTGGATTGAGAGGAGAGGTGTTTAGTGGTAGTCCAGTCGCCTGAGGTTTTGAAGAGGACGGTTTAAAATTGGCCAAATATTTTGTCAAAAAGATACTCGAAACGTGCTGGGAATATAACATCAATGTGCGCTAATTCTTCGTTCGTCCTTTACCAAACCATGTTGTACTTTGGTATCTTTAGAAAATTTGGTTCCTTAATCAAAATTACCAAGGTTAACAACGAAGTCCTCCTCTAAAAACTATGGGGGCTGACAGATGTATAACGTCTATTTAGTGTGATGTTTTCCTATGAGCGATAAAAATGTAACTTCATTCTCCCCGCGTTTGGTACTCCGGCAAAGGTTAAACAGCCGTATAATAAAATTGCCACCGTAATGCAAAGGAAATTCTTTCCCAGTTGGAATAGTTTTCTGGTGAATAAGTGTGAATGAAGTATTTTCTGCATTTATCATAAATTCCACCATGACGCCATTTCAGTGCTCTTGTTGGTTGGTAAGTCAGATTCTGGCAATTTGTTCACTTTAGACTTTACCTTAATAACTTTTCCATCTAGTGTCAGCATCAATGAAGTTTGTGCAAAACTCGAGGAAAAGCGTAGAGTATATCTAGAATTTATTAAGGGTTGTGCGGGAGCTGATTTCGCGATTTCTGTTAACTTTGATCGAAAGATTGATAAATTTGATTTTACTAAAATTTAATGGCGTTCATATATTATCCTTTGCTACATGGAACTGTACCCATCATCAGCTATCTCGTTCTGAATTATGTCAAATTTGCTTTGAGATGTACGAGTACGCCACATGAGAATAATAAATAAAGTCATGGTTAACTACACAAAGTACATTCTAAATATCTTTATGGCACCCAATGGGAGCTACTTTCATGTTATGTCATCATAAGTCATTAGTTTGAAATTAATAATTAATTGTTCACGTGTTAAATGTAACGTAAAATTAACATGAGGTAAGTATCTAGCCACAGTAGAATACTCATGGAACATTAATACGAGTATGAAAAGCTTTCGACAAATTGTGCGAGCTAGAACTTTGGCGCTAAATAATCATTTCTCATTTTCCAATTAGGATGTCGTGACTCATGAAACAAGAAAACCCTTACCGCTTCTGTTTAAGGCTCCAATTGCAGACAACATTACGCGAGTGTCCTTCTCAAAGCATTTTATTTGTGTGTTTTCTCGAGCACTTAAATGGTTCTGTTTGAAGTGAGCAAGTGTGTAATCTATATTTCATCATGGTCTCGCTTTCAACAAGAGTTGTTTAATCGATATCAAAACACCACTTTAGTAGTATTTTAAATATAGACATTGGACACAACACGATATTCCGAAGTGGTGGATAGTGTTGTGTGTTTGCCAGGTTGTCTTGGCTCGATTCTCTCGACCTTGCAAACAATTCCATGTGCCCCACATTCAGCGGAGGCTCCATCGAATTACCAGTATAACACCAAGTCTTACAGAGACTGCAAATAAAAGAATCTGTATCTATCATTGTCGTTTAACAAGTCGGCGACCAGAGTGGAACAATGAAGTCGCGCTACCCTGGATTTAATGGATTTCTCGGTGTTAGTACAAGCAGGAACGGGCAATTTTTTAATTATAACGCTTGATGATATTCGTTAACGTGTCGCCGTTTGAGAAGTTTAGTTTAATCGGGCAGGAGCTTCGAATGCATCAACTAATGTGAACGAGCAAATATACAGAACGGACTTGATCAAAGATGGAATAGGAAGTTTCTTTATTATTTACAAGTATAGAAACTGAATCAGCAGCAAGCAAACATGTTATTGATTCTATTGAAACAATCGCCGGCAATGATCACGCTTAATGGTTCAAGAAAGTACAGAATCGGCGAACTTTATCTCTTCACAAAAAACATGATTCGGATGCTGACCATGTCAGGTGACTAAATAATAACAGATTGATTCTCCGGACAAAGCCAGAACGAACTGCTTTTATCTTCTTGATGCTTGATGGCATTCTGAATCAGTTGTGCAAATTGATTTGTCGCAACAGTTTGTGTAATTTTATCATGCGTAGATTAGTAAATTTGCATGCATTGCATAGACTCAGATGCATTGTTACTGCTGTGAAATTTAAGTGTACATAAGTTGTTCAATGGCATTATCTTATTGTTACCAAGCTAGCACTAGGGATGATCAATGTTGCCAAATCATCGATGTCAACATCGAGGGCCCAATATCGATCTACGATATTTATGATACGCAAAAAATCTATGTTTTTCAACTTTTTGTTAACATTTGAATAAGACACAGTCAAGATGTATGCGCTTCGTTAGAATGTTCAAAGTTCAAACGTTTTGACAGCGAAAATGAAAGAATGTGTATTTTTTAATGAAATTCGGTGTTTTACTCAATTAATTTTATACAATCTTTGCAATGATTTACCGGAAGCTCCGCAAAATGCTGTTCTACGGCTGCAATAGCTTCTTCATTCGACGAAAAACGCTTTCCACGAAGAAGTTGTTGTGTAATAGTCGGAGGAAGCCAAATCTGGTGAATACGGTGGGTGTTCAAGCAATTCGTACTTTAATTCTTTTAGTTTAGCCACGTCAAACCACTTGGCCGAGGATGTGCATTGTCTTGATGAAAAATGATTTTTTTTTTCTACAAGCCGGATCCTTTTTCACTACTCTGAGTTAATTATTTTACCTTTTTCAAGATAATCAACGTAACCATAACAAGTGCCAGAAGCTATGGCGCCTCAAGGCCGGGACTCACCGGAGAAGCGGAGCTTTTGATTCGAAATTTTACATTGTCCGATGACAACTACGAGGCGGCTTTGAAAACCTTGAAGGAAAGGTACGACAACCGGAGACTATTGGTAGCGACACTCATCAACAAATTGATGAGTCAGCCAGTGTCTTAGAGGCCTAGAGAATCTGCAAGTGTCCACAAGGGACTGGGATCCGTTGCTGCTGCATGTGCTAATCCAAAAATTGGATCCAGCGACTCACGCATCATATGAACAATCGTTATCCAAGCCCCGCGAGCTACCACTCTTGAAGAGTTTGTTGAACTTCATGGAAACACGTTTCCAGGCTCTCGAGACACTCGGCCATAAAACAACGGAACTGGAGATCAACCGTAAGAAAGCCGCTAAGTCGACCGTGGCCGCCGCGAAAGCTTCTCGGTGTAATGTGTGAGCAGGATCACTACTACTGCCCGGATTTCCTTAGGATCACTGCTGCAAAGAGACTAAGTTTCGCGCGCTAAGAAGCTGTGCGTAAATTGCCTTCGAGAAGGACATCAGGCTTCCAGCTCCCCGGCCAGAAGTTGCAAGCAGTGTTCCAAGAAGCACAACACCTTGCTACATCTGCCTGGAGACAACAAGCCCAAACAGACCAAGACGATATCCTCGAGCACGACAACGCCGAAACAAGACTCGAAACCGCAAACAAATGCAGAACCACCATCGCTCGCTTTAACGAATCTGATGGAGCCCCGACCCCGAGGACATGTACTTCCGGGCATAGCCGTCGTCAGGCTGGTCACCAGCAATGGGAAGACGACGGATTGTCGAGCTGTGCTAGATCCGGGCTCACAAATAAACCTAGTCACCAAAAGAATCATCAATAAATTGGGTTTATCATCGACACCACACCTTGCCCTCAGCGAAATGGTAGACGGTAGTACTGAGAAGGCATACCATAAGGTGAACCTCTGCCTAAGATCCAGATTATCAGGATATGCTGCGCAGTTGGAAGCCTACGTCATGGACAAAATTATATCATCGCAACCGTCTCACAACTTGAACATATCGGGATGGCACATTCCCAAAAACATAAGACTGGCAGATCCAGACTTCCACTGAACGGAGCGCATCGACATGTTGCAGAGTGCCGAACACTTTTACGAGGTCCTAGCCATTGGACAAATAAAGTTAGGCCCACAGCCCCAAGTGCTCTAGAACACGCTCCTAGGGTGGATTGTAGTCGGAAGAGTGATCACGCCTCAAGTGTCTTCCGTGACATGCGGCATCCTGGCAGAACCAGCTTAATCAGCTTATCAAGCGATTTCGGGAGGTCGAGGAAGTACATGATCCGCAGCACAAGCTTATGTTAACTGAAAAGACTTGCGAGGCACATTTCTATCAGACAATGACAAGACATCCCGACGGCCTTGGTTGAACTCCCATTCTTCAAGGATCCTGAGACGTTAGGTGATTCCCAAGCGGCGGCCACTCGCAGATTCATTGCCTTGGAACGTCGACTCGAGAGGAACCCCGATCTAAAGACTTCCATAGGAGGACTTCATGGCGGAGAATATTCGGCTTGGGCATATGGGGGAGGTGACATCGCAGCAGCGGGAGGAATTACGATACTTCCTTCCACATCATTGTGTCCTGAAGCCTGACAGGAGTACAACCAAGCTGCGGATGGTTTTCAATGTATCCAGGTAAGATGACCACAAACGTTTCGTTGAATGATGTCCTTAATACAGGGCCTACTGTCCAGGATGACCTTTTTTCGATACTCCTGCGTTTCAGAATGCCTTGTTTCGTATTCACCGCCGACATCGAGAAGATGTATCGACAGATATTGCTCCATCCTGAAGACCGTCGGTACCATGGCTTAATTTGGAGCAATAGTTCAATACTATCAGTTGAAAACAACCTACGGCACAACGTGTGCTCCGTATCTAGCTACATAATGTCTACAGGTTCTAGCACAAGAGAACCAGCAGAAAGGTCCCCTTTGCAGCAGCGCGTTGGAGGATTGCTATATCGACGTCGTCATGACCGGAGCAGACAGCTTAGAGGAGGCACTTCGCAAACAGGTGGAGCTATGCACCATACTCTCGAGCGCAGGTATGCATTTGCGCAAATGGTGTGCCAACCACTGTTGTTGAAGCAGATTAAACCTGAGGATCAACAGGTCCAGCTGGACTTCAATAGTTTACACGAGGACTATATGAAGACGTTAAGAGTCATCTGGCGTCCGAAAACTGACGAGTTCCAAATCCAAGTCAACCTGGATACAACCGATGCGAAGTTCTCCAAGAGGACGATGGCATCTGATATAGCCAGAATGTTCGATCCATTGGGTATTCTGGCTCCTATGATAGTAGCAGCCAAACTATTCCTACACGAATTATGGCGATTGGAATTGGACTGGGATGCAGCATTACCGGTGGGGATCCATACCCAGTGTTCCAATTTCCGCAGTGGTCGGCCATCATTGCAGCAGGCCCGATTTTCTCGTCACATCAGTACAGGCGCGAAAACCGTGCAAGTACAGTTGAACACCTTTTGTGAAGCCTCCGAGAAGGCATATGGCGCAGCGAATACATGCGGTCAACCCAGAGGAGTGGTCAAGTCGCCGTCAGGTTGCTGTGCGCCAAGTCAAGAGTGGCCCCGATCAAGACACTTAGTGTTCCGCGCCTGGAGTTGTGTGCGGGGAAACTAGGCGCTGAGCTCACAAGACGAGTTAAGACAGCGCTCAATCTGCAGGAGGTTTTTCAGGTATTCTGGACCAATGCCGAGATTGTCTTGGCGTAGATCAACTCCCAGCTAACATCCTGTCATGTGGGATGGTGCCGGCTGAATTGAGCTGCTGTAGTATGTGGTTGCAGGGACCACCACTTTTATCCATGGCAGAACCAGTTTGGCCTTGCGAGTATCGGAGCGGGGGCCCTTGCGATTTGGAGACGAAACGGAAGAAGATCGCTATGGTAGCGGCAGAGGCGCCTGAAATAAACTTCATTCAGCGGATTCAACACGGCAAATCTTTCAAGAGACTGTAGCGCATAGTGGCCTACATAATGCGGTTTATCTGTGGTGACAAACCGGCAGCCAAGCAATCTCAACTGACAAATCAAGCGCCCACGAGTGATGAATTATCCACAGCCCTGGAGATCATCGTGAGATATGTACAATCACAAACTTTTAACTGCGAACTTTTGGATAATAGGGTGGGGGGGGGGGGGGGGTCAAGACTCCAAGCACAGTCCGTTGGTGGGACTGGCGCCATTCCTGGATCCAGGGAGCATAATCCGTATCGGTGGGAGGCTGGAGACTGCTAAGATCACGTTCAACGCTATACATCCCATTTTATTACCGTTCAAACATCCGCTCACCAGACTGCTGATGATGGACATCCATCGCGACCACTGCCATCTAGGTGCGTAAACACTGCTCGCTACCACTAGAAAGTAGTTCTGGCCAATTCGAGAAAAAACAACTCGCGAGATCGAACGTTCAACGGTGCGTGTGATGCACCCGAGTCAAGCCCAAGCTGTTTTCACAAGTCATGGGAAACCTGCCGATTGCAACTCCGGTGTGGATTTCTGTGGGCCTATGATGATCCATTACCGAGGTAGAGGTACCCGACCGCAAAAAGGGTACCTAGCCATATTTTGCTGTTTCGCTACAAAGCCGTCCATCTCGAGCTAGTCAGCGATCTAAGCACAGAGTCATTCCTTTGTGCTCTCAAACGTTTCATGGGACGACGAGGACACTGCCGAAACCTATTTTGCGACAATGCCACCTACTTTGTGGGAGCTCACAACCAGCTTTCAGAATTGTCGTCCTCATTATATTCCAACGAAGCGCGTCAAGAAGTAACAACGTCGTGCTCCAGCCGGGGAATCGATTTCCATTTCATCCCTCCACGCGCATCTCATTTTGGCGGCTTGTGGGAGGCGGCGGTCAAATGAGCCAAAAATTTGATCCGTCGAGGCGTTTCGTCGGCGGCTTTCACCTACGAGGAGCTGCATACCTTAGTGGTTGAGGTAGAGGCTATCCTCAATTCTAGACCGCTGACTCCGATGTTAAACGATTCCAATGATTTGGTAGCCTTAACTTCAGCACACTTTCTCATCGGAAAACCCCTCACAATCATGGTGGATGGTCGCGCAGAGCCAAACACCGGAGGTCTCCATGCCCGGTGGAAGCTAATCAATCAACTCAAACTTGAATTCTGGAGACGATAGTCGCACGAGTACTTGGCGCAGTTGCAGCAACGTGTCAAGTGGAAACTGTCACACCCCAATGCGATCCCGGGAACAGTCGTCATCATAAGATAACACCCCATCGATGCAGCGGCCACTGGGGCGAATTATCAAAACGTACGAAAGCGCCGATGGATTCGTACGAATCGCTGATGTCAAAACCGCCTCCGGAACTTTGAAAAGGCCAATACACAAACTGGCCCCGTTACCAGTACTCGACGACGCAAAGTTTAAAGAGAACCATTACAAGCAAGTTCCCCCCACTTGACGAAAGAAGGGTCCCAGATCAGCGGCGACGAAAAAGTGGCGATCGATGCGAACCAGCTAGTCAATTTTAAGCGCTCCCCTTGCCGTGCCTGCTAGCTTCCATAGCGCACGCCTCTCCAATACAAGGCTCAACAACCAGACCCCATACGGCTCTGTATTTTCAGCCATAAGGTCGTCTACTTATCTTCCAGCGAGTGGAAGTTACTCATTATTACGATTTGGGACCGTATTGGCGGGAATTGGCCGTTCTACAGAACGGGACGAACCTTGCGGACTCTTTTAACGACTCCACTCATTTCACTGAGTCTGCATCTGAAATCGAGGAACTGCCACGGCAACTACAAGCGCAAGATGTTTCATGGGCCGATCAAGTGACCGACCACGACATCCACCAGTACACCATCGGCTACCTGGGCATTCTCGGATTAGTCACACTGGTGATCTACCTCCGCTGGCATTCCTGCAAACAACAATTCAACCTGCACGTCCAACCACCAGTGCTGTTACCTAGACGCTACAGCCTACCGCACACCTTGGAGGAGGTTAAACGGACCGTTCAAAGGGGGGAGGATGTTGCTTTCCTGACACCCCTGAGCGCCCATCACGCTCTGATCCGGCAACATCAACGCTTCCATCATCTTACATTGTTATTTAAGGTTAATTAGCACTGTAATAATTAGCCCATTCGTAATTAATTCGATTCATTTGATTGATTTATCAATTGATCGATATTTTAATTCAATTCACCAAATTCAAATTCAGTTCACCAAATTCAAAATTTTCGTACATTTTCCCTTCCCCTGCGCTCCTCAAAGCAAAACTTGCCATTTTAAGACCTGTTTTGGAAAGTTCTCATCAACACCTTTCATTTGATATCCATGTTGCCTACATGCGATGAAATTTTTTTTTCCAGGGGCCACTTCCCTATATGGGGAGATCCCCCTTAAAAACCTTAAAAATTTCTTTTTGTGGTGAAATTTTGAAGAGGACGTCACTTTGTATCTACTTACAAAATCTTATGTTCCTAGCTTATGTAGTTTGCGAGAAAAAGTGGTGTGACACACGGACGGACGGACAGACAGGACACGATTTTAGTAAGCTTTTGTAAAATGATTTTAGAAAACCTAAAAAATTATTCAATTTTAGAAATTATAAGTATATCTACTTTAGCAACTGATTTTCGAGGCTTTTGAATGCAAAAGGTTGGGCATATTTGAAACAGAAACTTTCAAATACCAAAATAAATTACCAATATTATTTCGAAAAAACTTCGAAATCTCAATATACCTCTGTATTATGCTAAATCATATTTAATTCTTACATATAAAAACATCTTTACGTATTTTCAGTCAATATAACAAACTGATATTATTTAGCATTTTTTATTTCAACTATCTAAAACTTGCCTGAATTGAATTATGTCTAAATATAAAAAAAAACTTAGCACGAGCATGTTAATAGAATTGTGCGCATATACCCAAGGTAAACAGAAAATTACTGGTTTTATGATAAAACCATTATAAAAATGCCGAAAAAAAACCTAAATAAAGCCATATGTGATTTAAATTTAGGGTACAAACATATCGCAAGAAAGAAAACTTTCAATCTTATTATCATATTTCACGAGTAGCATCTAAACAGATATTTAAAAGCCACATTTGAAGTTGATTGATCGATTTTATTGAATAGATTAGAGATGTGTTCAGAAAATCTAAATCTATGGATTGGAATCGTTGGTGATGCAAATCTATCTCAAAATATTTTTCGCAATATGGGATCTAGTCTATGAAGTTCACAATCGAAATATTTTACCGTATTTTTTTTTAATTTATTAAACTATTACAGAATTCAAGAAAATATCTGACTTAGATTTTTATAAGTTCAAAATCATAAATCTTTCACAAAATTTAACATCGCTTATCTCACACATGTCTAGCACGTGTAGATAAGATATTGTTTCAAGATCAACATTGCATTAAAGTCAAAATTGGATTTCACCTATTTCAATATTACATTATTCAAAATACAGACCGATTAAGTCAATTTATACACTATAATATCGACCATGTCTGCACACACTGACACTCAATGGAGCGTCAACTTCTTCTAATCAGATTGAATAATCACATCGTATTTCGTATCTTATCACTACCATTGAAGAAATCAATGTAGAAAATATCTTAGTTATAATAATGCAGATGATGATGTTAGAGAAGTTGTTAATCTAATCTTCAATCTTCCACACAACACTGAATGCTATTTTATTCACAATGCTTATTGAGTTGTACAGCAACGAACAACTTCAGGGAAATGCGATGATGATGATGAGATTCAAAATATAAAATGAATATGAAAATATCTGTGGATGTACAAGATATTTTGTTAAATTTGATGGTAAGTTGAAGCAAAAGACAATTCGGAAATGGGGACGAAGATTAAAAACTTAATGTAGATACTTTCGCGATAAGAAATTGCATTAATCCCCTTGGGATGAAAATATTGGACTTTTTACATGAGGAACCGCAATGATAGACATGGAGGAACCACAATTGTAAACGTATAGAAAGACACCGTTTCCAAAAAAGACAACTAATTAAAGAAATAGGGGTGCTGCAAAAATGATTTAGATGTCTTGATGGAGTGAATGTCAACTCTTCTGAACGACCATTTTTAACCATTACTAAATCTTCTAAATTTATTCTAACGACAAACCAATTAGCAATATAAGATTCCTGACAAACCAAAGGGATCGGAATTATAGAAATTTATTTAGAAAATGAGTGAAAAACGATGGATGCTAGACGGGGACCAATGGCGAATTCGATACAACCATGAGCTATATGACATTTTTGACGAAACGGAGGTCTCAATCATTCTAAGGCTGCAGAAGCTGCAATGGGCTGGCCACATGAATCGTATGGACGACCAACGGATACCCAATAAGGTATTCGTTGGGAGAACTGAAGGGCGGAGACCAGTGGGGAAACCGAGGAAACGCTGGTCTGACTCTGTCGACGAAAACAGTTTATCGCTGCTCGGGTTTTGAAATTGAGAGAACGCGGTCAATGTAGCAAGACAGTTGGAGGTGCTATTCGTAGCAAAGGCCCGAGAGGAGCTGTAGTGCTACGAAGAAGACAGGAGCTACAAACAGTTTGTTACTGCGTTATTATTGGCAGATAAAACTTTGTGTTCAATATGTCACTAAAGATTCATTTTTAAGGGTTTTGTAAAATCATTATACAAATCCTAATAAAATCGGTACATATCTATCCTTCTGTTGAGTCACAGCAAGTTTTTTCGTAAACCACATATTAAATTTTGTCATAAGTGGTGCCCTCTTCAAAGTTTCAATGCAAAAAAAAGTATAAGGTTTTCAAGGGGACTCCCCGTATATGGAGGTAACCCTTAAAAATGTTTTCCGAAGGTAGCCTACACTATAAAAGGTCTTAAACTGGCAGTATCTGCATCGAGAGGTGCAGGGAAAATGTATTAAAATTGTGTGTCCCACCCCTCGAAGAATGGACAGTTTGATCCGAAAAATCTGAGAAAAACCAGGTCTTTAAGTATACAAAACTAACAAATACCGCAGAAGTCTGAATTCTATCAACTTTGATAGTTAATCATAGTACATTTTATGAATTTTACGTTTTTTCTTACAAAATCAAAAGAAGACCCGTAATTTCTTAACAACAGATGTATGTGTCCTGGAAATTTCACAAACAGAAACAATGAAGTTATAGCCGGTTTAAAATTGTACAATGACAACAACACATGTTGTGGAGATACACGTTTGCAAGATACCTAGACAGTGAAGATACGAGGACGATCCGATGAGTACTTAGCCTCACCGCCCGATTGCGGCAATATTACACTAGAGAATCACTTTCGTGTAGTACATTCTCGGAGACGGCTACTGTCAAAATTTCAGCCAGATCGGACTCGTAGTTTTGTTCTGACCGCGTGTGGAAGCGGGCGTGTCTGTGGATATTAGAAAAATGGAGAAAGAGCAATATCGGCCGGGGATTCGATTCTTGTTTTTGAAAGGGAAATCCCGCAGCGAAATCAAAGAGCGCTTGGATGCTGTGTACGATGATTTTGCTCCTGCGATGGCGACTGTAAAAAATTGGTTTAACAAGTTTCAACATGGTCGCACGTCGGTTTTGATGAGCCACGCCCAAGTGCCCCGCAAACGTCTACCACGGAGTATAACGCGTCACGAGCATGGCAGACCGCCGATTGAAGGTGCGCGAGATAGCGGAGGCAGTAGGCAACTCCAAACACCGCGTGGGTAATATCCTGAATGAAATTTTGGACATGAAAAAGGTTTCACTCCGGACAACAAACGCATTTGTGAGACCACTTCAGAGCAGTGTTTGACGCGGTTTAAGCGCAATCTGAAGGAGTTTCTACGTCGTTTCGTGGCTGTCGACAGAACATAGCTCCACTGGTACACACCGGAGACCAAGGATCAGTCGAAATAGTGGACTTTACCCGGTGAACGTGCTTCGAAGAAGATGAAGACTGTCCTATCGGCCAGAAAGGTGATGGCCACCATTTTCTGGGTATCACAAGGTGTGATCTACATCGATCACAGGGCTTTTCTACGCCAAATTATTGGGCCGATTTGACGCCAAATCGCAGAAAAAAAGCCCCCATTTGGCGAAGAAAAAGTGATCTTCTACCATGACAACGCACCGGGCCACACATTCGCATGGCCAAATTGGTCGAATGGACCTACGAACTACTACCCGTCAACCGTATTCTCCAGATTTGGCCCCATTCGACTTCTTTTCAAAATCACCCGCCGGGTGCAGACCTGGAGAAAATGTATTTTTCAGACGGGTGAAAGAAGTTGGAGCATTGCTGGGTCAAGTGTATTGAGCTAAGAGGAGATTATGTTAAGAAATAAACCGCCACTTTTCCAAAATTTTCATTTTGCTTTTGTAGGCTAAGTACTTTTCGGACCGCTCTAGTATATGAAAAAGAAACCGGCCAAATATGGCCCTGAAATTTTACCTGTATGTTTTGGGTATTTTCTCTATATACAATACATAACGAGCTTGGTTCGAAAAGTATCTGACCTGCATTCATATCCCGATTGAATTGGCCCCTGAGGGGTAATAGTCAGGATGTGGGCGGACTGCAAGACGATAGTCGCGAAACTATCGCAATTTACACATGGTTGAATGCAAGCGCACACACAACGACTTTACAATTTTTCTTGCTCTGTCGCAAGGATTTGCAATTTTTCCTCAAAGCCAGAGTACTAAGTATTATTATTTTTGGGTCGCACATACATATTTATGATACTCGTGCACATCATCTGGAAATGTGATGCAGTTATGTATGAAGGTATTTTGCGCTAAGTACACAACTGAGTTGGAAAGCTGAAGTCCGAATGAATCCAGTTGATTTTTTGGTTCGTATATCAACAGTTTTGCTTAGACTTTTAGGGATATGTTCAATAAATATGAACCAGATGAAAATAAAATGATAGTCATATTAAATGGAATATGAGCTAATAATATTTTGAGGATAACTGCATAGATGAAGGATGTTATGGTGACTAAATGATAGTAAATTGTCTTCGGGTCGCACGTTGGATTTACTGGTTTCCCAATGATAGGGCATTGAATGCGGAGAAATGTCAATGACTGCACATACATCTACAGCTCTGCTATAAAATTCTTCTTGCCCCTGCTTTTTGATGATCGCCAATAACTTTTACTCTTTGTAAAAGGCTGACGTAAGAGAATGAAGGCAAGTCTTCCGCGCCTGATAACGGAATCGAAAGTAATAATCATGCCGCCGGAATGGAGGTTGGGCGACTGGCTAACTCCCCGTCCATAGAAAGACCTTCATTGTTTCGAAACCTGCAACAGAACCTTGGAATGGGTTAAAGTTTCAGATCACTGACCAATCCCGGCGTTGTTTAGGACCATTTACAAAAGGCCAGTCTATATAAATTAAACGTACGAACAAGTCGGCAACGAAATGGACTGGAAGTTATATTTTAGATATGTAATAGCATACAATATTCAAAAGTGGAAAGCCTGCTGGAAAGCGAGAATTCGGAGTGGCATTTATTGTGGATAGGGGTTAAAATCGCACGTTATTGATTTTAAGGTAGTCAATGAACGATTTTAAGGTAGTCAATGAACGATTGTGAAAGCGAAATTCTTCGAAATACGACTCACAAACTTACACGCCCCACAGGAGAAAAGTACGAAGGAATGAAGGTAACGTTCTACAATCACTTGGAAAGACTATTTGACTCATTGCCTACTAAGATGCAAAAATAATTTTGGGTGATTTCGACGCTAAGGTTGGCAATGAGCTATCTCATCGGGGAACGACTGGAGGATACTGCCTCCACGATGAAACAAATGACGCCCGCCAGCACCTGATTGACATTGCATGTAGCAATCATAAGCTCGACTTGCTTCCTACATCGATGCATACATAAAATGACCTGGGTATCACCGGATGGCAACATACAAAACCAGATCGACTATGTTCTGACCCAACAACGTCGTCCGTACACACCAAGGACCCAATTGTAACTCGAATCATTACTTGATCAAACTAACCCATCGATGTCATATGTTAAAGGTATATTCGGTGAAGATCAGTCCTTTACAGAAATTCGACATCGAAAGGCTCCAAACTGCGTCTGTGGTAGAAAATTTCACGGAGACTCTCGACAACCAGCCGGCTCGTATCGTATCAGACATATAGCTAAAAACAAGCAACGAGCTGTGGGTGAAAGTGAAAGCGGCAATTTAGACCTTGGCAGAACATACTATCCGACATCAACCCCGGCGTAAAAGAAATGGTTCCATGATGAGAGCCAGACTGCGTTGGACAAAAAAGATCAAGCGTACAAACAATATTTAGGTAGGAAAACTCGGATAAAGAGAAAATATTATGAAAATCTCAGAAGAGTAGCAAATAAGATCATTAAAATTAAGGAAATAAAATACTATGACGACCAGTTGAGAAGTATCGATATAAGTCTAGCGAGCAGCAACACAAGACAAGCATACAAAGTAGTGAAAAGCCTGAAACGTGGTTATCAGCCCAAGACTACACTCTGCCGTGATGATAGCGGCAACATCATCGCTGATGGAGACAAGATTAAGGAAAGATGGGCATCATATTTCAAGAACTTCCTAAATCTCCGCGCAGCTCCAGAATATTGGAGCCTATAGATATTCCCGGAGAGCTTCCATGGGCCCCACCACCTCTTGATGAAGTTTGTTCCATCATCAAGGCCCAAAAGAATAATAAATCATCGTGTGTGTTCACAAAGCCACACACACATGCCGAACAAGTGGAACCAATCAATTATGTTGCCTCTTCCACAAAAAAAGGTGACCAGCTACAGTGCAACAATTATAGAGTACTTTGTACGGCGTGCAAAATATTTTCAAAGGCCATAGAAAATAAAATCCGATCATACGCCAACAGTACTACTGGAGAGTATCAAGGTGGTTTTAGAGCAGGTAGACCAACCATAGACCAGTTGTTTAGTCAAGCAGGTACTTGAGAAATGTTGGGAGTTCAACAAAGACGGACACCAACGCATACGACAGTATTGATCGAAACGTTCTGTACCAAATAATGCTTTAATTTGGCATCCCAGCCAAATTATTCCGTCTTACTAAAATGACAATGACATCGACAACATTTCAAGTTCGCATCAATAACAAACTCACCGGCGCCTTTGACACAAATATCGGACTAAGGCAGGGAGATCGGCATTCCCCATTGCTATTCAATTTGGCTCTAGAGAAAGCTACCTGAAGTACGTTGTTATAAAAGTTGAGCCAAGTGGTAGCCTCTGCGGACGACATCAACATTTTATCACGGTCGTTAACAACCGCTAGCTGACAGCGAAGCAGTCGAGGAAAAATACCTCAAATACCCTAAGTATCACACTTGGCGAATACAATATCGAAAATGTGAGTGAATTTGTGTTATTAGCTGCCAAAGTAACGAGAACTGCTAATGAAAGAGACGAAACACGCCAAAGAATACAGCTCGCAAATAAAATATTTTATTCAGTTTTGACGATTTTGAAGACCAGCTGCATACACAGGAAAACAAAGCTCCAAGTATACAAATCCAGACCTGTGCTATGCTATGGATGTGAAATATGGACCCTAACCCAAGCATCCGCAAATATATCGAACGCCTTTGAGCGACGGGTCCTGAGGCGAATAATCGGAGCGAAGCTAGATGGGGACCAATGGTGAATTCAATACAACCATGAGCTGTATGAAATTTTTGACGAGCCGGAGGTCTCAACGATTGCAAGACTGCGGAAGCTGCAATGGGCTGGACACATGAATCGTATGGACGAACAACGGATACCCAAAAAGGTATTCGTTGGGAGAACTGCAGGCCGGAGACCAGTGGGGAAACCGAGGAAACGCTGGTCTGACTCGGTCGACGAATACAGTTTATCGCTGCTCGGATTTCGATGGATCGAGACAGTTAGATGCGCTATTCGCAAGAAGCGAAGGCCCGAGAGGGGCTGTAGTGCTACGAGGAAGTAAAGATGGGCCGCGGAAATTATTGTAATGAAGAGAAGCGACAGTTAATAAGAAAACTTTTAGCAGAGAGTAAAACTTATAAATTTAATCAACATATACTTTGCTGCTCCAGTAAAATGATTGTTACTGCAAAAAAGTGGGTGTGGAGTAGCAAAAACTCGCGGCCGAAAGTGAAAAATGAGTACAAGTGATGTAAAAATGATAATCCGTTGAATACGACGGGATCCTTTTGCTACATCAACAAATATCAAACAGGAACTAGAACTGGATATAAACACAATACAATAAGACGAAGACTTATTGGTGTGGAGTTGCATAGAAGAAGTCCACGAGAAACGACATCGCTACAGCCAACGCATGTACGACAAAGAATAAAATTCGAATCGGTTTTACCCTGCTAGCAAATGGCATAGTACTCGTATTCTTTGGACTGAGTCCAAAATCGTATTTGGCTCTCCAGGGCGGAGAGAGAACTTAAGAAGGCCTAAAAACGCTGCTTATGACCCACCAACTGTCAAGCATGGAGGATCGAAAATTAATGCTCAGGGATGCTTCTCATATTACAGTGTTGGTCCTATATTTTGGATAAAACCAAAAATGGATGGTTGTTCTACATAGACGAAAACCCTAATGGGCCCTAATGCATGACAACGACCCAAACCCTAAAAAATCGCTTAGGGAAGGCTTGGTTTTCAGCTAATGGAGTTCAAGAAATGCGCTGAACAGCGCAGTCTTCTGACATCAATCCTATTGAAAATATATGGGGCGATGTCAAAGAACCTGTTTGTAAAGCAATACCGACATCTGTTGGGCATCTGGTGTGTAGTCAAGTTTGCATGGAGCTCAATTTTTGCAGAACTATGCCAAAATATGGTGCTGCCGTTTTGTCTTATCAAGGTTACTCAATTAACTATTAAGAAAGGAAAAATTTCTTTGTTTTTCATTAGTTCTAATCTGAATTTTTTGCAATACTATTATTTTTTGTAAAAGCGAAATAAGACTTTGTTATTAAAATAAAGTAATATAAACACAGACAATGAACTCGTGCCGATTTCCTTAAATTTATACTAAATATTACTATAAATTAATAATAAATTTTCTACAAACGATATATACGCTGCTATTATTTTGCACACAGGTGTAGAGCCCTATGTAATTCACGTTATTCAGGGAAATTTATGCGTGTTACTACTTTCTTTGATGGAACAAAACCGGCAAGGTACTCGTATTTAGCAGTCATGCCAGAGCAAGTTACAACCCAATTTCAGATATTAATGACAGGTAATCGGTAAACCTAAACGGTGATCTTCACAATTTATAGTAACTCCTATACACAGGTCGAGAAACAGACTTCTTCAAATAACATAATCTTTTCAGTCTGGATTAAAAATATAAAGAAATGTATCAATTTAATTGTATCACTCGAATAAATCATGGCAGTTTCGAACAAGTCATCAGTGAAAAATTTAGAACATTAAAAGCAGCCGTTGAAATTAAAAAAAAAAAAATAAATAACCTTCATTCCGAACAGAAACGAAAAGTTTCTGATCTTTTCCGAGGAACACTTAAAGGAGGCGTGCCCAGATTCTCTCGAACTATAAATTATAAAAGAGTGGATACTCACCACAATGTTTGTTTAAACTTTTACTCAGTTTTCAAAGAAAGTCAATGTATTTTTTTCTTTTTTTTTCAGCACTAAAGCCCCTTTTCGGCCTTCGCTTAAAGATATTTAGAGTATCTCATTTCTTGATCCAACGTGCCGGCACTCGAGAAGGTGATATGGTCAGTACCACGTTTTGATGTGTGTTCGTCCACCAAGCTACGAAACCAGAACGTATCATAACCGAATGAGCTTATAGTCCTTCCGAAGAATCACTAGAAACAAATCTCGTTGTCACCAACGGGATTGAACGAGGGACCTTTGGACTACATTGTGAGTGCCCTAACCACTACACCACGCGGATTAGTCAATATATTGTAATTACAACAACATTAAAATATGATCCTGTACCTGTAAGCTATGAAGAGAACTCGGTTGTTGGTATTGTAAGATCAACCCGTGCTGTGAAGTAGATGCTTAAGAGCATGTAGGTACATTAGAATCAACAATCTTCTATATGTTAGAAGTTACTACGGAAACAATAAGAATTTAATATACGAACAAAATTTCCACTTCTGAGAAGTTGCGTAAGTTCTTTTCCAAAAGGTGCAAATGATAAACACATTAAAATTGATTGTGGATCTCGTATCAATTACTCGAGTAATTATAGGAGTTGCATATCTTATAAACTAGCGTTCAAGTAACTCCTCAACTATTTTTTTCTTAATCTCACAAAGTCCAATTAAAGCAACTAGTTTCAAACTGTCTTAAGCCGGTTTTGCAAACCACAAGAGAAAATTTGAATTATTTGCTCTACTCTGATTGCTGAGGTATAGCAATTTAATTAATAATTTTTGTGCGTAAAGCATTTACTTAACCCAACCAATATTGATACTTCATAAAATCGATTGTTAAAATAAAACACTTATGAGCACAATAATAATATTTAAAATCAACAATCTCTTTTCAATTCTCTCTTGCTAGGGTAAAATGTTTCTGTTAAAAGCATGTGCGAGTATTTCGTTTCAAAAATTATACTAATATCCTATGCATACAACCAATAATTAAGATTTGTTAAAATGGCTGATGCTTTTATTAGCATGTTTTATCTACGCCATCTTAGAACTCGTTAATCATGAATGTCTTCATTGAAATCGTTGAACAATCTTGATCAGATGTTCCAAATAAAATCGCTTTCAACAGATTAGAACCTTATATTTCCATGCAAATAAAGATACATTGACTTTAGATGGCTACGTAAGAAACTAAAACAACAAAATACGAAAGATACAAAATAAATTATAAAATATAGATATACGCATAGAAAAGTTAAAGTATTAACCTCACTAGTGTCTTGGAGATTTTCCTTCATTCAATCTTTTACGTGCAGATGTACACTTTGTTAATTTACGTATTGGATTGTCTCCGCACATAACTCAAAAAAGTTAAAAAAAAAAACTTGTTATACAAGTTACTCGTTCTTCGTGTAAATTATTATTAATTCAAGTACATGGGACGTTGATTTAAAATTCAATCGAATCGCTTTTGCGATTTATAATAAGTCGTATCAATGTTAAGGCTTTTCATTGACCTTAGTTTTTGTTACGCCTTTGAATTACTTTTTATCTGTTTATCGAGTCCGATCATCAATTTGGTTAGTTAGTAATCAGAGAACCGAAAAATCTACAATAAAAGTTTCATATTATATAATTGCGTTCGTTGTGAAGATACATATGTTAGTATATGTATTTGTTTCATTTAATTAGTATTATTTTGATAGATCAACTTGAATATTTCCATTTTAAATAACGTATCAAACTTGTATGAAAATTAATAAATTTGTTTTCACGAAAAATACGATAAATTTTTCGGAGACCGTGAAAACGTCTTAAATCTATTTAAAAAATAACAATAGCTGGGAAACACAATAATTATTGTTTAAATCGGCCGATTGAGTTTTTATTGTTTATCGAGTGAACATTTTTTATAATACTTTTATACAACTTCGGAAAGACTCAACCGTATAGGATTTTTTTGCTAATTCTTGATAAATATAGAAGACAATTATTCAAGTATACCAAAAATGACTGATTAAGATAGTCATAAGCAGAGTTGATAGGAATGTCCCAGTCTTAGAAGAGATTCTCAATCAACTTACTAATCACAAAAAGCTCCGTAGACACAAGTAAGCTTCTGTATGAAGGGTTTTGTACTCAATCCATCGTATAGTGACATTAATGAATAAACTCAAAAACCTAACTCTTTTTAAGCGGCTGTCATCTTCTTGCAATGAGACTAATATAATTGCTTCAATAGGATCTTAAAGATTTTTATATTACTCATCTGATCTGAAAGTTGTGAGAAGATTGAATTAAAACTTCAATATTTAGTTCGATGGAAAGGCCATAAAATTAAAAAACTGTGTGTTGTGTAATAATCGAGCAGTAGTCGCCTAAGCAAACTGCTCAAAAACCTTCATAACACATCCGGAATTTTACTTGCAGATTCGAAAAAGGCATTTTATTTTTAATTATTATGAATCTTGAAGCAATTTTTTTGATTTCTCTTTACCTTTATTAAATATAAATTTTAGATCATTTTTGTTTTTCTATATTCAATTTAGACTTTGCGTTATAGTTATATTCTGTGCGTTTTACCTTTGCCCATTATTACTGAAATTTTCCTATAATATTGTTTTTCACATTCTAAAAAAATTCAAATCTGCAAGCAAAATGCGAAGGCAAGTTTGCAGCGGAATGAGTGGAAGGCCCGTCAACTGCCGTTGCAAGGGTCCCGCAAGGTGACAACAAGAAACAACGGGAGTCAGATTGTGGCTGTGAGTGGATGATTGATAAGAAAGTGAAAGGAAAGCGTAAAGGCAAAAAGCGAAGATCTGTGGATTGAAAGTGGTGCTACGCACAGTCAGCAAATCTTTGTGCTCTTATGCCGCAAGCGACGATTGCGAGTGTGATCCTTTTGTGCAGTGTCCCATGTGGAAAAGTGATTAGCGTAACACATATAAAAGATATCAGTTTGTTGATAGTAAATCATACGGATCGCGAGAGCGCACGCCGCGAGAACCGCGCCGGCAAGCGAAAAATTAAACTTCAACGAGCAGTGAAAAAGGGCTAATTACGGGCTGCTCCTGAAATTTTAAAGCTTTCATAAAATATTGCCTGATGGTCGCTTTAAAACAAGACGTGAGTGAATCCACTTTTGTCTCGTACAGCCACAATATCGGGTCGGAAGTGTATGTTTTGCCAAGTGACGTGTGGCTCGATTCGCAACAAATTGATCTGGGATAGACTAAAACCCGTGCAGATTTTGGGCCCCTGAAAGCCCATTATTGCAAGGAGCAGTCCCTTTTCAAAGAAAATTGCTTGAACCCGTAGTCCAGAAAATAATGGTCTTAGGGCCGTGTTTAGATGAGGAAAAGATACGACGAGAAGTGAGTGCGTGACGAACATTCGTTGGTCTCTTTCAAGTGTGCCCTTGCTTACTCGTTGCTAAGTTTTAATAGCTTGCTTCTGATCGGCTCATTTTCATATTGACGATACGTATGCCTGTCATTCGGGCCATGTGATTTTTCCTCCTAATAAATAATTTTACTCTAATGAGACTACTTGTACGGATTGAGCAATCGCATTTGGACAGGCTACACGCTTCGACTTCGAATTAAAATGATTGTGTGTTAGGTGGCAAAAAGATAGAAGAACAGAAGGAATCTGCTCTGTTATGCTGTATGACGTTTGGTACAGAGACAAGCGCAGTGTAAGATTAAAAGAGTGAAATGATAAACGTGTATGCTTATATCCTTGTCGCTTGGTGCATATGAGATAACGCAACATCCCGCCAAAAGTTCACAGAGAACTGAGTTAACTTGCAACAATCAATTTTAGAACACGAGAACCGCAATAATCCGAACAGCCGTTTGCACTAAAGAAATCCCCCCATAGAAGCAAACTCAAAGAAAAGCGTCAATGAATATGTCGCATCTTCGATGACAACAAAATAAAAGTGGTTATTCGTGCGATTGGCTGAAAATTCTTAAAGTGAACTATCTCAAATGTATTTAAATAATCGTGTGATCGGGAAGAAGCTCTGGCTCTGATGAAGTTATATAGTAAAACCGGCTATCTTTAAATTTTTATGCGGTAGTGCTAAGACTGAATATTAGAAAATCGTGCTGAACTGCCGGCGAGATACTTAACTAGAAGTATTCGTTCAAAAACTGTTGGTCCTCGTATCGCCTTACAACTAATTATGTGCAGAACCTTTCGAAGAGAACGACTGTACGGCTGGAACTTGAGAACGACTTCAAATGAGAACATTGGAAAATGAAAGGATAAAATTACAGTAGCAGTTTCCTTTTGTTCCGAAACGCATGCCTAGCCATTTTAGCTACGAATCCTAGCCTGTCATCAAAAGCATAAAGTGTATAGCTGAAAGTATCCTGTCTCGGTTTTGACATTTCGGAATAAGCCTGCTTATTTTTCAAACTCTCAAATCCGACTAAGAAAATCTGAAGGGAGTTCATCAATACTACACCCTATGAAAAAAAAAATGTTTTAGCCTTTCAATTATTGCGGCTTGGCTAGATTGAATTGGAACTTGTCACTATACCGTGGCGGACCTCTCCGATAGATACAACGGATCGTGAAGCGGGGAGCTCAATATCGAAACCCTAAACGGAACTACTTGTTGATGTAGTCGACCCAAAGCAGCGTGTGTCAACGTACGAGTATTATATGATTAAGGTAATTGACTTATATACAGTGCAAAAGTATTATTTGGAATTGTGCTCCCTATTTCATTTGATTTCCAGTAATTCACCCACATGATCAGCGGGCGGGGGTACCTGTATTTAAATTTTATATTTGATTATTTTATTATTACAAATTTTATAAATCTAAATTTTCAAAATATCAATAGTTGGTAAATCGTTAAGATCACCCAATAAATTAGCAGAAAATGTATTGCACACACTTAATGACATCTATTAAATTTTAATCAATTTGAAAAAAAAGGTGCCAATACATTACACTTTTGACTGTTAGGTTCTTTTATATATGCACGTATTTATTAGGCATGTGATACGATTTCTCTACGCTCGATATATATGAAACTATCAGAAAAATTTAAAATAAAGGAAAAAATAAAGTAATGTGTAGCTAAAGAAATACAAACTCGGTATTTCCCTTCGCTGAAACCTGACCGGCTATGGAACCCGCAACGATGGTTGACCCCTCCTCTAAAATGAGCTGGCCATCGAGCACGCTCCTCCTTTTTTTGTGCTATAGGGGCTCTTACCCGGGTAGAGTGGCCTTCCGCTCACATGCCTTTTTATGGTATAGTGTTATACGATACTATAACATAAATTGGCCACGTTTCTTAACTCATTTGATGGAAAAATTCATGCAAATTATGTTTTTACGAGTTTTTCACTCAAATGAGAAATATATGGCCACGTCTACATTTGAATCTTGATCCGGTTGGGAGGGTGCGAGGGGCATCGCTTCCACCTGGATGCCCCACTCTTATTTGTGGGTCATAAGTATCGTCAGTAACGAAGAAATCCCCTCAAGTCCGTCCGTTTTCTCCAGGCCCAATTTGTTCTTTGAACAAGCGATTTCAACCCTTAATAAGTTACCTCGGCCTCGATTTTGCGAGCCAACAGTTTCGCGACCATATTTAAACACTTGATGGAGTACTGACGAGCAGACTTGTTCGAGTCTATAAGGGAGCGTGCTGCTACCCATTTTTTGAACGTACGAGTAATTACGCGAATGAAGTTTACAACGGAGTTACAGTAATAGTTTACAACGGAGTTACAATAATAGGCGTGAGGTGATGGCTTGAGCTGCGATCCGCAATCGGCCTTTTAGCGTTCTACGCCGTGTGGCCACCCCGATCCATTAGCCCGTCTAGCTGATCCCCTCTACAGATTGGCGCTCATCTGTGAAGCGCGATAAGTCAAGTGAAAAGCGCTTCACTCAATATTGATATACGTTTTCAATAATTTAATACGTGTAATTTACAGATGTTTCAAAAAAGTGAACCGTAAAATAAAATAATTAATAAAGTTAACTCTCGTCTTTGTTGTTCTAATTTAGATGGATGGAATAGAAGGTAAGTGTCATACAGCAAGTCTCTCCCCGGGAGCCTTGATGAAGTATATAGGATACACATCAAATCGAGCTCCCAGTTCATGCCAGTATACATATGGTATACTGGTTATGTAACATTCCACATTTTTAATTCGTGAATGCAAAATTTTTTAGTAGTGGGTCCTTGTGATAGGGAGAAGAACCCGCCCCACGAAGCAGCAACGCTAGCCTGCCAGCGCATTCACGCGTCCACATACAAGGCCAAATCTCGGCGGATACTACCATCCTATTTCGCCGAGGCAGCAGACCATCGCTGCAGTCCTTCACGGACATTATAACTACCCAAATTCCCTTCAGTTGTTATCGGAGAAAATTCAAATGACTACGAGTATAAACTAAAGTATAGTATACGAGTAAACCAACGGTTGGCAACAGGTGAAATGCGGTCCGTGTCTGGACCGTCGAAGGTCAAAGCTAGGACCACAATTTTTTTAAATAAATAACGTATCTATTCAATTTAATTAATGTTTTTATGTAACTAAATTTATCAGGTATTTAGTAGGTGCTAGGCCGTCCTGTGTAGCACAAGCACAAGAGAATTGTTGTAGTGCGATGGTACGAACGAGAGAGAGTATACTGGCATGCAAATTTCCACACGTCGTCAGTCGTAGATAGTAAAGAGCAGTAGCATACACAGGTCTTATCACAGATTTGTATACTTGGAGCATTGTTTGTCTTCAAGATCGAAGACCAGCTGCATACACATGCTATAAATGTGGGTGAATTTGTGTTATTAGACGCCAAAGTAACGAGAACTGCTAACGAAAAAGAAGAAATACGCCGAAGAATATAGCTCGCAAAATAAAATATTTCATTCAGTTTTCACCAGCTGCATACACAGGAAAACAAAGTTCTAAGTATATAAATCTGTGATAACACCTGTGATATGCAACGGGTGTGAAACATTGACCCTAATACAAGCATCCGCAAACATATTGAACGCCTTCGAGCGTCGGGTCCTGAGGCGAATAATCGGAGCGAAGCTAGACGAAGACCAATGGCGATTTCGATAGAACCATGAGCTGTATGAAATTTTTGACGAACCGATGGTCTCAACGATGGTAAGACTGCGGAAGCTGCAATGGGCTGAGAACGTGAACCGTATGGACGAACAACGGATACTCAAAAAGGTATTCGTTGGAAGAGCTGTAGGCCGGAGACCAGTGGGGAAACCGAGGAAACGCTTGTCTGACTCGGTCAACGAAGAAAGTTTATCGCCGCTCGTATTTCGAAATTGGAGGACGCGGTCAATGGATCGAGACAGACAGTTGTAGGCACTTTTTACAGGAAACAAAGGCCCGAAAGGGACTGTAGGGCTGCGAAGAAGAAGATGACTTCTGACCTACATGCTAAGTTTGCTGTTTGTAGTTGCCATAGTTCCCGATGTGATAAACGCACCGACGGAGGGAAAGACAGGTTGCTATTTCAATACAAATCTTAACAATCAAATGTGACTTAAACCCTAATCAGAAAATTTTAGTGCGTTTATATTTATTTCTACGATGTACTTATAACATTTAAATATGTACTCGTACACTACAGCTCAGAATCGTCATTGCTCCATGTCTAGGAACTTCTCTCTGTAAACTTACGTTTGTATTATCATCATAAATGCTTTCAGATTTATAAAGTTGCTTTGGCAAAAGGCAAATAATCTCAAGACTGCAACGGGCACATGGGCGAATAACGAGTGCTTAAAATTGCACTCTTTGGAAAAACCGAGGACTGGAGACTAGTGGGAAACACCAAGGAAGCGATGGCCTGAAACTCTCCAAGATAGAATGGCATCTTTCGCTACTTAAATTTCAGTTAAAGAGAAAGCCGTCAATGGTCCAAGACAACTTGACACTCCGAATGCAAGAAATCAAAGCTTTTAAGGGGCCGTAGAGCAACAAATACAAAGGTCCGCCAGGAGGGTATATTTTAGAGCCCTTTTAAGATTTCTAATTCATAACTTATTTGAGCATTGTCTCGATAAAGGAAAAATGTAGGATTTCAAAAATACTAAGCATGCAAACAAGTTATATTTTAAGTTTACTAATAAATCTAAAGCCCCTTAGAAACAGCTAGTATCTGATATATATTTAGGTTGTTTCTATTTAATCTGAATTTTCTTTAAAATGGATAGCACACACCCACCATAATTTAAGGATTTCGCTCGTTTTTTAAGTAGGTTTAAACCAGTATCGTTCTAAGATATCGCAGTATACCAAGGAAATGAGGAATTATTTCTGTCTTTAAGCTTAAAGTCAAAAGCAAACATTTGTACTCCGATTGATATCAAAATTCACGTGCAATGTGAACTTTGTGTCACTGCAATTTTAAAGCTTATCATTATTCCAAACATGCACGATAAGATACTTTACTAATTGTAGTAATTTCACCACCAAAGGCTTACCATTTATCGGGTTGCTCATCAATGGAATTACTTTTAATTCGGAAAAGTCAAAACTTGCTGGGCATTATTTTTAATTATCTATAATAGATTAATAAAGTGGATCGGCTATCCAACGTCTAAATATTTTTATGACAAAAATAGATTTTTTGTGCAAAAAAAATATTTGTACTATGGCTTAGCAACAATATTATATATTATCAATCATCATATCACCAAAACTTATGCAACTTTTCAAATTAATCTAGTTTATGAAAACATGTAGCATACGGAAAATAGTACCTTATTTTTTTCTTAAAATCTTACTTAAGATGAATATTTATCAATCGGAAAAAAACATTAAATGACATGAATGCTTAATTTTGTAACCATCACCTATTTCTCGCCTCATGGCATTCATCCAAATGCACTACGTTCTCATAGAAAAATTATTTACCACCGACATTCCTGAGACCCATTCACTCCGTGGCGCAGGCTGTGATCCGGACCGCAGCCTACACAGCTTCAAATTTCGATACCGCATCTCTAACATCAAAATCAATTAAAAATAAAAACACTTACGTGAAACCAGAAACGAAACTCCATAAACTTAGAAACTTCCTAACAGAAGAGAGATAGTAACCATGTCGTCCAAACAATCTCGTAAATACAGCAAATATTTTATTAGCGTAAAGACTGGTTTGTTGAATGTCAGGATGAAGTTAATGAAAATAATAGGAATTATAACGATTACATACAACAATTTTTAAGGTGAAGTTAGGTAATACCGCAACTTCTATTTATCGAAAACTGAATAAAAAAATTCGTATGTAAGAGGAAAATATTTAACAGAAAGAATATTGCCATGAATATTATTATATAGATAAAATATCGCCATTAATCCTAACCGCCTGGAAATAACTCACAATATCTTACATAGCATTTTGATTTGGCTAAAGAGTAGTGGGCTAGTTACGATTGTAACCTGTATATTAATAAATTATCAGATTAATGTTCAATAACTAGTATGAATACGATTGGAGTCTGTCGAAAAATATACCCCACACAACTAAACACTTGCTCTTCATTATCTTATTCGAATTACTCACTAATCTCTAAAAATGCATCTTCATTGGTCGCATTTTAATCCAAAGTTTAGTTATTTATCAAATTTATCTTGGAAAAATTGTATGAGATACTATTAAAATACGTAAATTTATTTTTAAGTTCAATATTTTCGGCATGGTACTATCAATTTGAATTTTCCCGCCATTTGATTAAGTTTGCCCCTCTTCTGCTGAGACTATCCATGTTTTAAGCCACTACCACTACAATCAAAGGAGCCTTACAAATACATAGCCGACATTCGGAAATTTTTAGAGCTGTCATTTACTCCTTTTCTTCCCTCCCTAAGGTTAAAAACAATATTTGAAATCTTGCCCAGATGAGGTCACAATACTCATCTCAGACAACTGCCGTTTAGAATATGCCTTTTGTTCTATTGATCTTGGCTTTCTAGACCACGCGAGTCTATCTTTTAGTGTTTTGCAAGCTAATGCGATGATAGGGAGGATAGACGAAACGATGTTTGGAATTCAAAGACCTCACCAGAGAACAATGTATATAATTTCTCCAAAATCCAAAACTCAGCTTTCAACCCAAAAGCATTCCTTTCTAACTCCATAACATCCAGTTTGTCCCTTATTTAATAATTTAAGGATATTCCATCATAATTTCTACCTCAAAGGACATCTGAAGTGCATTAATGAAAATTTGGTTTTTAAAAGAAACAAACATTGGTTTCGTATGCACCTTGATGAATTTTTAAATAAAAACGATGGAAAAGCTGGAAATAATAGATTTTTACTATAAAATCAAGAGAAACTTTATCACAAACGATAGGCTATGTCAACTTATCACGTTGGCCGGCGAACCAGAAGATGGTTTATGGTTATTTATCACCTTTTCAATGTAGTAACAATAAATGCATAAATTATTAAAATTAGGAGTAATGACATTATGTATTAATCGAGCAGTTTCTCAAGCCAACCGCTCGAAAACCTTCCTATCCTCTACTTGTAATTTTATGTGGCAGATTTAGAAAAGTAATTAATTAATTCCGCTCATAATCGTCATATGTAAAATAGTTTTCTTTCTCATTATTATTGTTGAATGCAATTTTTTATCAATTTCCCGTTATATTAAATGTAATTTTATATAAATTTTCCTTTATAAACGTTTTCCTTTAATTTTACTTTTCATGAAATTTAATTTTATTAACATTTAAAAAAATCGTATTCATTTTTCTTAGTTTCGTTCGAATTTAGTTTATTTAGAACAATTTAAATCTGCCACGTAAAATTTAAAGTGTAGGAACGCCGATCTGGTGCACTTTACCAATGTTACTAGATTGGCGAGTGGAAGGTAAACGGGGTTTCCCGCCCAATTGTAGAATCTCCCATTGAAGCCACGCTACGCCGCCATAATTATTTATATCAGCGTAGGTATTTTCCGAGTAGTTTGTTCGTTGAAGTAACTCTATAATTCGATTCGAAAATTTAGACTGTGATCGGCTACATTGCGAGATAGTGGATACGCTTAATTTCCAACTTCGGTGGCTACAAAATCTGCGCCCTGTGCAAATTAGATGCATTATCGCGGCAAATGAAAACGTGAAGGAAATTACAACCATTTGCATCGGAAGTGTTTTGAAGGGCTACACAATGTTGACCACTGAATAAGGCACTTCTCATCTTCGTGATCTCCTCGCATCTGCATCAAGCCCAAGTAAGTTATGCTAATTTTACTTATATTTAATTAGCCTGAATATTCCAGCTAGTATGAAATGATTCGAATTCCAATTCGGGAGTTCGTCGAGTTCCAATTCGGGAGTTCGTCGAGTTCCAATTCGTCATCGTACGCCAAGCTGCTAGAGTCGATCGGGTGTGTCCGTGTTAGTTACAGGCAACTGCAAGGTGCAGCCTGGACGAAATCAGTTAGAACTTGCGTTAATGGGAGGTGTGTCGCTCGCTCTCTATCGCGATCGCCTCAGTCGTTTTCTTTCACATCAACGTCCCGTGGATTCTTCACGTCCGTAACCCAAACCCGCTCAGTTTCTTGCATTGCGATGAATGGCTCTTCAAATCGGAAGTGGTGAGTGATCGTTTTTAATTCAATTTTGCTGTGGAATATCCTTGGAAGAAGTCCCTGGCCGAGGGCGTTCACATCCGGAATCGTCAATCCGGAAGCGAACTGCATTTTGTTTATATCGACGTGATCGGGTTGGCGCGCTTGACAAAAAAATATAAACCTGTTTCTCGCATTGCGGGCAATGGTTCGTTTTGTAGTCTTGTCTAAGGATAGGGACTTCTCAAGATCAACCACGGCACAGCAACGCATCAATGTGAACATGCACACATATTCGGAACTTCGACACTAAACAATACAGTCACTACGATAAATACTCATGCTACATCAACTAGTTCTGGAAACAGCAGTATGTGACTGTAGAAGGAATAGATAACTCAAATGCACGAGCAGTTGTTGTAAAGTTAATTAATATAGTGTTAATAATATTACGAATAGTACTTTTACTCGTGGCTACGGCTGCCGGTATTATCAGGCCTTTCTTAAAGAATAGGGTTCGTGTTTTAACGACTGGTTTCTCTATATTTGTGGTAATATTTGTGAAACGTCAATGGCCTGATCTAAGAGACATCGGAGCTCATTTTATACGACATTTCAAAGAATCGCTAGTAGTCAAATAAAAGATAAATAGAACAGGAACAAAATTGCTGTATATATTATTTAGAGTTTTATGTATGTGACAATAACGCGAATTTGACGAAAATATGCGTAATTCAATGGGCTCTTTCACACGGGAATGGTAAAAACCCATATCCAAACAGGTTTCACGCTTACGCCCTTATGTTTACACGTTGCATAGTTCAGCCAACCATTTTTTGTATACGATACACGTCTTACGAGTGTATGTGTCAAAAGGATCATTTGATCGTTAAACGTCGTGCGGACAACATGAAAGCGAAGACAGAGAAATAAGCGATTGAGAATTGATGTTTTAGCCTTGAATTGTGCACGAGGTAACAAAAACTGGAATGAAAAATGTATTTTATGATTGTTAAAGTTTGTCGATTCAAACTTCTATTGGATTTATTAGAACCTCCGTGTTTTTCCGCTTTCTGAAAAATATATTCCAAATTTGAATATCCTTTTAAGTCGCATATTTTTTTTGTTGTGTTGTCAACTGGCATATTATAATGCGATTCTATAAAGATTATGCGTACTGTTAATTTTCTATGGATTTACAATAGGCAATTTAACTTTATTGAAATCGAGATATTCGTCGTGTTGTTTCCTGAAATTGAACATGGCCTCCGCTTTTATAAATTCATTGAATAACGCGTAGCTTCTCGCCTCCACGCATCCATTTTTGCACGCAAATTAAAGAAAGGCAATCGTTCCATGACGACTACCTTCTTCACCGAATGTTCAATTCGGAATGATTACCGGCGTTTGTATAAATTTCCCCACCAAATGATCAACAAAATGCGTTTGTGTATGTGCGTTACGCTCGTTCATCCTACAAAATGTTGGCTTGTTTTTACCATCAGGTCCCCTCAATGCCTCTCACTCTTCTTGCCCATATAACCTGTTTAACGCTCACTTTTAACGCTGCGTCTGAAAAAGCCCAATGTTTTGGAAAAGGTATGCCATCCAATATGGCCACAATTATCAAAAACTGCTTATTTAGGGGTTTTCAACTTGTACGCCATAACAATTTTACACGAAAGTAGCCGTTTTCAATGTCTAACATATTTCTTTAAGTACAAGCCTTATCCCAATCAAGTCGCGTTTTCAATTCAGTTTTTCTAAATGCAGAGGGATTTGGGATTGCTTTTTCGTTTTGCTATACCCTCAATTTCATGACTTTGTCACCAAATATTTCCTTATTCATGTTTATCTACTCATCTTAAATAACGCAAATACTTATTCCAAAATCATTAATTCAACTGCGTTTATCTTGATCTTGTTTAAATTACATGAACTCATGAACAGCCGCGTAGATTATCACTCATTAGTTCACCTTGTAGTGCGAAATTAAACAGGACTTCAACCGTTAGTAGGAGTTGTTTTTATTGATTTTTAGGTGAAACTAGATTAAAAATCATTTTTGTGGGATATTTAATGCATTATGTATCCTCTTGGAAATTTTTAACTAACCGTGAAATATATGTAGGATATAAAAAGAAAATTATGTTCCTGATAAGTTAAAACGTTAAAAGAAAACCATGCAGATCTAATTATGTTGATAATTTACCGCCGAACGCCGCGAATAATTGAACTGTAGAGAATTTAAAACGCAAAATTGGCAAATACTGCAAAAAAAAAAATTGATTTTTTCCAAAGATTTCTTTTAATACTGTTTGGTTATAAGATTGTTTTTTTTTTTTTAATTTTTAAGATGCCAAAAGACGCTAAATTTCTAAGAGTCATTAAATATTGGAATAATTTCTTTTGATGTTAAAATCGTTAAGAGAATGTTGACTAAATGTCTTTCCTAATTTGACTTGTGCTTTCCCTGAAAGACTTCTTTTGAATATGATTCGACCCTTTCCGTCATAGAGAAATTTATTTTTTTTTTCAAAAATATAATCATACTGATTAGCAAACAAAAGCTTCGAAGCTGTTTGTCCAAAAAAATTAGTGAATATTTGTTTTTAGTGCAAATAATTATTGAGAATAAAGCTTGCATCATGTTAGTTTGCTATGCATATGGTTTTTCAAACTGAATCAAAAACAAAAAAAAACAATGTGCACGGATGGAATCATTAATATGTGAGATCATTTGTTTTAGATTACAATCGAAATATGTAATAATGGAATGTCAATGTCGACCATGATATTTTCACTTTAACATAATTTAATGTCAGGTTAGATCACGTGTCGAAAACCTCGAAACTCTCTTATTTATATTAATTGTTATTGATCGCGAAAAGAAAAGAATAAAAATATCGGTATTTCAATCGCTCTACCTGACCGGGTATAGGGCCCGCAACGATGGCAGGCTTTTCGTCTAATATGGGCTAGCCATCGGGCGTGCTCCACTGTTTTTGTCGCTTAACAGTGGCTCCTGCCAGGTAGAGTGGCCTTCCGCTCGCGTGCCCTTTTATGATATAGGGTTATGGGATTTCATTGCATAACTCTATAGCATAAATTGGTTACGTTTGTGCATCTCATTTGAGGGAAAGAGTCATACGAAGTGCTTTTGTATGAGTTTTTCTCTTAAATAGGAAACACATGGCCACGTTTACGTTTGCATCTTGATCCGGTTGGGAGGGTGCGAGGGGGCACCACCTCCATCTGGATGCCCCACTCTTATTTGTGGGCCATAAGAATCGTCGGGTAACGACGAAGGCTCCATCAGTCCGTCCGTATTGGCTCGTCCCAACTTGTTCTCTGAACCAGCAATTTCAACCCTTAGTAGGTTACCTGGGCCTCGACACCAGTCAATCGACATTCGATCCCTTTAATTCGTGAACGCGAAATTTTTTGTAGTGGGTCCTTGTGCTAGGGGGAAAGAACCCGCCCCATGACACCGCAACGCTAGGCTGCCAGCGCATTCACGCGTCCCTAGACAAGGCCAATCTCGGCTGATCTTACCATCCTCTTTCGTCGAGGGAGCAGACCATCGCTGCAGTCCTTTACGGACATCAATATACTTATTTCACTACAATTAAACTAAATAAAAAAGAGAGAAAATGTTAAATGGTTTTGAAACTAAAACAGCATAATTTCTCGCTCCATCTCGGCCCTTGAAGCAAAAACAACTCCTAAAGAACATCATAGTTTCAACTTCTGCAAGTAGTTCAAATAATTCGGGAGGTCGCTACCTCACCTATGTGCGAGATCTGATAAAAGAAAAACGAAACCCAAATATGGTGAAGCAGCGAAT
Organism: Odontomyia ornata; assembly: GCA_963969285.1. NCBI lineage: Eukaryota > Metazoa > Arthropoda > Insecta > Diptera > Stratiomyidae > Odontomyia > Odontomyia ornata. The sequence continues at coordinate 138,822,180 of OZ017739.1, forward strand.
TTGTGAGTAATAAACACTATAATAAGCTGTGCAATTCATGTGTCAGTAATTGATAAGAGCTTTTAAATATTATTAAAAATATATTTTGCTGGTTTCTGCATATTCTTCCTTTGTTGACCACAGAAATTGTTCTTGAAGTTCCTATACAAAAGGTATATTTGCTTTCATTTTGTTTATTTTTTTAAGGTAATCGCGGCTAGCAATTTATTTTGACGCGAATAGTCGTGTTAATAGCTTAAAAAGTACAAATTTTATACTTTAAGCTACTGTTGAAATTAAGATTAAAAAACTAGCAATGAAGCTCCCAATTCAGGGTTTACCGATTAACCCACAGGGCTGTTTACATAACTATAAACATTCTTAGTAGCTAGAAATATCCATTATGCATGGTCCCACAGTTTTAACTGGATTTAATCAGTTTACTAGAAGGACTCAACCATTCAAGTAGCATTATACAAAACTGCTATCAAAAGACACTGCAAACAAGTTTTCATTCGTCCAAGAACGTAAATCAATTATAGTGTGTAATCGCAAAGCAGTTAAACTTTTTGAGTTAGCCTCAAACCGACTCTGAATGGTTACATAACAATTGCTCTGGGCAGGTAGCAAGTTCATTACCGGAAAGCTAGTACCAAACAATCATTCTCGGCAACATGATAGATGAGTCTTCACTGCTGAGACCGATCCACATTCACTACCAGCACACCCAGTTGTCGGTCTGAACGAGATTCCGGTTCCCCGCACGGGTGAACATTCATTCGTATGGATATCGATCTCCCGTAAGTCGGGAATTCAGTCAAGACGATCGATTTCCACCCCCGACTATCCTCCATTCCCTACGCACTATGTTCACCACTCCAGTCACAGCACTCCCCCTGTTCATCGACATCCTGTACAACCACCTGCACGCCCGGTGCAAATAGGATTCAGTCGAATTTCCACTTACATAATTCCACTTCAAACCTTCCACTTAATGGTTGGTAATTAACATGTTTAATGCGTCGTCACTGTGTCGGTGGGTGATAAATAGCTATAATGAGTGAAATTGCATTGATCGCTGCGGTGACAATGATTCCCGCCCAGGTCAACAAAACGCTGCAACAATTCATCTCACGAATACGTTATTGACCGATTTCTAAGGAAATGATTCATAACATTCATCCCCAATCCCAAGGACAAATACTCCATCATAGTGGCAAAAATCCCCAAAAAACTTAACACACTATCAAGCATGCCAATATTGTGCACAAACAAAACAAATTTTCGCTTTGCCACAGAATCAGCATCTTCTACGTACGAAGGGCGTGACTGTGTGGAAATTTTTCAGGTTGTTTTCGATCTGTTCCAATTGCACTTTTCATCAGTAGAAAATTCACTTAATACCTAACAAAAGCCGACGGTTCAAATTGTTGACAGCGATAGTTATCTTAGCGTCCAGATGCGATTGTTTATTTGACTAATGTCACTGATAAGAATTTCCACAAAAAGGCAAATAATTCAAAAGACTCACCTCAGAATTCGACTTCAACGCCATATTCTACGAACAACACAAATGCCAATGCCAGCAAAAATCTAATTCTTGAACGACAGGTTGTCCAACATACAGACAATTGACATACGAGGTGCGATTCGCTGACAGGTGTTTATTCTTTGAAATTCACAATTGCAACTTACAGCAATTCACAGTAAATGCCGCGGCGAAAACTTCGCCGGGTGCTATTGCTACATTTTTTGACATTTTAACATACACACTTTTCGGGGGAGTTTTTGTTCGCCGGCTATCTTGAGTCAGATATGTTTTTGGGCATATATCAAAAAAGTTACAGATAAAAACGGCCATCGCAAAGAAGCGTTACTAAAGAACTTGTCTTTAAATCCGTTATGTAAAGTACCAAGATAAAATTGATGAACTTTTATTGAAACCTCGGAAACGTAAGGGATTTGTTGTGTTTACAGCTCAAAATTATTGTATTTCAGTCATCATTTTGATAAATGCTATTCAGATTCCTCCGTAAGTAGATAAGATGTTTAATTATACTGTAAGTAATTATTGTGCTGCTTACTAGTTAGCTTTGATAAAACTATTAAAGTTGTTTTTATTTTTTATTTTTTTGAAAACTTGAAAATAGTCGAGAGGAAACGAATTTCTAATAAAGTTTATAACAATTTCACATTCAAATGCACTTTACTAATTCAATCGTTATAAAGATTCTACGTCTAGCATTCGTTGCGTATAGACGTGGTATTAATCGCTCCTGTCAATGATTTTAAAAATTAATTTTTTTCAAAAGTCTATTGAAACTAATTTTATAATTAGAAATCATCACCGTCAAATTATTCGAATATTTATAGAATATCTGAACTTTCTTTTCTGAAGAAGTATCAAAAAGCAGAAATACATCCAAAGGCAGTCCCGGTTTATGAACATTCCCTTTAATCTTGCTGCAAAAGCAACGAGATGGAGGAGCCCGATGGCTTCAGCCATCAACCAGAACGATCGTGTCCATTGCCAAGGATAACAGGCGAGAAAAAGCTAAAACGAAGATTCGATAGCTATGAAGAAAAACCGAAAATTTTATACAGTCTTCCACAAAAGTCAAGGTACAGAGAATCGGTAACTGAAAATTTTATTACTGAATCAATATTTTTATTTGAAAACCAAAAGTTATGAAATGGTAATAATACGAGTTCTGTTGAATTTAAGTTTTCATAAATTTAAAGGGATTCGGCAATAATGATCATTGAAGACAATTATTTTTTGTTGGCAATGTCTCTTTTCTACTCCACAAAAGTCTTGGTACAGTTGCAGAAAATGCCCTGTTATTTGTAAAAAGGGGAATCCCCCAAGTTCATATTATCAGAGTGAGTTAACAACCGTAGGCCGCTGTCTTTAATATCGCGTCCGTATTCGTGGTGTATCTTTTATTTAATAAAATTTTTAAAAAATGAGTCGAAAGGAGTTGAGTATTAAGGAGTCTGAAATAATTATTAATCAGCATTCAAATCAGAGCAAATCATATTCTGAAATAGCTGAACTAGTGTTGCGAAGTCGGTCAACCATTCAAAAAGTGATAAATCGATTTAAGAAGGGAAATAGAGTGGAAAATGTGCCCCGAACAGGTCGTCCATCTAAACTAAGTGCAAAGGACAAGAGAAAAATTTCGCGAATGGTAAAACAAGATCCATTTCTAAGCTGTAGAAAAATCTGCGATGCTCTTGGAATTAATGATAAGAAGGAGGTTAGCGCAGAAACTGTGCGTAGAGCTGTCGTAGAAGCTGGATTTTCATCTCGTACGCCTAGAAGAAAACCTCTTGTAAGTTCCATAAACCAACAAAAAAGAATAACATTTGCAAAAGCATAACCAATAACGTTTTGGGATAATGTTTTATTTTCGGATGAGTCTAAATTTTGTATATTTGGTGTAAATGGGCATAAGAGGGTCTGGCGAAAAGTAGGAGAAGCATTTAATCCCAAGAACACTATTAAACCAGTAAAACATGGAGGCGGTGGTGTTATGGTTTGGGGTTGCATGGCTGCTGCTGGAGTTGGAAATCTGACATTCATCGAAAATACTATGGATCAGAACTCTTACTTAGAGATTCTACGAAACAACATGAAACAAAGTGCAGCCAAATTAGGTATGCGAGAAGATTTCTTGTTTCAACAGGACAATGGCCCTAAGCACACTGCGCATAAAGTTCGAATGTGGCTATTGTACAATACTCGCATGCTTGCTACACCGCCTCAAAGCCCTGATTTGAACCCTATAGAGCATCTTTGGAATGAGCTTAAGACAAAAATCCGAAAAAGAGTGATATCAAGCAAGGCGCAGCTTAAGAATGTTATATTGGAGGAGTGGGCCAGAATCAGCAGCGAATTTACTAAAAAATTGGTATATTCTATGCCTAAAAGACTGAAATCAGTAATTCAGATGAAAGGATATCCGACAAAATATTAAGAAAAGTATAATTCAAATAACTATGCAAGACTATAATTACAATTTGTATCATTTTTCTTTAGGTGTACCATGACTTTTGTGGACTTCATTCATTGACTTTCCAACACATCATATGTAATAATATATTAATACGACAGAATTTTCGTTTTGTTTTACATGAATTTAAAGTGTAATGATTATAGTTGAAGTAATACCAAAAAATTTTTATCACTATAGGTTTTTTAAATAAAAATATCAAACAATTTTCATGATATTTATCACTGTACCTTGTAATGATTTTCTACCTTCAACTCGAACGCGGAACCGACCTCTCATCGGTTCTAGACGTTAAGTCTGAGTAGTGCCAACGGATGGTACCGACAGGTCAACCGATCCGTGCACCGTAATCCATTCACGCGGTGACTGCTTGTCGGCCAGCTAGTTCGGAGAGGATTTCGGTCGCGGGTCTCCGAATGGATTACGCTCAATTACAATATTTCAGTCACCTGAAATTGCCCGTTTTCTAAACGCGTCAACAATTACTCATCCAGAACGAGAAACCTACATTACGTTAGTTCTGGATGGGATCTATCCACAGATCTCAAATCAAAAGCTACAAAAATCCACAGGCGCGTTACCGATTCACCGACGCGGTACCGAAAAATATACTACTCGAACTTAACCCGAAGAAAACTACTCTAAAGAAGTGACGAAACAAACAAAGGTACCGCGTACCGCGCGCGACGCGAAACCGACCTCAGCGGATTTGCAGAAACCCTACCCTCGCGACGGCATACTTACCCTACACTCTCTGTTCCCCCTGAAATAGAACGAGTTACTGAAAAGGAAAGTCGTGGTTTAACTTAGCAATTCATTATATTATTAAATTCAATCAAATTAGGATTTCGATTATAAATATTAGTATCCTCCATTTACACACGAGAAAATTCTCTAACCTACAAATCTGTAACAAAAAAAAAAAATCGTGCAAATATTTATCCTAGATACTTCTCCTTATCTGACATGATTTTAGTATTCTACTTTTTCTTATTTTAAGCTTACTTTGAGAAAACACAAACTATCTTTTATCTATGTTTTGGATTTTAACTTTTGCTTTTAAAAAAAAATATCACTAAGGATTTTCGTATATTCTAAACATTAAACAAATTTGCTGGTTGCTTGTTTGTTGTAAATTTAGTCATATCGAGCTTATTTCTCAAGGGGAAAGGATTCGAGGGCTAGAAATGGTTTGGAATTTCTAAAACGTTCACATGTATCGTGTTCAAGAAATAAGAGCGATTTATCACTAAAGAAGAGTTAAACTGATTAAGTTTCAAAAACTAACATTTGCACAATTTAGACCTTTCAAAGGAAGTATAGGCTGCTTTTCCGTTTTTTTTTCTTAAATCTTTCAATTGCATGCTTACTTAAATCGAATTAATTTAAATTTATGACACATACATTGAATATTTTTCCACGGTAATCATCTCTATGCATTTTGAAATTAATTAAGATTTTTTTTTTTTCTTTTTTTTTACTTCATTCGCTTCAAATAAACTTTATCTAAGTTCAAATTGGATATAAATTTTATGTATTGGATTGGTTTGTAGCGTCGATGATAATCTCATGGTAGGGACCCGACTCAGGTATAGAGTTTATCGTTTCCCTTTCTTGTATAATTTATTTAAATATTTACTGTTTGCTGAACCGACAGCATACGATTAAATTTCATTATTTTTTCTTGTATACTTCTTGGTACCGATGTAAAATAATTGTTTGTAAGGGGCTCTCAACCAAAAGTTGATCTCAAATTTCTCAGAAAAAAAACAAGAAAAAGAATCTTCTCCGACGAATTCCAATTGGCCGAATTGTACGTATTCAGACTTTCAAACTGAGCCGTTGATTAGTTGCTTTCAAACTCATGATAATTTAAAATTATTTCCATAGGAAAACGAAGAGTACTATAAATTCGATCTGTAAAGAACGCCCCAACTATTTTATATCGGAATCAAACAAAACTAGGAACGTTAATTCGCGTAAGCTTGCAAACTTAAGCAAATATACACGACGTTAAACAGGCAAGCAAGCACAAACAATTACCAATTGCATAAAAAAAAGGAATAGGCTTGGCTATCCAAAGAATTTTCCATTTAAAAAAAAATCTATAAATATTTACGTTAGAATGTAAATTTTTCTTTAAAATAGGGCAAGTAGACACAGACAATTACCATTTGTAAAAATTAATTTCATATTTAAATCACCTTTCCTAGATATTCCATTGTCTTCATATCAACTAGTGAACTGCCAAGAACATATGGATGTTGTACTTTTACAGCCACTGTTTCACCCGATTTTAGGCTCGCCTTATGCACTTGAGCCAATGAAGCAGTACCAAACGATTCTGGGTCACAGCTATCGAATAACTCGTCTGCGCTTTTCTTTAAATCTTGCTTTACCACTTTAGATAAATCTTCGACTGGAATACTTGGAGCATCACTGTGAAGTACTTTCATTGTTTTAACGAATTCTGGAGGTAGAAGATAGTCCAAAGCACCCATATGTTGTCCTCATCCCATTGACGATAGAATAGTTGATTTTGATGTTAGTCCAATATTCCATACGGTGATTGCTGCTTTTCCCAAACGAACAACTCCCAATGAATCTACATATATCGTAATCGTTGGCATGTAAACTTAATCTTGTTCCAGCTGCTGTAGCAGTTAAAGCTCAATACTTTATCACTCTACGAATCATGGCAACTTAATAGTACGGCACGTCATCTTTAATGCACTCAAACATTACACTTTTCAAGTTAAGTTTATCGAATTTCCTTGTTCACATGCAAAAGTATGAAACCAAAATTGAAAATAAATTTGTTGTTTGTTGTGATGACCTTCTAACGTTGAACCCCGTTCTGAACAATTTTGGAACCGATCGCTTCGAGTTGCATTAGTCGCTCGATTAAAATTAGACCGGTTTAATGCTATGAGCTGAGTACCAGTTAGTGTTATGATAGTGCCGTATTCTGCAAAAGCACCAACTGTTCATGGCCAAGTACAACAGCAGCAAATCTCGTTGGATGTATTCATTTTACCCCGTAGTTGATTTGCATGAGCCACAGATTTTATGAAAAGGATATTGTGTTGCTGCGCTCTGATGTGATATGAACTTTTCAATCACATTGGCTCCGAGCTTGTAGTGAAAAGTTGAAATTCTGAAATCCAGTTTTCTTTTATGTTCACTAACTGGTTATTTGCTATTACATAGCATCCTGTTTCATGTTATGCTCGTCGAGTATTGGCGTAGTTTGCTCTCTTCTGAGGCAACATTGGTATGGTTTATTTACTTCAGTTTTTCACCGCTGATTTAGTACCGGCATACATCATTTGAAGACTCATATGACTGTCTCTTGGTGTATAAAAATGAAGCACATCGGGTATGAAACTCGACCATCGTCATGAACCATACGATACGTGTAAACAATATAACGTGGCTGATGACCCGGTAAAAGTTCTTGGAGCTCAGCTATCGAGATGTTCTCAATGCATTCATCCCAAACAATCAGTTGTTTGTCGCGATCAACTTTCAATATTAGCGCCGCATTTTTGATAACGTGAGAAGCATACCCGCGAACAAGGTTGATCCCTTTTAATTACCTATGTTTATACCGTACAATGTACGTTGCTGAATCGAAGGCTGCAGTCTGTACTGCGGATTGCAAGCGATACGCCAATTGATCAATCTGAACAAGGTAGCAAGCGTTACTTCGAATTTCCGCATGAAGAAGTGTCAAATCATTTTGGTGTTGAATTATTCTCCTACTGGATTCATTAAGAGAAATTGTTTTATCGAAGGTATATTCCCACTTAGTCCGCAGTTCACACTGCCTTCCGCTGCAGACTAGACAAAATATTGCTAAATTTTCTAATTAGTTATTAACTAAACTAACCTCTTTCCCAATGTGTCTGCTCCGGTGAATGTCACTGCCTCACGAATAAAGTTTTCCAGAAACTCTTTAAGCACACCACGCGTTTCTTCACAGATTAAACAGGGAATACGTTTCACTCCACCACGTCGCGCCAAACGACGTATAGCTGGTTTTGTAATACCTTGGATATTATCACGAAGAACTTTGCGATGACGTTTAGCGCCTCCATGTGCTGTCAAAAGTTCCGGTTGTCACCTCGGACAAAACATATGTGCGTGGAATGGCACTTCATATGGCGGAAATGTGCTTCTTCAGATGTCGCCAGTGGCATAGTTTTCTCGATGGCCACGGTGGAGGGGCATTTCCAGATGGCTATGTCTCGAAATGTGCCGGGGTTGGATTAATTCTATATTTCGAATATTTATATCCACGGATCTAAATAATTGGACAGAAAAAAAAATATTTTCTGCACAACGATATCCGCACAACAGATGAAGTCCGCTGGCACTTCGAGGACATATCCATCTGGCAGGTTACAAGGGTTCGGGATCGGAATCACTTCGATTCCTGGGCGCAGGCGTCACATTACACATTCCCCCCCCCAAAATCGAAGTAATTACGATCCCGTCTCCTTGGTAACAGGTCTTGGTTAGGGACGTGGCGGGTCGAAGATCCGTTTCGAAGGATAGGCTACAACCCTGTTCGTGAAGACTCGGCAGTGACTATATAGTAGGAAGTCAGGTGTTATTCGGAGGCCTTCGTCTAGGCAGAGATTTGGGATAAGCCAAGGTTTCTCGTGGGAATTAGTTGCACTTCATCGTCTAAGGTCTTTTGCGTGGTAAATTCCCAGGGTCTTACCAGTCATGTCCGCGATGAGGTATCGGGTGGGGCTTATGACTTGTATGACTCGACACTTCACGAATTTCTTGTCTAGTTTGGCATTGTAATGGCGGGTGGCATCGCTCTGTCGGAAGTTTCGACGATATATTTCGTCGCCGGCCTTAAAGCCAGAAGGATGAGATCGCAAGTTGTACCGCTCCTCTCCCATCCGTCTACTTTCTTCAATCTTCTCCCGCAGTTGATCTCGCAGAAGTTGGAGCTTTTCGTGCGGTTCTAGAACCACGATTGGGTCCTCTAGCGATTTCAGCTGCCGCAATAGCCGGTAAGCGCTCCCATGACAGATCATATACTGGCCGAACACTGCAAAATACGGCGAAATGCCGGTCGTGGCGTGGTACGACGAGCGCAGTGCACTAGTGATGGCGGACAATTTGCGATCCCAGTCCCTCTGATTCGGGTGGACATAGGCGCGAATGGCCGCTATGAGCGTACGATTCAGTCGTTCGGATGCGTTGGCTTGTGGTGAATAGACGGCAGTTCGTTGGTGGATGATGCCGTATTTGGACATTAGGTCTCGGAACTTGCTGGAGGTGAACTGGACCCCATTGTCGGAGACAAGTTTCTCCGGAACTCCAAACATGTGAAAGACTCGGTTCTCCAAAAAGCTGATTATTGGTCCAGTGTGCATGTTACGTAGTGGTTCTATGATAGGGAATTTGGAGAGCTGGTCCAGGACCACGACAGCTCCCGTGTGACCAGAAGCAGATCGAGGGTAAGGACCGATAAGATCAATGTACAAGCGCTGGAACACGCGTTCGGGGACCTCAACCTTACCCATGGGTGGTCGAAGAATGGTGTTGGGCGCTTTAGTGCACTTGCATAGCTCACAGGAGGCTACGTACGCTTTTATCTGTTGTGCCATCTTAGGCCAAAAGAAACAGGTTTTCAACCGCCTAAGTGTACGACCGTATCCGCCGTGCGCACTTGATGGGTGGTCATGAGCCCGTCTGATAAGATCAGTGGTTAATTCTTCGGGCACCCACAACTTCCACTGTTCTTCTTCTTGTATGGGGTCTCCGGATGCGTGTCCCATCCGCTTATAAATAAATCCATCCGTCAACCGCAGTTCAGGAAGCTGGGACAGTTGATTCTGGATAGTGTGAATCAGTTGGGTGTAGCTGGCTGACTTGAAGGCAGGATGGTCCAAATCGATCAATTGGGGGCTGTCGTCCTCTTGGACCAACTCGGCTCCTTCAGGGGCGAACATTCTGGATAGGGTGTCGGGGACTACATGCTGGCTTCCTTTTCGGTGGCGAATTGTGAAGTCAAATGCCTGGAGTTTCAGTGCCCACCTGGCCAATCTGCCGTTGAGATCAGTCTGGCTCATTAGCCATTTCAGAGAAGCGTGATCCGTAACGATTTCAAAGGTGTGTCCCTCCACATAGGCTCGGAAGCGTTTCACTGCCAACACCGCGGCTAAACATTCTTGCTCGGAGACCGTGTAATTTCGCTGGGCTGGGTTCAGCTTGTGAGACATGAAGGCTATAGGTCTCTCCTCGCCGTCTTGTGCAACCTGGACTAAGACTGCTCCCACCCCATGTTGACTCGCGTCACAATGGATTGAGAACGGTTTGTCAAAGTCCGGGCTGTGCAGTACGGGGGCCGTAGTCAGACTCTTCTTTAGCTCTTCAAAGGCTCGCAAGCTGGGCTCTTCCCAGACGAATTTACGTCCCTTACGCAGCATGTCGGTCAAAGGAGTGGTAATGGTGGCATAGTCACGTACAAAACGCTGGTACCATCCGCATAAGCCTAAGAATCGGCGTAACTGTTTGGTGGTCTTGGGTAGTGGAAAAACGTCAATCGCTTGAGTCTTTTCCGGATCGGTCTTGATATGCCCATGCCCAATGATGTGACCTAAATACTTCACCTCCGTCATCACGAACTGGCTCTTCCTTATGTTGATGGTTAATCTTGCCCTCCGGATGTGTAGAGCCACCTCCTGAAGCAGGTCGATGTGTTCGTCAAAGGTCTCGGTTATAAGCAGCAGATCGTCCAAGTAAACGAAAACTTGGTGCCGCAAATGAGGTGGTATCACCTTATCCATAAGGCGCGTCATCGTTTGGGGGGCATTACACAATCCGAATGGCATGGTCACGAATTGATATAAGGGCCGGCCTGGGACTGTGAAGGCTGTTTTCTCCTTTGAACCGGGGTCTAAAGGAATTTGCCAGAAGGCGTCCTTGAGGTCTAAGCTCGTGATGAAATGGGCTTTAGGCAATCGACTCAAAATGCCTTCGATCAACGGTAGAGGATATGCGTCCTTGACTGTGACGGCGTTCAAGCGTCTGGCATCTAAGCATAACCGGACCTTGTTCGGCTTGACCACTAAGGTGACTGGGGAAGCCCACGCGCTCTGTGATTCTTCGATTACGCCTAATGATAGCATTCGATCCACTTCGGCATATAACGATTTTTCCTTCGCCGGAGATATGGCGAAATGTCTCTGTTTTATGGGTTTAGCATCCCCCACATCTATAGTGTGGAACACCAGGGCAGTCCGCCCGAGACCTTCCTTCTCGTGCGATGGAAAAGCCGATATAGCCGAGTCGAGACGCAGTTGCTGAGTTACATCCAGTGTATGCCGTAGTAAGTTAGTGGGTTGAGATTGGTCAGGAACGGTGGTGACGGACTCCAGGGCCGAACTGGAAAATAGTGCCGGGGCCAAGTTAAATTTTCGAACGAAATCCACTCCTAAATAAAGATTCTGGGTTAACTGAGGTATGATGAAAAATTCCATAGGTTTAGTTACCCCTTTAAAGGTGACATCCGTCATAATTTTTCCCACTACAGAGTGACGAGTTCCGTCCGCCGTGCTTAACCAGGAGGTGAAATGACGGATTTGGTCCGCGTGCTTTGCCAGTACCTCCCCTGCAAACTCGGCAGATATGCAATTCACACTGGCTCCCGTATCGACTAAGCCTGATACTCGTTTTTGCAGGAGGTGTACTGACGCATATGGCCGAACATCATCCCTCAATAATTCGTCTAAGTATATGTCCTTCAACACTTTCCTCGACTGCCTGACTTTTCTCCAGAAGCTCCGCATCCGACGCGTGGCTCGCTTGCTTCGCGGTGGGACAGTTGTGGCCAATTCCTCATGGAAGATGCGCTGTCGAGTAGCCAAATAATTCCGCAACCTGACATGAAAAGGTTTTACATGCCAAGGAGCCTTCGTCTCGCTATCATTTCCCTGCGCATTGGCCTCGGCGAAGGACGGCGTCGGTTGTGGAACTTCGGGAGAATTGTGTTTAGCGGTGCGAGTCAGCAGAGTTGGAGTCATGATGGGAGCTGGGTCATAGCTGGTGATGGGGTCTGGATTTGTTCGTCCGGGGTCTAGGAGTGCCGACGGGTGGTCGCGGCACTCGGTGGCAAGTTTTTTCGCCCTTTGCAATTTGCACAGTCAGGTGCGTATGTGTCGGCCTTCCCGCATCGGTAGCAGAAAAGCGTTGGCTCCGCTGGACATGCGTAGAACCGATGTCCCGGTTGTCGGCAGTTCCAACATACCGTCGGGCTTGTAATTGCTTCAAGGGAGGGTCGATCAATCAATGCTGGGTCCTCAAGCTCCGGTGGTGCTCCGCTCCTCGGTACTGGTACTGGATCAGCAAGCAGGTGGTCTGCTGCCATCAACTCCGCGGTGTGATGATTTCGGGGATTCGGTCCCGTTATGCGAGGTTGTGGGCGGAAGGTACCTCGTCGCTCATCCAAGTGTTCTTGTCTACGCGCATGGAGGCGCAATCCCTGTATGGTGTTGATGGGAAAATGTAGCAGGCTGTTCTGGAGATCCCAGCGCATGTTCTCTCTGATAATTTCTACTAATTCGTCCTCGGGCATGGTATTTCGCAGGCGAGTGCTCAATCTCACAATACTGGTGTAGTACTGGTCGAACGGTTCGTGAGCGCCTTGTTTCCGTTTCTTTATTTGCTCTCTTAGCTCTCTCTCAGTGAAGCCATCCTCAAATCGATTGCGGAAGGCTGCACTGAAAGAGTGCCAAGTGGGACGTGGCGTTGACTCTTTAAAGCTCCAGTACCAGTCGGCAGCGTCGCCGCTGAACAAAAGATGTGCATGCCGGAGGAAGGCCGAGGAATCCCCTCCCAGGGTGCTGGATATCAACGCCTGAATCCGGAAAAGGAACCGGTCCGCCGATATCATATCGTTGAACCCTGTAAAGTTCAGGCGCCAACTCTCCATGATACGAGGCGTCGGGTCTCGGAAAAGTGTCAATGCGTTCCCGGGGGGAATCACATCCTCTACTGACCTGTTGTACTGAACTGCCTCGGGGGCTGGAGGTACCAACGGAGGTCCGGTACTGTGTCGCGGTCTGTATTCGGGAGCTCTGGGATCCATTCCCGAGTTCCTTGGAGGTGGGACCCATTGCTCGGATTGTCGGGAGTGGGGCATCGCCACACTGGGATTTGGCTCCCAGCCAAGCGGAGTTCTCACGCGGCTGGGTGGTTGGCTCAACGGGAGATTCTGGATCTTTCCCTCCAGGTTGCCAATCCTCTCCGACATATCCCTCATCAACGCCACGAGGGTGTCAATGGAGTGGGCGGAAGGCATGGTTGTCACCTCGGACACGACACTTGCAGCCGGAACTTCACCGCCTACTGCTCCTTGCAGGTCTAAGAGTGGGTGTGACGGTTCGGCTTCTGGAGCTCCTTTCGCCACTGCTCCACGCGTTGGTAGGGGCGTTCCGAGGGGGACGTCTAGGGCAGACCGATCTATGGATCGCCGGCATAAGGGACACAGTTCTGACGTGAGGAGGAGCTGTTGTACACAGGCACGATGGAATAAATGTCCACAATCCAATCGCACGCTGTGTACGCCCTCCACTACGTCCTCGAAACAGATTCCACAGTTCGCGGGTTGGACCGTTTTGGACCGTGTCCATCGCTTTTCTGGGGTCCGCTTCGTTGCCATTATCGTGTGGTTGCTAATATTGAGAAGAAAAATAAATATAAAATACACTTATTTCTACTATAAACCTAATAAACCTAATATATATATAGAAAACCTAAAAATACGTTAGTAGCCGATAGTGGCGAGCTAATGATAAGTGGAGAAAAAAAAATATTTGACAGTCACTTTCCTTTCCAGTAGTCGACTCCTTCAATGGGAAAAGAGAGTGCGTGGTAATCTGCCGAAGAAAGGGTGCTTCGGTCGATTTACGAAATTTAACCCCACACCCACATACATTACAAAAAACCGTCTCTAAACTACGTTAAAGTGACTCGACGAGACAAGTGGTAGAGCTACCGTAACGACTTTGTACGCGGTCAAAACTCCCGACGCGTAGAAGCATTCCGGGCTTCGCGACTCCAGCATACGCCACCGAACGTTGAACCGATACCACTCGTCTGACACGCATAAGAAATAGTTAGAATCCTTCCGCGACATAAAGGCAAGGTAGCCTTCTATTTTCTTGAGAGTCCATGCTGATAGGTAAACCCATCAGACTGGCAGTTCCATCAAGAAAATAGAAGGTCCTTACAGGGGTTACCCTGGGACAACACATCGGAAGGATTCTGTCGCGAAAGCAAAATCAAACAAAGGAGAGCGGAAGCTACAACTCACGTGAAGCGACCTCTAATGTGTATCACACAATTCCACTGCTCCTGATAGTGGGACTCGAGTACCAAAGTACCTTACATCCTCCGTAAAGGACCAACTCGTCAGAAGACGCGAAGTTCTTTCCCCCTTAGGATGTTTTTGGCCCCACGTTGGGCGCCATTTGTAATGATTTTCTACCTTCAACTCGAACGCGGAACCGACCTCTCATCGGTTCTAGACGTTAAGTCTGAGTAGTGCCAACGGATGGTACCGACAGGTCAACCGATCCGTGCACCGTAATCCATTCACGCGGTGACTGCTTGTCGGCCAGCTAGTTCGGAGAGGATTTCGGTCGCGGGTCTCCGAATGGATTACGCTCAATTACAATATTTCAGTCACCTGAAATTGCCCGTTTTCTAAACGCGTCAACAATTACTCATCCAGAACGAGAAACCTACATTACGTTAGTTCTGGATGGGATCTATCCACAGATCTCAAATCAAAAGCTACAAAAATCCACAGGCGCGTTACCGATTCACCGACGCGGTACCGAAAAATATACTACTCGAACTTAACCCGAAGAAAACTACTCTAAAGAAGTGACGAAACAAACAAAGGTACCGCGTACCGCGCGCGACGCGAAACCGACCTCAGCGGATTTGCAGAAACCCTACCCTCGCGACGGCATACTTACCCTACACTCTCTGTTCCCCCTGAAATAGAACGAGTTACTGAAAAGGAAAGTCGTGGTTTAACTTAGCAATTCATTATATTATTAAATTCAATCAAATTAGGATTTCGATTATAAATATTAGTATCCTCCATTTACACACGAGAAAATTCTCTAACCTACAAATCTGTAACAAAAAAAAAAAATCGTGCAAATATTTATCCTAGATACTTCTCCTTATCTGACATGATTTTAGTATTCTACTTTTTCTTATTTTAAGCTTACTTTGAGAAAACACAAACTATCTTTTATCTATGTTTTGGATTTTAACTTTTGCTTTTAAAAAAAAATATCACTAAGGATTTTCGTATATTCTAAACATTAAACAAATTTGCTGGTTGCTTGTTTGTTGTAAATTTAGTCATATCGAGCTTATTTCTCAAGGGGAAAGGATTCGAGGGCTAGAAATGGTTTGGAATTTCTAAAACGTTCACATGTATCGTGTTCAAGAAATAAGAGCGATTTATCACTAAAGAAGAGTTAAACTGATTAAGTTTCAAAAACTAACATTTGCACAATTTAGACCTTTCAAAGGAAGTATAGGCTGCTTTTCCGTTTTTTTTTCTTAAATCTTTCAATTGCATGCTTACTTAAATCGAATTAATTTAAATTTATGACACATACATTGAATATTTTTCCACGGTAATCATCTCTATGCATTTTGAAATTAATTAAGATTTTTTTTTTTTCTTTTTTTTTACTTCATTCGCTTCAAATAAACTTTATCTAAGTTCAAATTGGATATAAATTTTATGTATTGGATTGGTTTGTAGCGTCGATGATAATCTCATGGTAGGGACCCGACTCAGGTATAGAGTTTATCGTTTCCCTTTCTTGTATAATTTATTTAAATATTTACTGTTTGCTGAACCGACAGCATACGATTAAATTTCATTATTTTTTCTTGTATACTTCTTGGTACCGATGTAAAATAATTGTTTGTAAGGGGCTCTCAACCAAAAGTTGATCTCAAATTTCTCAGAAAAAAAACAAGAAAAAGAATCTTCTCCGACGAATTCCAATTGGCCGAATTGTACGTATTCAGACTTTCAAACTGAGCCGTTGATTAGTTGCTTTCAAACTCATGATAATTTAAAATTATTTCCATAGGAAAACGAAGAGTACTATAAATTCGATCTGTAAAGAACGCCCCAACTATTTTATATCGGAATCAAACAAAACTAGGAACGTTAATTCGCGTAAGCTTGCAAACTTAAGCAAATATACACGACGTTAAACAGGCAAGCAAGCACAAACAATTACCAATTGCATAAAAAAAAGGAATAGGCTTGGCTATCCAAAGAATTTTCCATTTAAAAAAAAATCTATAAATATTTACGTTAGAATGTAAATTTTTCTTTAAAATAGGGCAAGTAGACACAGACAATTACCATTTGTAAAAATTAATTTCATATTTAAATCACCTTTCCTAGATATTCCATTGTCTTCATATCAACTAGTGAACTGCCAAGAACATATGGATGTTGTACTTTTACAGCCACTGTTTCACCCGATTTTAGGCTCGCCTTATGCACTTGAGCCAATGAAGCAGTACCAAACGATTCTGGGTCACAGCTATCGAATAACTCGTCTGCGCTTTTCTTTAAATCTTGCTTTACCACTTTAGATAAATCTTCGACTGGAATACTTGGAGCATCACTGTGAAGTACTTTCATTGTTTTAACGAATTCTGGAGGTAGAAGATAGTCCAAAGCACCCATATGTTGTCCTCATCCCATTGACGATAGAATAGTTGATTTTGATGTTAGTCCAATATTCCATACGGTGATTGCTGCTTTTCCCAAACGAACAACTCCCAATGAATCTACATATATCGTAATCGTTGGCATGTAAACTTAATCTTGTTCCAGCTGCTGTAGCAGTTAAAGCTCAATACTTTATCACTCTACGAATCATGGCAACTTAATAGTACGGCACGTCATCTTTAATGCACTCAAACATTACACTTTTCAAGTTAAGTTTATCGAATTTCCTTGTTCACATGCAAAAGTATGAAACCAAAATTGAAAATAAATTTGTTGTTTGTTGTGATGACCTTCTAACGTTGAACCCCGTTCTGAACAATTTTGGAACCGATCGCTTCGAGTTGCATTAGTCGCTCGATTAAAATTAGACCGGTTTAATGCTATGAGCTGAGTACCAGTTAGTGTTATGATAGTGCCGTATTCTGCAAAAGCACCAACTGTTCATGGCCAAGTACAACAGCAGCAAATCTCGTTGGATGTATTCATTTTACCCCGTAGTTGATTTGCATGAGCCACAGATTTTATGAAAAGGATATTGTGTTGCTGCGCTCTGATGTGATATGAACTTTTCAATCACATTGGCTCCGAGCTTGTAGTGAAAAGTTGAAATTCTGAAATCCAGTTTTCTTTTATGTTCACTAACTGGTTATTTGCTATTACATAGCATCCTGTTTCATGTTATGCTCGTCGAGTATTGGCGTAGTTTGCTCTCTTCTGAGGCAACATTGGTATGGTTTATTTACTTCAGTTTTTCACCGCTGATTTAGTACCGGCATACATCATTTGAAGACTCATATGACTGTCTCTTGGTGTATAAAAATGAAGCACATCGGGTATGAAACTCGACCATCGTCATGAACCATACGATACGTGTAAACAATATAACGTGGCTGATGACCCGGTAAAAGTTCTTGGAGCTCAGCTATCGAGATGTTCTCAATGCATTCATCCCAAACAATCAGTTGTTTGTCGCGATCAACTTTCAATATTAGCGCCGCATTTTTGATAACGTGAGAAGCATACCCGCGAACAAGGTTGATCCCTTTTAATTACCTATGTTTATACCGTACAATGTACGTTGCTGAATCGAAGGCTGCAGTCTGTACTGCGGATTGCAAGCGATACGCCAATTGATCAATCTGAACAAGGTAGCAAGCGTTACTTCGAATTTCCGCATGAAGAAGTGTCAAATCATTTTGGTGTTGAATTATTCTCCTACTGGATTCATTAAGAGAAATTGTTTTATCGAAGGTATATTCCCACTTAGTCCGCAGTTCACACTGCCTTCCGCTGCAGACTAGACAAAATATTGCTAAATTTTCTAATTAGTTATTAACTAAACTAACCTCTTTCCCAATGTGTCTGCTCCGGTGAATGTCACTGCCTCACGAATAAAGTTTTCCAGAAACTCTTTAAGCACACCACGCGTTTCTTCACAGATTAAACAGGGAATACGTTTCACTCCACCACGTCGCGCCAAACGACGTATAGCTGGTTTTGTAATACCTTGGATATTATCACGAAGAACTTTGCGATGACGTTTAGCGCCTCCATGTGCTGTCAAAAGTTCCGGTTGTCACCTCGGACAAAACATATGTGCGTGGAATGGCACTTCATATGGCGGAAATGTGCTTCTTCAGATGTCGCCAGTGGCATAGTTTTCTCGATGGCCACGGTGGAGGGGCATTTCCAGATGGCTATGTCTCGAAATGTGCCGGGGTTGGATTAATTCTATATTTCGAATATTTATATCCACGGATCTAAATAATTGGACAGAAAAAAAAATATTTTCTGCACAACGATATCCGCACAACAGATGAAGTCCGCTGGCACTTCGAGGACATATCCATCTGGCAGGTTACAAGGGTTCGGGATCGGAATCACTTCGATTCCTGGGCGCAGGCGTCACATTACAACCTTGACTTTTGTGGAAGACTGTATGTCATCGAAATAGAGCAACTAGTCAAAGCTAACGATAAAGTGAAGAAGTATGAGGGGGAAAACGATGAACTTAGAATAAGGATCCAGTCGCTAGAAGAGCTAGTTGCCAAATTAACGTTCAACAAAGGAAAACAAACCATCAAGAAAGAAAAAGAAGTAAAGCCAAAAGCGAAAAAATCGAAGAAACCGCAACAGTACCTTGATCAAGAAGATGTCCTCAGCGCAGGCGGAGCAAACATCAGTACGAACTACTATGCAGCGCTAGCTGGGCTAGACGATTCTATGAACATTGAAGAGGATAAAGGTAGTTAAAATTCTGAACATTGTTTTACTAAACCTGATAATGAATTCATCGACTATTAAAAATTGCAAATAGAGAGAAAAAAACCAAAAGTTTTTTCTGCTGGTCCGTCTGTTAATGTTAATCAAAAGAAAGAAAAAGTCCCACCAATCAATGTATTTGGGCAAACTGGCAAAGATACGGTTCGGCTTTTAGCAGCCGAAAATCATTTTGAAATCAAAGGAGTGAATGCCGACAAACTGAAGGTTAGAACTAAGTCAATAGTTGACTCAGGCAGCATAAAGTGCGTTGAATTCTAGAGACATTCCGCACTTTACATACACCCCCAAGAGCGAAAAAACCAGACCTTTGTAATAAACATAAGCAGTCGAGCAGCCCCGTGGTGATCAGGAGTGGCTGCTCCTGAAGAGATAAGGTGGTCACCCCGTCGAAACTGCTTAGTTTGTTGTTTTACTAGTGTAAAGTAAACTGCATCCGTCAAGTTTCCATCCTTTAGGCAGAGATGAGTGGTTCACTTCAGCCACTTAAACATCTTTAGGTTTGACATTCCCCTTGTAATGCAACGACCTTCTTCGGTGAAAGTAACGGTTGCTTTTTGTGTAATGTTTGCGTTTGTCTCAAGCCTTCGTGTCCGCTAACTTTAACGAGGCAAAACAATATTGAATTTCTGTAGAGTAGATTAATTGACACCTAATAGAACTTTTCTAAAGACAATAAATATTGATCGGTGCGTCTTGTAGAGTAGAGTACGCGTGATAAGTATTTTGTAGTGTAGCTTCGTGGCTCGACAAGAACCCGCCTCATATGATCCCGCAAATGCTAGTCGTCAAGCACGCGTACGCGGTCGTTAAGCGAAGCTAGTTAGCTGAGCTCGGTGTTGTTTTAGCTCGCTGACACTTGTGCCAGACCATCGGCACCCGTGTCCTACACGGACATTTCGAAATTCATTACAATGGCGCCCAACGTGGGGCCCGAAGGGGAAACAACACCACTCTCCTTCGAGTTCTCACATTTTTAATTTTGCTGTCGGCAGATGAACCGATTCAATTTTTATTGTCGCCCTCACCATTTGATATTAACGTAGCATACTTTGGAGGGTTCCATAAAGTAAAGATAGAGTCACCGATAAACTCTCTTTTGGTGTTGTTTGTCTTGTCTTCGGTATAATAAGGTCTATAGCATCTTCTGGAGTTCTTCGTTCGTGGTGGCTCAGTCGCCTGAACATGCCGATGATGTTATAGAGTAGTTCTTCCCTAAATGTTACCAAAAGAAAGGTTTGCACATTTTTATACAGTTTGAAGTCGGACAGTTCTCATTTTGAACAAACTGATGGTGCCAGGGGTTTTCAAATACATTGCTTGGAATTGCATCAGTTTTTGCTGGGACCTAATCTGATGACCGGCAGTGATAAAATCCGCATCATCAATTAGTCCTGACCGACACCCGATTTGTTTTTATGATTGGTTAGCGGTTTTTATTAGCATACTTTCGTAGAAGACAGGGACTTGTATTCAAGGAGAGGGGCCTAAAATTATAACAACCATCTCTCCACTGCGGAAACAATTGTTTCTTCACTAGTGTAGAGCGAAATCCTTCAGTCTCTCCATGCCTGGGTCGGCATCGAAGAGACTGCCCTGTAATAAACATAAGCAGTCGAGCAGCCCCGTGGTGATCAGGAGTGGCTGCTCCTGAAGAGATAAGGTGGTCACCCCGTCGAAACTGCTTAGTTTGTTGTTTTACTAGTGTAAAGTAAACTGCATCCGTCAAGTTTCCATCCTTTAGGCAGAGATGAGTGGTTCACTTCAGCCACTTAAACATCTTTAGGTTTGACATTCCCCTTGTAATGCAACGACCTTCTTCGGTGAAAGTAACGGTTGCTTTTTGTGTAATGTTTGCGTTTGTCTCAAGCCTCCGTGTCCGCTAACTTTAACGAGGCAAAACAATATTGAATTTCTGTAGAGTGGATTAACTGACACCTAATAGAACTTTTCTAAAGACAATAAATATTGATCGGTGCGTCTTGTAGAGTAGAGTACGCGTGATAAGTATTTTGTAGTGTAGCTTCGTGGCTCGACAAGAACCCGCCTCATATGATCCCGCAAATGCTAGTCGTCAAGCACGCGTACGCGGTCGTTAAGCGAAGCTAGTTAGCTGAGCTCGGTGTTGTTTTAGCTCGCTGACACTTGTGCCAGACCATCGGCACCCGTGTCCTACACGGACATTTCGAAATTCATTACACCTTTTTATTGAAGGGTCTGGACTGCGAAGAGGACACAGTCGATCTCTTTCAGGTGCTTCAAGAAGTTGTACCGGAAATGGAGTTTATTACAGTTAAAGACTTCGCAACAGGGGGATCGATTGTCGAAAGTAAAAATTTGCCTCTTTACTTAAAGTGCCCTTCAAAAAATAAGGTACTTGAACTTCCAAGTGGTGAGGTGGGAACGCCTCCAGAGGAGCGAGGTCGACCAGTGCTATATGTGCCGAAGATTCGGTCATTCGGCTGCCATCGTGCCATGAAATGTAGATGTGTAATGTGCAAAGATGTCCATGTACCCGGCGAGTGCAAATTGGCTCAGACGGAGCCAAAAGAAAAATTATATTGTGTGAACTGCGGTGTCTTTGGTGCCTCAGCATCATATCCAGGATGCTCCCGGTATCAAGATGCAAAAGTAAAATTTACTCCAAAACAAAGTCAAGTACACCGCAGTGTGATACCTACCAACTACGTCAAGCCCGGGGTGTTATTTGCACTTGCTGCTAGAGGACCAGCAGACAATGTAAATAAAATAAATAATGTAAATGGCAATAATAAGTTGCTTCTTAAAATTTATCACCAATTAAATTCTTTATTGGAGAGAATCCATAAACAGGATTCAAAAATTAACTTTGTTTTTCAGCGTTTGGGGCTTTCAAATACCTCAAAATAACTTGTCATCCAGTCACATTCTCATGGATAGGCTTCGTCTCATCCCGATCAACGTTAACTCCATTGTGAGTCTACATCGACGCGACTGTCTTTTGGAATACTTTGTCAAGCAAAACCCTGGCATCATCCTTCTCACTGAAACCCACCTCAATTCATGGCACTCCATGACATTCAAGGATTTTGAATTCGTAAGAAACGATAGGGTAAACGATGATTGAGGAGGTGGCACCGGGATATTGGTTAGAAGACCCCTTTGTTTCCAAAATATTAAAAAAATTGAATTCAAGGGATTTGAATGTCTTGAAGTGTCCTTTATCAAAAACTCACTGCCAGGTGGGGGTAACCTCTTCGTTATCTCTGCCTATGCAACTAGTCGAAAAGTTCTCAAGTTCAAGGAGGAACTCGATTCCTTGTTTGAAATACTCGAATTGAGCAGACTGCATAGTTATTATATTCTTGTTGGTGACCTGAACACCAAGCATAGAGCATGGCTGAACGTTAATAGTAATCCCAGAGGTGTATTCCTAAAATCGTGGATAACAGAGCCAAATTGAATACAGGTGCAATCTATATCGGCCGGAGTTCCCAACATACCTGAGGATAAATACATATTTGGACCTCTGCATTGCTGACACAAGGCTTGAATTTAGGTCTAATAGTCATCAACGGAAATTACAGGTGCTTACGATAGCGACCATAAGGCAATCGTAATGGAAATCAATCATCAAAGGGATGATTTCTTCCTCATTCCAGTTGAACATGAAAACCATCGGTTGAATTTCAAAAAAACAGCCTGGGGAAAGTTTCAACAGAAGTTTAATCGGGAGTACCAGAAGCAATGTCCTCCTCCTGATGACGGCAACTCTTGTTCAATGTTTCCTAATGACCGGAATCTAACTAACGATGAAATAGATCTCTATTTGTCGAAGTTATCTATGACGCGTCAACAATATTTATCGGCGATTTTTGGACTACAACAATCCCTCCTTGGCTTTGTTGAAATTACACCTGAAGAATGTCCGGAACTTAGTCCGTTCATACAGGTACTTCAGGAGTGAGGTCAGCAATCAATGGGTGGACAAACAGAAGGGTATTAGCCCACAGGACCCAGATGGCGTCTTCACGAAAGTCAATAGTTTATTCCGCAAGAAGTCTCTAGTGAAGGTATCGAATCGTGGAGTCGCTAGGGATGAGATAAATCTTCTCAATAGGGCTGATATTGAAATTGATAGTACGACTCCGGATAGAAATAGAAACAGGATTATATGTGATGGATTGCAGAAACTTGCCCTGATTGGAACAGAGTAGGTCGTTGAAGCAAAAGTTTCCGACTTCAAATCAAGCCTGAACAACCAATCAACATTGAAACATTGACATCTGACCTCATACCGAGTATGAATCTTATTGATTATTTTGTTTTATGAAGACTTGTGTTTCATATTTTGCAGGATAAACAACAAGAAATCAAGTGGTATTGACGGTATTCCAAATATAGTTCTCCGACATTTGCATGAGGTTGCTACTAGTAAGTATTGCATATTGTTTAACAACATGTTGAGCAATTCATATTTCCCAAATGAATGGAAAAAGGCCAAGGTATTTCCGATCTTGAATAAAGGAAAAGAATCTTCGTGCCCCAAAAGCTATCGCCCAATCAGCTTGCTGCCTAACATCAGCAGGGTGTTTGAATCGATACTAAACAAAGCCTTAAACGCCCACATTGAGAAATATGAGTTGATGCCGCATTGCCAAATTGGTTTTCTTGCCAAGCATTCGACCCTACTTGCGATAACAAAAGCAACCTCAGATATCGGTTGGAAACTAAGCAACAGAGAATGTGTTGGAGCGGTTTGGTTATATAGACTAATTTTTAAACTCCTTGAGGACAGGGTCCCCAGACACCTTGTCGCCATGATGTACAATATGCTATATGGGAAATCATTTGTTGTAACTGAAGGAAATCTGACGACAATGCGCGACTTCAATGGTCTACAGCAGGGAACAGTTACTGCACCTCTGCTTTTCTCAATATTCATTCCCAAGCTTTTGAACGGCTTTGATTTTAACGTCTCGCCAACGTGATCATTGGTAGCATTTGCCGATGATCTGATCATCTATACGGCAGACCGAAAAGTTACAATACTTCAGAGCAATCTTCAAAAAATGTGTAATGATGTGCAGCAATTGGCGAATGAAAATCAATGTGCAGAAGTGCGAAACAATTTTATTTCAGGCAACACTTTAAGGGGTCAGTCAAGACCTGAAACGTAATTGGAAGGATTTCCACATTCTGGCTGGTGAGAGTAGCTCAGAACGGGTTCCACATAAATCCTTTGTTCGATACCTCGGTGTTGATCTCGATCAGTATCTGCACTATACTCAACATTTCAAAATCATGCTCAGTAAAGCACAAAAAGTAGTCATGGCCCTTGTCGACTCTTTCATTCCAGATACATTGATCAAAAGGTCAACGTTATCTTTTACAAGACCCTGGTTAGACCAGTTTAGACATATAAATGTCAGATCTGGTACAACCAGAGTGCTAGTACTATGGAAAGATTAAGAGTTTTCGAAAAAAATGTCTATGCATGTACTGGTTTCTACAGAAAGCCTGAGACGGATTGGAAACACTTTATACCGAATAGAAAAATTTATCAAACTGCTAAAGTGACGACAGTCGATATCTTCATATTGAAACTTCTTCGGAATCATATCGCAAGATCTGTAACTGTGATTTCACAGCCGTTCAATCCTACAGGCGGGTATATTGCGACTTGCCTCACTACTAGCTTTATTCCTCCAGAAGCATTCGTGTATTTGGGCATGAATCGATATGTTTTTAATTCTGACGGTGTCCCAATCATACTTGTATATCACATATATAGACGAGCCACCGATAAGAAGACAAAATATCCTCCAAATTTGAGTTCACGATACCAACAATTCTAATGGTGATACTCATTTGCTAGATTCCTTGAAGCTGGTCGAGCTGAGACGGCGCAATCTAGGTATTGGTGGCTGAATAACAATTTCTAAATTATTCGTGTGTATTTTCAGTTTTTGTGTTTTTCGTTACTTGGTTTTTGAGTTTCAGCTCATTATTGCTACATTTAGTGTTGTTGTTTATTTGGGTTAAAAATTCGCGATGGGTTTCAATATTTCGGATAGGTATATGTTATGTATATAATAGTAGCTTTAGAAATAAGGTTTGACGTTTAGGTTAGGAATATTGTGATAGCATTTTTTAGTATAAGATAACGTTTTTGGTTGAATTTTACTAGAATTAGGTTAGAACATATTAGGTGTAGCTTTTATCCTACACTACACTCACTGTTGTGCTAAAATTTGCTATGCTTATTTTTGATAAAATGTCTTTAACTGATAACGTATAAATTTAGAGAGCCATTTGGGCCATTAAGTTTTTGTATTATTGTTGTTTAGAATTCGCTTAATATTCTTTTTAAAATTTATAACGATAAGTATTGAATAAGGGCTTTTGGCTTGACTCAATTATTATAAATTTTATAAAAATAATACTGTTTTAAAATATTAAAGCACTCAAAAACTTAATGACCGGCATTGCACTGTAATGATTTTCCACTTTCAGATCGAACGCGGAACCGACCTCTCATCGGTTCTAGACGTTAAGTCTGAGTAGTGCCAACGGATGGTACCAACAGGTCAACCAATCCGTGCACCGTAACCCATTCATGCGGTGACTGCTTGTCGGCCAGCTAGTTCGGAGAGGATTTCGGTCGCGGGTCTCCGAATGGATTACGCTCAATTACAATATTTCAGTCACCTGAACTTGCCCGTTTCCCAAACGCGTCAACATTTACTCATCCAGAACGAGAAACCTACATTACGTTAATTCTGGATGTGATCTATCCACAGATCTCAAATCAAAAACGCTACAAAATCCCATAGGCGCGTTACCGATTCACCGACGCGGTACCGAAAAATATGCTACTCGAACTTAAATCGAAGAAAACTACTCTAAGGAAATGACGAAACAATCAAAGGTACCGCGTACCGCGCGCGACGCGAAACCGACTTCAGCGGATTTGCCGAAACCCTAACCTCGCGACGGCATACCTACCCTGCACTTCCCTTTCACGCTGAAAAAAGAACGGGCCACTGAAAAGGAAAGTCGTTAGTTATCTAGCAATTCATGTTATTTTTATTTAGTTCCTAAAAATCGATATAATTTTTCTATTAATATTTCTATTTTTATCTATCCTTATCCTGTAAGCTACTTTAATTAAATATCCTATTTTGTCGTAATCTGTATGAGAATTTTATACAATTAATCATTCGTGTTTAATATTAGGTTTAATGATTATTGAAAAATACGGTTAATAGCCATTTTACTAATCCTTGTTCAAATTTGTTGAAATTGATTTTCTCCTTAATAATTCAAAGGTTAAAAGCGTATGGAACTAATGTAACATAACTAAGCTAAAGTAAAGTAAACTAAGATAATGCAAATTATCGTGTTGTGGTTGGTTGGTTGTCATGTGTTCATATTATTAGTAAATGATTTTTGCTTCATCTAAATACAAAATTAGGCTCAGTCGTTTGTTACTCGAACAAATCCGCCTTGTTGTGTATTTAAATTAAGTGCTCTCTCTGTCGGTGTGCTGTCTACTTTTCGTTCCAGCTTGCCGTTTACGCGTTCTCTTGACAGTTGTTCAGGTTGTTAATTCTGTTGTGTTAATGTAATAATCGATACATAAACTAAAGTTAAATCTTTACATGCTTCTAAATCCTGCAATACATTTAAATTGATGTTATTAACTTAAGTCTGAAATTCTACCGTTTTGTTTGTTTTTATCTAGTGTAATTAAATTTAAGTTGCATATATTGTATCGTTATCCTTTATAATTAAATTAGCTAAATAGATTTTTCGTTTCAGTTTGATAAAATTTCATTCTCTTATTTATCGTGTTTTCTTAAATGGGTTAGTTGTAGGGTTTCTAGATTATTTGTGTATTATTATTACTAAGTGTTTGTTTTGCTCTAGTTGTTTATTTTAAATGGGTTTATATTTGTTGTAATTAAACGATTACGTCAGGCAATTTTGAACTTATTCCATAAAAATATTTCTTAATATTTTTGGGCCGAATGACTAGGAGAACTTCTAATTTTCTTTAATTCTTACTTTTTTTCAGATTCAATAAAAACAAACACCAGCCCACAACACTCAACTTTCAATAAACATTTAGAACTCTATTAACTTGTTGTTAAAATATTTTTCTACAACTAACATTTCTGCATACTATTTAGGTATATGATGATGTTTCTACTAAGCATTCTGAATCGATGCAAACGGAATGCTTATTCGCATAAAATTTACTATACAATTAACAAAATTTGAGTTTATATCAAAATGATACCGGCTGTAGTGCCATAACATGAAATTTCGCTTATATATATGACGAAATAATTAATTTAATTAATTTTTGATAGTTACAAAATTTGTTCAGCTTTATGTCATTAAGTTGTAAATATTCAAATGTACAAGCAAATCTTTTCTTTAAGCCAATCACCTTGATATCACGTTTAAATCTCGAATGTAAATATTGTGCAGTTTTATCTAACTATTTTTTTAAATGGAAACCAGCTGACTCTGAGATAAATCCTGATTTCATGTTATGACATCCAGAGTTTAAAAGTAGGTAACGAGTGATATTAGAAACTGTAACCTGAATTGTCCTCCTTTCCAGATATGACACTCTCCTGAGCCGCATTTTTGATAACGTGAGAAGCATACCCGCGAATAACGTTGATAACTTTTAAGAGCATATGTTTATACTGTACAATGTACGTTGCTGAATCTTTACAAGTATCGTTTTTTTGTATAAATAAAAGACTTGCGTCGATAGATGCTAGGTATTCATCAATTTTACCGAAGACTGCAATCTGTACTGCGGATTGCAAGCGATATGCCAATTGATCAATCTGAACAAAGTAGCAAGCATTACTTCGAATTTCCGCATTAAGAAGTGTCAAATCATTTTGATTTTGAATTATTCTCCTACTGGATTCATTAAGAGAAATTGTTTTATCGAAGGTATATTCCCACTTAGTCCGCAGTTCACGCAACGTTAAATTTGATGAAGTGATCAGCCGCTGCATAGCTTCGCAATAATAGCAGCAAAGCTCTAGTGGATCACAATACCGAGTCAGTTCATTGTCACAATTGTCAACACTTTTCAAAAAGACATCAGACCATTCAAGAAAATTGTTTACATTATCATACGAACGCAACAATTTTCGTTCAGGATTCCTTCTCATAGCTCGCGATGGTCTTCTGATGCCTTTCCGCTCACCTAGACAAAATATTCTAATAATTTCTAAGTCTTTCTTAACTAAACTAACCTCTTTCATGATTGGAGCCTGTTGATCTTCTTGCTGAGTTTGACAGAGTTCCCTTTTGTTTTCTTGAGTACGTTTCGCTCCGACCAAATCCTACACACAAACGATCGTCACGAAGGTACGTTAAGAGGTAGAAAAGCACTTGAAAGGGATCTAGGCAGCCCGAACTACGATCACGCACCATCGATCACCACAAAACGTTATTTTCTTTTTCTTCGCCGCCATGTGGCTGTCAAAAATCCCGGTTGTCACCTCAGACAAAACATCTGTGTGTGGAATGGCACGCCATATGGCGGCAATGTGCCTCTCCAGTTGTCGCCAGTGGCATAGTTTTCTCGATGGCCACGGTGGAGGGGCATTTCCAGATGGCTATGTCTCGAAATGTGCCGGGGTTTGGGATTAATTCTATATTTCGAATATTTATATCCACGGATCTAAATATTTGGACAGAAAAAAAAAATATTTTCTGCACAACGATATCCGCAAGACAGATGAAGTCCGCTGGCACTTCGAGGACATATCTATCTGGCCGGTTGCAAGGGTTCGGGATCGGAATCACTTCGATTCCCGGGCGTAGGCGTCACATTACACATTCCCCCCCCCAAAATCGAAGTAATTACGATCCCGTCTCCTATATAAAAGATCTTGGTTAGGGCCATGGCGGGTCGAAGGTCGGTTTCGAAGGATAGGCTACAACCATGTTCGTGAAGACTCGACAGTGACTATATAGTAGGGAGTCGGGTGTTATTCGGAGGTCTTCGTCTAGGCAAAGATTGGGGTAAGCCAAGGTTTTTTCGTGGGAAATAGTTGCACTTCATCGTCTAAGGTCTTTTGCGTGGTAAATTCCCAGGGTTTTACCAGTCATGTCCGCGATGAGGTATCGGGTGGGGCTTATGACTTGTAGGACTCGACACTTCACGAATTTCTTGTCTAGTTTGGCATTGTAATGGCGGGTGGCATCGCTCTGTCGGAAGTTTCGACGATATATCTCGTCGCCTACCTTAAAGCCAGAAGGATGAGATCGCAAGTTGTACCGCTCCTCTCCCATCCGTCTACTTTCTTCAATCTTCTCCCGCAGTTGATCTCGCAGAAGTTGGAGCTTTTCGTGCGGTTCTAGAACCACGATTGGGTCCTCTAGCGATTTCAGCTGCCGCAATAGCCGGTAAGCGCTCCCATGACAGATCATGTACTGGCCGAACACTGCGAAATACGGCGAAATGCCGGTAGTGGCGTGGTACGACGAGCGCAGCGCACTAGTGATGGCGGACAATTTGCGATCCCAGTCCTTCTGATTCGGGTGGACATAGGCGCGAATGGCCGCTATGAGCGTACGATTCAGTCGTTCGGATGCGTTGGCCCTGTGGTGAATAGACGGCAGTTCGTTGGTGGATGATGCCGTACTTGGACATTAGGTCTCGGAATTTGCTGGAGGTGAACTGGACCCCATTGTCGGAGACAAGTTTCTCCGGAACTCCAAACATGTGAAAGACTCGGTTCTCCAAAAAGCTGATTATTGGTCCAGTGTGCATGTTACGTAGTGGTTCTATGATAGGGAATTTGGAGAGCTGGTCCAGGACCACGACAGCTCCCGTGTGACCAGAAGCAGATCGAGGGTAAGGACCGATAAGATCAATGTACAAGCGCTGGAACACGCGTTCGGGGACCTCAACCTTACCCATGGGTGGCCGAAGAATGGTGTTGGGCGCTTTAGTGCACTTGCATAGCTCGCAGGAGGCTACGTACGCTTTTATCTGTTGTGCCATCTTAGGCCAAAAGAAACAGGTTTTCAACCGCCTAAGTGTACGACCGTATCCGCCGTGCGCACTTGATGGATGGTCATGAGCCCGTCTGATAAGATCAGTGGTTAATTCTTCGGGCACCCACAACTTCCACTGTTCTTCTTCTTGTATGGGGTCTCCGGATGCGTGTCCCATCCGTTTGTAAATAAATCCATCCGTCAACCGCAGTTCAGGAAGCTGGGACAGTTGATTCTGGATAGTGTGAATCAGTTGGGTGTAGCTGGCTGACTTGAAGGCAGGATGGTCCAAATCGATCAATTGGGGGCTGTCGTCCTCTTGGACCAACTCGGCTCCTTCAGGGGCAAACATTCTGGATAGGGTGTCGGGGACTACATGCTGGCTACCTTTTCGGTGGCGGATTGTGAAGTCAAATGCCTGTAATTTCAGTGCCCACCTTGCCAATCTGCCGTTGAGATCAGTCTGGCTCATTAGCCATTTCAGAGAAGCGTGATCCGTAACGATTTCAAAGGTGTGTCCCTCCACATAGGCTCGGAAGCGTTTCACTGCCAACACCGCGGCTAGACATTCCTGCTCGGAGACCGTGTAATTTCGCTGGGCTGGGTTCAGCTTGTGAGACATGAAGGCTATAGGTCTCTCCTCGCCGTCTTGTGCAACCTGGACTAAGACTGCTCCCACCCCATGTTGACTCGCGTCACAATGGATTGAGAACGGTTTGTCAAAGTCCGGGCTGTGCAGTACGGGGGCTGTAGTCAGACTCTTCTTTAGCTCTTCAAAGGCTCGCAAGCTGGACTCTTCCCAGACGAATTTACGTCCCTTACGCAGCATGTCGGTCAAAGGAGTGGTAATGGTGGCATAGTCACGTACAAAACGCTGGTACCATCCGCATAAACCTAAGAATCGGCGTAACTGTTTGGTGGTCTTGGGTAGTGGAAAAACGTCAATCGCTTGAGTCTTTTCCGGATCGGTCTTGATATGGCCATGCCCAATGATGTGACCTAAATACTTCACCTCCGTCATCACAGACTGGCTCTTCCGTATGTTGATGGTTAATCTTGCCCTCCGGATGTGTAGAGCCACCTCCTGAAGCAGGTCGATGTGTTCATCAAAGGTCTCGGTTATAAGCAACAGATCGTCCAAGTAAACGAAAACTTGGTGCCGCAAATGAGGTGGTATCACCTTATCCATAAGGCGCGTCATTGTTTGGGGGGCATTACACAATCCGAATGGCATGGTCACGAATTGATATAAGGGCCGGCCTGGGACTGTGAAGGCTGTTTTCTCCTTTGAACCGGGGTCTAAAGGAATTTGCCAGAAGGCGTCCTTGAGGTCTAAGCTCGTGATGAAATGGGCTTTAGGCAATCGACTCAAAATGCCTTCGATCAACGGTAGAGGATATGCGTCCTTGACTGTGACGGCGTTCAAGCGTCTGGCATCTAAGCATAACCGGACCTTGTTCGGCTTGACAACTAAGGTGACTGGGGAAGCCCACGCGCTCTGTGATTCTTCGATTACGCCTAATGCTAGCATTCGATCCACTTCGGCATATAACGATTTTTCCTTCGCCGGAGATATGGCGAAATGTCTCTGTTTTATGGGTTTAGCATCCCCCACATCTATAGTGTGGAACACCAGGGCAGTCCTCCCGAGACCTTCTTTCTCATGCGATGGAAAAGCCGATATAGCCGAGTCTAGACGCAGTTGCTGATTTACATCTAGAGTATGTCGTAGTAAGTTAGTGGGTTGAGATTGGTCAGGAACGGTGGTGACGGACTCCAGGGTCGAACCGGAAAATAGTGCCGGGGCCAAGTTAAATTTTCGAACGAAATCCACTCCTAAATAAAGATTCTGGGTTAACTGAGGTATGATGAAAAATTCCATAGGTTTAGTTACCCCTTTAAAGGTGACATCCGTCATAATTTTTCCCACTACAGAGTGACGAGTTCCGTCCGCCGTGCTTAACCAGGAGGTGAAATGACGGATTTGGTCCGCGTGCTTTGCCAGTACCTCCCCTGCAAACTCGGCAGATATGCAATTCACACTGGCTCCCGTATCGACTAAGCCTGATACTCGTTTTTGCAGGAGGTGTACTGACGCATATGGCCGAACATCATCCCTCAATAATTCGTCTAAGTATATGTCCTTCAACACTTTCCTCGACTGCCTGACTTTTCTCCAGAAGCTCCGCATCCGACGCGTGGCTCGCTTGCTTCGCGGTGGGACAGTTGTGGCCAATTCCTCATGGAAGATGCGCTGTCGAGTAGCCAAATAATTCCGCAGCCTGACATGAAAAGGTTTTACATGCCAAGGAACTTTCGCCTCGCTATCATTCCCTTGCGCGTTGGCATCGGCGAAGGACGGCGTCGGTTGTGGAACTTCGGGAGAATTGTGGTTAGCGGTGCGAGTCAGCAGAGTTGGAGTCCTGTTGGGAGCTGGGTCATAACTAGTGCTGGGGTCTGGATTGGTTCGTCCGGGGTTTAGGAGTGCCGACGGGTGGTCGCGGCACTCGGTGGCAAGTTTTTTCGTCCTTTGCAATTAGTACAGTCAGGTGCGTATGTGTCGGCCTTCCCGCAGCGGTAGCAGAAAAGCGTTGGCTCCGCTGGACATGCATAGAACCGATGTCCCGGTTGTCGGCAGTTCCAACAGACCGTCGGGCTTGTAATTGCTGCAAGGGAGGGTCGATCAATCAATGCTGGGTCCTCAAGCTCCGGTGGTGCTCCGCTCCTCGGTACTGGTACTGGATCAGCAAGCAGGTGGTCAGCTGCCATCAACTCCGCGGTGTGATGATTTCGGGGATTTGATCCCGTTATGCGAGGTTGTGGACGGAAGGTACCACGCCGCTCATCCAAGTGTTCTTGTCTACGGGCATGGAGGCGCAATCCCTGTATGGTGTTGATGGGAAAATGCAGAAGGCTGTTCTGGAGATCCCAGCGCATATTCTCTCTGATAATTTCTACCAGTTCGTCCTCGGGCATGGTATTTCGCAGGCGAGTGCTCAATCTCACTATACTTGTGTAGTACTGGTCGAACGGTTCGTGAGCCCCTTGTTTCCGTTTCTTTATTTGCTCCCTTAGCTCTCTCTCAGTGAAGCCATCCTCAAATCGATTGCGGAAGGCTGCACTGAAAGAGTGCCAAGTGGGACGTGGCGTTGACTCTTTAAAGCTCCAGTACCAGTCGGCAGCGTCGCCGCTGAACAAAAGATGTGCATGCCGGAGGAAGGCCGAGGAATCACCTCCCAGGGTGCTGGATACCAACGCCTGAATCCGGAAAAGGAACCGGTCCGCCGATATCATATCGTTGAACCCTGTAAAGTTCAGGCGCCAACTCTCCATGATACGAGGCGTCGGGTCTCGAAAAGGTGCCAATGCGTTCCCGGGGGGAATCACATCCTCGATTGACCTGTTGTACTGAACTGCCTCCGGGGCTGGAAGTACCAACGGAGGTCCGGTATTGTGTCGCGGTCTGTATTCGGGAGCTCTGGGATCCATTCCCGAGTTCCTTGGAGGTGGGACCCATTGCTCGGATTGTCGGGAGTGGGGCATCGCCACACTGGGATTTGGCTCCCAGCCAAGCGGAGTTCTCACGCGGCTGGGTGGTTGGCTCAACGGGAGATTCTGGATCTTTCCCTCCAGGTTGCCAATCCTCTCCGACATATCCCTCATCAACGCCACGAGGGTGTCAATGGAGTGGGCGGAAGGCATGGTTGTCACCTCGGACACGACACTTGCAGCCGGAACTTCACCGCCTACTGCTCCTTGCAGGTCTAAGAGTGGTTGTGACGGTTCGGCTTCTGGAGCTCCTTTCGCCACTGCTCCACGCGTCGGTAGGGGCGTTCCGAGGGGGACGTCTAGGGCGGTCCGCTCGATGGGTCGCCGACATAATGGACACAGCTCGGACGTGAGGAGGAGCTGTTGGACACAGGCACGGTGGAATAGATGTTCACAATCCAACCGCACGCTGTGTACCCCCTCCACTACGTCCTCGAAACAGATCCCGCAGTTCGCGGGTTGGACCGTTTTGGACCGGGTCCACCGCTTATCGGGAGTCCGCTTCGTTGCCATTTTTTGGTTCTGTCTTGTGTGAGGTAAAAGTAAGTTTTTTTTTTTTAATACTAAAAAATAAGAAGAAAAGGTTAACCCTACTATATATATGAAAAAGCCTAAAAATAACTTCGTGGCCGAAAGTGGCGAGCTATATATTAAGTGGAAAAAAAAAAATGTATTTAAAGTATACTTTCCTTTTCAGTGGTCAACTCCTCCAACGGGAAAAGAGAGTGCGTGGTAATCTGCCGAAGAAAGGGTGCTTTTGGTCGATTTACGAAAATTACCCCATAACCCACATACATTACAAAAAAACCGTCTCTAAACTACGTTAAAGTGACTCGACGAGACAAGTGGTAGAGCTACCGTAACGACTTTGTACGCGGTCAAAATTCCCGACGCGTGGAAGCATTCCGGGCTTCGCAACTCCAGCATACGCCACCGAACGTTGAACCGATACCACTCGTCTAACACGCATAAGAAATAGTTAGAATCCTTCCGCGACATAAAGGCAAGGTAGCCTTCTATTTTCTTGAGAGTCCATGCTGATAGGTAAACCCATCAGACTGGCAGTTCCATCAAGAACATAGAAGGTCCTTACAGGGGTTAGCCTAGGACAACACATCGGAAGGATTCTGTCGCGAAAGCAAAATCAAACAAAGGAGAGCGGAAGCTACAACTCACGTGAAGCGACTGCGAGTGTGTATCACACAACTCCACTGCTCCTGTTAGTGGGACTCGAGTACCAAAGTACCTTACATCCTCCGTAAAGGACCAACTCGTCAGAAGACGCGAAGTTCTTTCCCCCTTAGGATGTTTTAGGCCCCACGTTGGGCGCCATTTGTAACGATTTTCCACTTTCAGATCGAACGCGGAACCGACCTCTCATCGGTTCTAGACGTTAAGTCTGAGTAGTGCCAACGGATGGTACCAACAGGTCAACCAATCCGTGCACCGTAACCCATTCATGCGGTGACTGCTTGTCGGCCAGCTAGTTCGGAGAGGATTTCGGTCGCGGGTCTCCGAATGGATTACGCTCAATTACAATATTTCAGTCACCTGAACTTGCCCGTTTCCCAAACGCGTCAACATTTACTCATCCAGAACGAGAAACCTACATTACGTTAATTCTGGATGTGATCTATCCACAGATCTCAAATCAAAAACGCTACAAAATCCCATAGGCGCGTTACCGATTCACCGACGCGGTACCGAAAAATATGCTACTCGAACTTAAATCGAAGAAAACTACTCTAAGGAAATGACGAAACAATCAAAGGTACCGCGTACCGCGCGCGACGCGAAACCGACTTCAGCGGATTTGCCGAAACACTAACCTCGCGACGGCATACCTACCCTGCACTTCCCTTTCACGCTGAAAAAAGAACGGGCCACTGAAAAGGAAAGTCGTTAGTTATCTAGCAATTCATGTTATTTTTATTTAGTTCCTAAAAATCGATATAATTTTTCTATTAATATTTCTATTTTTATCTATCCTTATCCTGTAAGCTACTTTAATTAAATATCCTATTTTGTCGTAATCTGTATGAGAATTTTATACAATTAATCATTCGTGTTTAATATTAGGTTTAATGATTATTGAAAAATACGGTTAATAGCCATTTTACTAATTCTTGTTCAAATTTGTTGAAATTGATTTTCTCCTTAATAATTCAAAGGTTAAAAGCGTATGGAACTAATGTAACATAACTAAGCTAAAGTAAAGTAAACTAAGATAATGCAAATTATCGTGTTGTGGTTGGTTGGTTGTCATGTGTTCATATTATTAGTAAATGATTTTTGCTTCATCTAAATACAAAATTAGGCTCAGTCGTTTGTTACTCGAACAAATCCGCCTTGTTGTGTATTTAAATTAAGTGCTCTCTCTGTCGGTGTGCTGTCTACTTTTCGTTCCAGCTTGCCGTTTACGCGTTCTCTTGACAGTTGTTCAGGTTGTTAATTCTGTTGTGTTAATGTAATAATCGATACATAAACTAAAGTTAAATCTTTACATGCTTCTAAATCCTGCAATACATTTAAATTGATGTTATTAACTTAAGTCTGAAATTCTACCGTTTTGTTTGTTTTTATCTAGTGTAATTAAATTTAAGTTGCATATATTGTATCGTTATCCTTTATAATTAAATTAGCTAAATAGATTTTTCGTTTCAGTTTGATAAAATTTCATTCTCTTATTTATCGTGTTTTCTTAAATGGGTTAGTTGTAGGGTTTCTAGATTATTTGTGTATTATTATTACTAAGTGTTTGTTTTGCTCTAGGTGTTTATTTTAAATGGGTTTATATTTGTTGTAATTAAACGATTACGTCAGGCAATTTTGAACTTATTCCATAAAAATATTTCTTAATATTTTTGGGCCGAATGACTAGGAGAACTTCTAATTTTCTTTAATTCTTACTTTTTTTCAGATTCAATAAAAACAAACACCAGCCCACAACACTCAGCTTTCAATAAACATTTAGAACTCTATTAACTTGTTGTTAAAATATTTTTCTACAACTAACATTTCTGCATACTATTTAGGTATATGATGATGTTTCTACTAAGCATTCTGAATCGATGCAAACGGAATGCTTATTCGCATAAAATTTACTATACAATTAACAAAATTTGAGTTTATATCAAAATGATACCGGCTGTAGTGCCATAACATGAAATTTCGCTTATATATATGACGAAATAATTAATTTAATTAATTTTTGATAGTTACAAAATTTGTTCAGCTTTATGTCATTAAGTTGTAAATATTCAAATGTACAAGCAAATCTTTTCTTTAAGCCAATCACCTTGATATCACGTTTAAATCTCGAATGTAAATATTGTGCAGTTTTATCTAACTATTTTCTTAAATGGAAACCAGCTGACTCTGAGATAAATCCTGATTTCATGTTATGACATCCAGAGTTTAAAAGTAGGTAACGAGTGATATTAGAAACTGTAACCTGAATTGTCCTCCTTTCCAGATATGACACTCTCCTGAGCCGCATTTTTGATAACGTGAGAAGCATACCCGCGAATAACGTTGATAACTTTTAAGAGCATATGTTTATACCGTACAATGTACGTTGCTGAATCTTTACAAGTATCGTTTTTTTGTATAAATAAAAGACTTGCGTCGATAGATGCTAGGTATTCATCAATTTTACCGAAGACTGCAATCTGTACTGCGGATTGCAAGCGATATGCCAATTGATCAATCTGAACAAAGTAGCAAGCATTACTTCGAATTTCCGCATTAAGAAGTGTCAAATCATTTTGATTTTGAATTATTCTCCTACTGGATTCATTAAGAGAAATTGTTTTATCGAAGGTATATTCCCACTTAGTCCGCAGTTCACGCAACGTTAAATTTGATGAAGTGATCAGCCGCTGCATAGCTTCGCAATAATAGCAGCAAAGCTCTAGTGGATCACAATACCGAGTCAGTTCATTGTCACAATTGTCAACACTTTTCAAAAAGACATCAGACCATTCAAGAAAATTGTTTACATTATCATACGAACGCAACAATTTTCGTTCAGGATTCCTTCTCATAGCTCGCGATGGTCTTCTGATGCCTTTCCGCTCACCTAGACAAAATATTCTAATAATTTCTAAGTCTTTCTTAACTAAACTAACCTCTTTCATGATTGGAGCCTGTTGATCTTCTTGCTGAGTTTGACAGAGTTCCCTTTTGTTTTCTTGAGTACGTTTCGCTCCGACCAAATCCTACACACAAACGATCGTCACGAAGGTACGTTAAGAGGTAGAAAAGCACTTGAAAGGATCTAGGCAGCCCGAACTACGATCACGCACCATCGATCACCACAAAACGTTATTTTCTTTTTCTTCGCCGCCATGTGGCTGTCAAAAATCCCGGTTGTCACCTCAGACAAAACATCTGTGT
This sequence comes from Odontomyia ornata, assembly GCA_963969285.1. Taxonomy (NCBI): domain Eukaryota; kingdom Metazoa; phylum Arthropoda; class Insecta; order Diptera; family Stratiomyidae; genus Odontomyia; species Odontomyia ornata. The sequence goes on from OZ017739.1 coordinate 138,860,238, forward strand.
GTGGAATGGCACGCCATATGGCGGCAATGTGCCTCTCCAGTTGTCGCCAGTGGCATAGTTTTCTCGATGGCCACGGTGGAGGGGCATTTCCAGATGGCTATGTCTCGAAATGTGCCGGGGTTTGGGATTAATTCTATATTTCGAATATTTATATCCACGGATCTAAATATTTGGACAGAAAAAAAAAATATTTTCTGCACAACGATATCCGCAAGACAGATGAAGTCCGCTGGCACTTCGAGGACATATCCATCTGGCCGGTTGCAAGGGTTCGGGATCGGAATCACTTCGATTCCCGGGCGTAGGCGTCACATTACAGCACTCTAAATTTAAACAATATTCAATCAAAAAAATTGGTTAAACACTATCAAATTTTATCAAATGAAAATTACTAAATATTATCAATTAATTGGTAAAAAGGAGAAAAACCTCGAACAACTCTATTGAAAATTACATATAATTAAAAACTACAACGGAAGAGTGTACTTCGAGCTTGCAACTAATTTGTCACTACTTAATTCTAATCAATGTTATTAAAAACTTTAATTCTAACAACAATCTTACAATATTCCTAACCTACATGTTAAACTTGTCAAATTCCAATTAAAATTAATCAACCCAAAACAAAAAAGAAAAACCGCCAACGACCACAAATAATTTAGTAATCACCATTTAGCCACCAAAACCTACTTTTTTAGCAATTTTTTTCATTTTTTTATGTATCATTACTTTGTTTATCTTCCAATAATTTTGAAAAAAACTGCATTTTTTCAACTTTTACGCATGTTATTGGGTGTACAACTTAATAACTTGAATTTTTTTGCGAAATTTGATGCTTTATTGTGGAAAAACCTTACAATATATTTTACTCGAAGTATTGTCCATCGGAATCTACAACATTTCCCCATCTTTCAGGCAATTTATGAATTCCATCCCAAAAAAATTGCGCCGGCTTGGCGGCCAAAAACGAATCTATCCAATTTCGGATGCCTTGCTTTCAAGTGAAGCGGTGAGGGCGTTTTGCATCGAGCGAAATAAATGAAAGTCAGACGGAGCAAGGTCCGGACTATAAGGCGGGTGGGCAAAAACTTCCCAGCCACTTTTTTCAAACAGTTTTTCACGGGTCTTGCAACATGCGGCCAAGCGTTGTCATGATAAAAAATTATAGCCTCATGTCTGGTCGTTTTTCGATGATGGCACGCTTCAAACGTATTAATTGTGTTCGGTACAGGTCGGGTGTGATTGTCTCGCCCGATTTCAACAACTCATAATATAACAACCCTTTCTAATCTCACCAAATACACAGCATAACCTTGGCGCCATGGATGTTTAGCTTCGCCGTTGATTTCGCTGGTTGGCCGGGCTTCACGTATGGCTTTTTGCGCTTGGGATTGTCATAATGGATCCATTTTTCATCCCCAGTCACGATCCGATGCAAATTTTCTTTTTATGGCGCTCAAGCAGCATTTCAGACATACAGAAGCGCCGTTCAACGTCTCTCGGCTTCAACTCATAGGGGACCCAATTACCTTGCTTCTGAATGTATCCGGCGGCTTTCAAACGTTTCGAAATGGCTTGCTGAGTCACTCCCAACGATTTGGCAAGTTCGTCTTGCGTTTGACACGAATCCTCATCGAGTAGCGTCTCCAATTCTTCGTCTTCAAACTTTTTTGTCTGTCCTGGGCGTTCTTTGTCTTTGATGTAAAACCATTCAAAACACTGTGTTTTCGCTAAAGCCTCGTCGCCATAAACTTCTACAAGCAAACGATGACTTTTCGCAGCAGTTTTCTTTGCAAAAAATGTCCCAACAGAACCTCTCGCAAATGCTGTCTTTTTCTCCAATTTTCGAAGTTATTTATCGTGAAAAATAATAATGATGCACACAAGATAAAATAGTTTTGTTGACTGATTTTGATAGCTGTCAAATGTTCCTTCAAAATGACATATATATATAAAGTTCGAGCTTTCACGATATTTGTTAGTAAGGGCATCTAGCGTCAAATTTCGGTTATTAATTTGTACACCCAATAGAAGCAAAACTGCAACGTTACGTAAACGCAACGTTAGAAATTCGGATCATATACATTAATAATAAAAATGAATTTTGAGTATAAGGGAATTGTATTTTGAAATGAAATTGGACTCCTTAAAATATATTTTATGAATAATATAGCATCCCATATGAGAAATCATCAATATATTGTGCTTATTGTACAAACTGAGTGAACCAAACACAAACAAAAACAAATTTTTGAGTAAAAAAAAATCGAAATCACACATTTTATGAAACTACTGTGCCTTTTTGGTGTAAATGAATTTCACACTTATTACAAATACAAATTGTTTGACTCTGGCACTGAGCACATGTTTGCTGCTTTCCTTCACTTTCAACGATAACGTGTCCAATATTGTCATACCGAGCATCGGGATCCATTTTAGTTAGGGACATTGGTATACTTCAATATATTTTAAAAATGTGCTGGTAGACTGATCTTGTAAATGTCAGAAATCGTCCGTGTATCCATCTTGCTTTACAAATATTTAACACAGATCGCTAAGTAGTGAAAATACTGTTTTTTACCACGAATGTGAATATAGTACATAAGTATATTTTCGTCGAAACGATCTACTCCACCAATGTAATTATTGTACATCGTGAAAACTTCAGGAATGGAAACCAAAACCTTTTTCTTTTACGCTGCTGAATTTCTTTCAACTCCTATTGAGGAAAAATGGAAAATTCATTGAAAGCAACAAAAACAACTCCATTGTGTAGGGTTTTTATGAGGATGAAGATGTGCATACAGGGCACGGGTGCCGATGGCCTGGCTCAAGAGTCAGCGAGCTATAAAAGATACACTTCTATTCCAGACGCCCTAGAGGTCACATCCCTACTTAGACCACTGTGGATTTTTTTGAGGTGTTCTTGCCGCCGTTTTCATTTTCATAATACGTAGAGTGAGCTCGATGAAGCTAAATCCGAAGGCATCGGTGTTTTAGGATTAGCATCAGTACTTCTAAAGTGCTTGTCACCAGGTACGAACAGATACAGATGAGTATCCTCTTTCGCTTTGTGAACCTGGTGTAATTTAGTGAATGATAATTTGGTGGAAAACATAAAAAAACACATGTCCCAAAATGGAACAGGGTGCGAAAGACCGCAAGTGTAGATGCTAGATCGAATTCTTTTGTTTGCGTCAGTTTGCTTATTGGATTAATACAATTTAATATGGAACACAAAAACCTAAACTGTTTCATAAATTTAAATAAGCCCCAGGCTTCGTCTCTTACTAAATTATCAATTTCTTGATTTTCATAAATGCTTAGCAGTGCGTCATATATATCGCCTATATGCCCATCGAAAAGTAGATGCAGAAAAAAATAAATATACTTTTTTGAACCATATTAAAGAAATTAGCAGCTTCCAAGGATGATTTTGCCATATCATTAACCACTAAATTGAGGGAGTGACTGCTGCATGGTACGTAGAATGCTCGTGAATTTAAATTTTTTATTTTAGTTTGCACTCCTGTTTTACTGCCCCTCATATTGGATCCATTGTCATATCCCTGCCCTCTAATATCCTGCAAATTTAAACCTAAAGCATTTAGTTCTCCAATTATGATTTCAGACTTTTGTTTCCCTGTGGACCTTTCAACTGGTAAGAAGCCCAAAAAGCTTTCGTTGATTTTTATTTCAACCTCTTGAGTACATATTTATTGATTGAAACATATCTAATTACAAGAGTCATTTGCTCAACTTTACTAACGTCTGGAGTGCAATCTAAAATTATAGAATAGTATTTGGCTTTTTTATTCCATTAACAATATGGAATTTGACATTTTGATGCAACAGGTCTATTATCTCGTTTTGTATATTTTTCCCGAGATAGTGTGCTTTGGTTTCCTCTTTTTTGAGCACTCTACGAACATGTTCTTACATAATGACATCGAATTCAGACAGCAGCTCAACTATTTTTAAAATGTTCCCGTTATTATGCTCAAACAGTTTGTCGCTTGTACCTTGAAATGCCAGACAACTTTTACCAAGCATTTTAGTAATAGCTACGATTCTCAAAAGTACTTCGTACCAATGATTGGTTTCAACATTCATAATCCTTCGAGCAGCCGCAACTATTGTTTTACAATACTTTAATCTTTGACTCAATTCTAGACAGGATTTTTGACTTTGAATATGATTTTTGGATATTTCGTGGTCTTTTAAAGTTTCGACTAGATGCTTCCAACTTTTAAAGCCGTCTTTTGAAAGCGAACTGACCACGCAACCGAAAATTTTACAGTAAAAGCAATATACGCAGTTTTTTAAAGTAGAGTACACTAGCCAGTCTCTCACAACTTGCTCTCCATTGCTTAAAATTCGTTTGTAATAATTAGGACTTAATTTTCGGCCAGTTTCATCGGATGGAAATTCATAGGTATACAATGGCAGAGATGGACCATGTCTTACCAAAAAACTTCTTCCGGCATCTCCTAAAATTCTCGGCCATAAAGCTGGATCTGTACTTAAAGCTAATTGACTGCCTTCCATAAGTGCCGAATTGGTGTCAATTTATATTAGGGTTTTGTACTAAAATACAAAACCCTATTGCAATCACGACCTGTGTCCGTCTGTCCGTCCGTCCGTCCGTCTGTATGTCACAGCACTCTTTCTCCGACACTATAGAAGCTACAGCAATGAAACTTTGTGGGAAGGTCAGAAGTGGTTACTTCTTGAAAGTTCAAGGGTGGAAAAATTTTTCGAAGGGGTTTAAGGGGGGTCTCCCCATATAAGGAGGTGACACTTTAAAAAAAAACAAGTCTTAAAATTGCCGTATCTGTACCAAGGGGGGCAGGGGAAGGAGAAATGACTGAACTTTTCGCGTACCCCCCTCGCGATTGGACACATTTCATCCGAAAAATCTGAAAAAAATCATGAATGTAGGCCTTTATGAGTACAACAACGACAAATACAGGAGAAGTTGAAATTCACTCAACTTTGTTAGTAATAGTATGATTTATCAATTTTACGTTTTCTTGAATAAAATCTTAACGGTACCCTTATATTCAACGAAATTCAATACAAAGATGACTATTTATGAGATTGATCTCTCCTAAAAGTTTCAGAAAGATCGAATGGTATTTAACGAAGTTATAGCGATTTGAATTTTCCTGTATTACTATGAAACAATATGCGCCGTATTACTATGGAAACATATGGCAATGAACCATATGCGCTTTTTACCGACTCAGACACTATAGCTTTGCTAGGATTTGCATGAACATTTCAGGAACGATAGTTTTCATGAATATCTTTGAGAATTGATTCAGCTAGTAGTATCAGTAATCGTAAAACAAAATAGTGGCTGTTTTAAATGCTATAATTGAATAATTTTGAGTTATTTTTCCCCAACTTCAACGTTTAAGGTGCATGCTTTTAACACTTGGTTCAATTTACTGAATGAATGAAGATGAGTACCAACAAAAAATACTCATAGGTGAAACAAGTCGAGGAGGCAGGCGAGAGCTCCTAGCAAAAGGGCTTTGTAACCACTCTAGGATTCGAAAAAATTGGCCCTGAATCGATGATTTCAGTACAGGGGAGTGGCCCCTGAAAAAAAATTTCATCTAAGGTAGCCGATATGAGTATTAAATGAAAGTTCTCTATGGGCGCTTTTCAAAACAGTTCTTTAACTGACAATTCTTGCTTCAATGGGGGCACAGGAGGGGAAAATACACGAAAAATTTGTTTCCTCCCTCGCGAATGGACACCTATGATCTAAAAAATCTGAAAACATTATTAAGGGAAATATTTATGAGTATAACAATAACAAATACCTCAGAAGTCAAAATTCGTTCAACTTTGTTAATAATAGTATGATCTTCGAACTTCATATTTTCTCCAATAAAATCGTCTTTGACATGTTTCTTGATTTTATTCGTAGTCGCTGGCTGCATTTTGTAAGTTGAGTACAAAACCCTTCTGACATGAGCGTAGGTCTGTCTACCTTACTTGTTTACTTTCGTTCGGTGACGGAGTAGTGCTAGTTCCTGCCACTTTGAATATATCGACCGTTTGAAGCTCATGTACGCTTTCTGGTGATTCCGTGTTTTGGTTCATTCCTGGATTTGGTGCTGGACACTCTGAATCGTCATTTGCATCGATACCAATAGACGTTTGCTGCTTCTTAAAAAACTCTTTAAAGCGCCAGCTTGTTTCTGCCTTTGGGCTTCTTTTTCCAGCCTTCGTCTTTTGAACTTATTACAAATACAAATTGTTTGACTCTGGCACTGAGCACATGTTTGCTGCTTTCCTTCACTTTCAACGATAACGTGTCCAATATTGTCATACCGAGCATCGGGATCCATTTTAGTTAGGGACATTGGTATACTTCAATATATTTTAAAAATGTGCTGGTAGACTGATCTTGTAAATGTCAGAAATCGTCCGTGTATCCATCTTGCTTTACAAATATTTAACACAGATCGCTAAGTAGTGAAAATACTGTTTTTTACCACGAATGTGAATATAGTACAAAAGTATATTTTCGTCGAAACGATCTACTCCACCAATGTAATTATTGTACATCGTGAAAACTTCAGGAATGGAAACCAAAACCTTTTTCTTTTACGCTGCTGAATTTCTTTCAACTCCTATTGAGGAAAAATGGAAAATTCATTGAAAGCAACAAAAACAACTCCATTGTGTAGGGTTTTTATGAGGATGAAGATGTGCATACAGGGCACGGGTGCCGATGGCCTGGCTCAAGAGTCAGCGAGCTATAAAAGATACACTTCTATTCCAGACGCCCTAGAGGTCACATCCCTACTTAGACCACTGTGGATTTTTTTGAGGTGTTCTTGCCGCCGTTTTCATTTTCATAATACGTAGAGTGAGCTCGATGAAGCTAAATCCGAAGGCATCGGTGTTTTAGGATTAGCATCAGTACTTCTAAAGTGCTTGTCACCAGGTACGAACAGATACAGATGAGTATCCTCTTTCGCTTTGTGAACCTGGTGTAATTTAGTGAATGATAATTTGGTGGAAAACATAAAAAAACACATGTCCCAAAATGGAACAGGGTGCGAAAGACCGCAAGTGTAGATGCTAGATCGAATTCTTTTGTTTGCGTCAGTTTGCTTATTGGATTAATACAATTTAATATGGAACACAAAAACCTAAACTGTTTCATAAATTTAAATAAGCCCCAGGCTTCGTCTCTTACTAAATTATCAATTTCTTGATTTTCATAAATGCTTAGCAGTGCGTCATATATATCGCCTATATGCCCATCGAAAAGTAGATGCAGAAAAAAATAAATATACTTTTTTGAACCATATTAAAGAAATTAGCAGCTTCCAAGGATGCTTTTGCCATATCATTAACCACTAAATTGAGGGAGTGACTGCTGCATGGTACGTAGAATGCTCGTGAATTTAAATTTTTTATTTTAGTTTGCACTCCTGTTTTACTGCCCCTCATATTGGATCCATTGTCATATCCCTGCCCTCTAATATCCTGCAAATTTAAACCTAAAGCATTTAGTTCTCCAATTATGATTTCAGACTTTTGTTTCCCTGTGGACCTTTCAACTGGTAAGAAGCCCAAAAAGCTTTCGTTGATTTTTATTTCAACCTCTTGAGTACATATTTATTGATTGAAACATATCTAATTACAAGAGTCATTTGCTCAACTTTACTAACGTCTGGAGTGCAATCTAAAATTGTAGAATAGTATTTGGCTTTTTTATTCCATTAACAATATGGAATTTGACATTTTGATGCAACAGGTCTATTATCTCGTTTTGTATATTTTTCCCGAGATAGTGTGCTTTGGTTTCCTCTTTTTTGAGCACTCTACGAACATGTTCTTACATAATGACATCGAATTCAGACAGCAGCTCAACTATTTTTAAAATGTTCCCGTTATTATGCTCAAACAGTTTGTCGCTTGTACCTTGAAATGCCAGACAACTTTTACCAAGCATTTTAGTAATAGCTACGATTCTCAAAAGTACTTCGTACCAATGATTGGTTTCAAAATTCATAATCCTTCGAGCAGCCGCAACTATTGTTTTACAATACTTTAATCTTTGACTCAATTCTAGACAGGATTTTTGACTTTGAATATGATTTTTGGATATTTCGTGGTCTTTTAAAGTTTCGACTAGATGCTTCCAACTTTTAAAGCCGTCTTTTGAAAGCGAACTGACCACGCAACCGAAAATTTTACAGTAAAAGCAATATACGCAGTTTTTTAAAGTAGAGTACACTAGCCAGTCTCTCACAACTTGCTCTCCATTGCTTAAAATTCGTTTGTAATAATTAGGACTTAATTTTCGGCCAGTTTCATCGGATGGAAATTCATAGGTATACAATGGCAGAGATGGACCATGTCTTACCAAAAAACTTCTTCCGGCATCTCCTAAAATTCTCGGCCATAAAGCTGGATCTGTACTTAAAGCTAATTGACTGCCTTCCATAAGTGCCGAATTGGTGTCAATTTATATTAGGGTTTTGTACTAAAATACAAAACCCTATTGCAATCACGACCTGTGTCCGTCTGTCCGTCCGTCCGTCCGTCTGTATGTCACAGCACTCTTTCTCCGACACTATAGAAGCTACAGCAATGAAACTTTGTGGGAAGGTCAGAAGTGGTTACTTCTTGAAAGTTCAAGGGTGGAAAAATTTTTCGAAGGGGTTTAAGGGGGGTCTCCCCATATAAGGAGGTGACACTTTAAAAAAAAACAAGTCTTAAAATTGCCGTATCTGTACCAAGGGGGGCAGGGGAAGGAGAAATGACTGAACTTTTCGCGTACCCCCCTCGCGATTGGACACATTTCATCCGAAAAATCTGAAAAAAATCATGAATGTAGGCCTTTATGAGTACAACAACGACAAATACAGGAGAAGTTGAAATTCACTCAACTTTGTTAGTAATAGTATGATTTATCAATTTTACGTTTTCTTGAATAAAATCTTAACGGTACCCTTATATTCAACGAAATTCAATACAAAGATGACTATTTATGAGATTGATCTCTCCTAAAAGTTTCAGAAAGATCGAATGGTATTTAACGAAGTTATAGCGATTTGAATTTTCCTGTATTACTATGAAACAATATGCGCCGTATTACTATGGAAACATATGGCAATGAACCATATGCGCTTTTTACCGACTCAGACACTATAGCTTTGCTAGGATTTGCATGAACATTTCAGGAACGATAGTTTTCATGAATATCTTTGAGAATTGATTCAGCTAGTAGTATCAGTAATCGTAAAACAAAATAGTGGCTGTTTTAAATGCTATAATTGAATAATTTTGAGTTATTTTTCCCCAACTTCAACGTTTAAGGTGCATGCTTTTAACACTTGGTTCAATTTACTGAATGAATGAAGATGAGTACCAACAAAAAATACTCATAGGTGAAACAAGTCGAGGAGGCAGGCGAGAGCTCCTAGCAAAAGGGCTTTGTAACCACTCTAGGATTCGAAAAAATTGGCCCTGAATCGATGATTTCAGTACAGGGGAGTGGCCCCTGAAAAAAAATTTCATCTAAGGTAGCCGATATGAGTATTAAATGAAAGTTCTCTATGGGCGCTTTTCAAAACAGTTCTTTAACTGACAATTCTTGCTTCAATGGGGGCACAGGAGGGGAAAATACACGAAAAATTTGTTTCCTCCCTCGCGAATGGACACCTATGATCTAAAAAATCTGAAAACATTATTAAGGGAAATATTTATGAGTATAACAATAACAAATACCTCAGAAGTCAAAATTCGTTCAACTTTGTTAATAATAGTATGATCTTCGAACTTCATATTTTCTCCAATAAAATCGTCTTTGACATGTTTCTTGATTTTATTCGTAGTCGCTGGCTGCATTTTGTAAGTTGAGTACAAAACCCTTCTGACATGAGCGTAGGTCTGTCTACCTTACTTGTTTACTTTCGTTCGGTGACGGAGTAGTGCTAGTTCCTGCCACTTTGAATATATCGACCGTTTGAAGCTCATGTACGCTTTCTGGTGATTCCGTGTTTTGGTTCATTCCTGGATTTGGTGCTGGACACTCTGAATCGTCATTTGCATCGATACCAATAGACGTTTGCTGCTTCTTAAAAAACTCTTTAAAGCGCCAGCTTGTTTCTGCCTTTGGGCTTCTTTTTCCAGCCTTCGTCTTTTGAACTTATTACAAATACAAATTGTTTGACTCTGGCACTGAGCACATGTTTGCTGCTTTCCTTCACTTTCAACGATAACGTGTCCAATATTGTCATACCGAGCATCGGGATCCATTTTAGTTAGGGACATTGGTATACTTCAATATATTTTAAAAATGTGCTGGTAGACTGATCTTGTAAATGTCAGAAATCGTCCGTGTATCCATCTTGCTTTACAAATATTTAACACAGATCGCTAAGTAGTGAAAATACTGTTTTTTACCACGAATGTGAATATAGTACAAAAGTATATTTTCGTCGAAACGATCTACTCCACCAATGTAATTATTGTACATCGTGAAAACTTCAGGAATGGAAACCAAAACCTTTTTCTTTTACGCTGCTGAATTTCTTTCAACTCCTATTGAGGAAAAATGGAAAATTCATTGAAAGCAACAAAAACAACTCCATTGTGTAGGGTTTTTATGAGGATGAAGATGTGCATACAGGGCACGGGTGCCGATGGCCTGGCTCAAGAGTCAGCGAGCTATAAAAGATACACTTCTATTCCAGACGCCCTAGAGGTCACATCCCTACTTAGACCACTGTGGATTTTTTTGAGGTGTTCTTGCCGCCGTTTTCATTTTCATAATACGTAGAGTGAGCTCGATGAAGCTAAATCCGAAGGCATCGGTGTTTTAGGATTAGCATCAGTACTTCTAAAGTGCTTGTCACCAGGTACGAACAGATACAGATGAGTATCCTCTTTCGCTTTGTGAACCTGGTGTAATTTAGTGAATGATAATTTGGTGGAAAACATAAAAAAACACATGTCCCAAAATGGAACAGGGTGCGAAAGACCGCAAGTGTAGATGCTAGATCGAATTCTTTTGTTTGCGTCAGTTTGCTTATTGGATTAATACAATTTAATATGGAACACAAAAACCTAAACTGTTTCATAAATTTAAATAAGCCCCAGGCTTCGTCTCTTACTAAATTATCAATTTCTTGATTTTCATAAATGCTTAGCAGTGCGTCATATATATCGCCTATATGCCCATCGAAAAGTAGATGCAGAAAAAAATAAATATACTTTTTTGAACCATATTAAAGAAATTAGCAGCTTCCAAGGATGCTTTTGCCATATCATTAACCACTAAATTGAGGGAGTGACTGCTGCATGGTACGTAGAATGCTCGTGAATTTAAATTTTTTATTTTAGTTTGCACTCCTGTTTTACTGCCCCTCATATTGGATCCATTGTCATATCCCTGCCCTCTAATATCCTGCAAATTTAAACCTAAAGCATTTAGTTCTCCAATTATGATTTCAGACTTTTGTTTCCCTGTGGACCTTTCAACTGGTAAGAAGCCCAAAAAGCTTTCGTTGATTTTTATTTCAACCTCTTGAGTACATATTTATTGATTGAAACATATCTAATTACAAGAGTCATTTGCTCAACTTTACTAACGTCTGGAGTGCAATCTAAAATTATAGAATAGTATTTGGCTTTTTTATTCCATTAACAATATGGAATTTGACATTTTGATGCAACAGGTCTATTATCTCGTTTTGTATATTTTTCCCGAGATAGTGTGCTTTGGTTTCCTCTTTTTTGAGCACTCTACGAACATGTTCTTACATAATGACATCGAATTCAGACAGCAGCTCAACTATTTTTAAAATGTTCCCGTTATTATGCTCAAACAGTTTGTCGCTTGTACCTTGAAATGCCAGACAACTTTTACCAAGCATTTTAGTAATAGCTACGATTCTCAAAAGTACTTCGTACCAATGATTGGTTTCAACATTCATAATCCTTCGAGCAGCCGCAACTATTGTTTTACAATACTTTAATCTTTGACTCAATTCTAGACAGGATTTTTGACTTTGAATATGATTTTTGGATATTTCGTGGTCTTTTAAAGTTTCGACTAGATGCTTCCAACTTTTAAAGCCGTCTTTTGAAAGCGAACTGACCACGCAACCGAAAATTTTACAGTAAAAGCAATATACGCAGTTTTTTAAAGTAGAGTACACTAGCCAGTCTCTCACAACTTGCTCTCCATTGCTTAAAATTCGTTTGTAATAATTAGGACTTAATTTTCGGCCAGTTTCATCGGATGGAAATTCATAGGTATACAATGGCAGAGATGGACCATGTCTTACCAAAAAACTTCTTCCGGCATCTCCTAAAATTCTCGGCCATAAAGCTGGATCTGTACTTAAAGCTAATTGACTGCCTTCCATAAGTGCCGAATTGGTGTCAATTTATATTAGGGTTTTGTACTAAAATACAAAACCCTATTGCAATCACGACCTGTGTCCGTCTGTCCGTCCGTCCGTCCGTCTGTATGTCACAGCACTCTTTCTCCGACACTATAGAAGCTACAGCAATGAAACTTTGTGGGAAGGTCAGAAGTGGTTACTTCTTGAAAGTTCAAGGGTGGAAAAATTTTTCGAAGGGGTTTAAGGGGGGTCTCCCCATATAAGGAGGTGACACTTTAAAAAAAAACAAGTCTTAAAATTGCCGTATCTGTACCAAGGGGGGCAGGGGAAGGAGAAATGACTGAACTTTTCGCGTACCCCCCTCGCGATTGGACACATTTCATCCGAAAAATCTGAAAAAAATCATGAATGTAGGCCTTTATGAGTACAACAACGAAAAATACAGGAGAAGTTGAAATTCACTCAACTTTGTTAGTAATAGTATGATTTATCAATTTTACGTTTTCTTGAATAAAATCTTAACGGTACCCTTATATTCAACGAAATTCAATACAAAGATGACTATTTATGAGATTGATCTCTCCTAAAAGTTTCAGAAAGATCGAATGGTATTTAACGAAGTTATAGTGATTTGAATTTTCCTGTATTACTATGAAACAATATGCGCCGTATTACTATGGAAACATATGGCAATGAACCATATGCGCTTTTTACCGACTCAGACACTATAGCTTTGCTAGGATTTGCATGAACATTTCAGGAACGATAGTTTTCATGAATATCTTTGAGAATTGATTCAGCTAGTAGTATCAGTAATCGTAAAACAAAATAGTGGCTGTTTTAAATGCTATAATTGAATAATTTTGAGTTATTTTTCCCCAACTTCAACGTTTAAGGTGCATGCTTTTAACACTTGGTTCAATTTACTGAATGAATGAAGATGAGTACCAACAAAAAATACTCATAGGTGAAACAAGTCGAGGAGGCAGGCGAGAGCTCCTAGCAAAAGGGCTTTGTAACCACTCTAGGATTCGAAAAAATTGGCCCTGAATCGATGATTTCAGTACAGGGGAGTGGCCCCTGAAAAAAAATTTCATCTAAGGTAGCCGATATGAGTATTAAATGAAAGTTCTCTATGGGCGCTTTTCAAAACAGTTCTTTAACTGACAATTCTTGCTTCAATGGGGGCACAGGAGGGGAAAATACACGAAAAATTTGTTTCCTCCCTCGCGAATGGACACCTATGATCTAAAAAATCTGAAAACATTATTAAGGGAAATATTTATGAGTATAACAATAACAAATACCTCAGAAGTCAAAATTCGTTCAACTTTGTTAATAATAGTATGATCTTCGAACTTCATATTTTCTCCAATAAAATCGTCTTTGACATGTTTCTTGATTTTATTCGTAGTCGCTGGCTGCATTTTGTAAGTTGAGTACAAAACCCTTCTGACATGAGCGTAGGTCTGTCTACCTTACTTGTTTACTTTCGTTCGGTGACGGAGTAGTGCTAGTTCCTGCCACTTTCAATATATCGACCGTTTGAAGCTCATGTACGCTTTCTGGTGATTCCGTGTTTTGGTTCATTCCTGGATTTGGTGCTGGACACTCTGAATCGTCATTTGCATCGATACCAATAGACGTTTGCTGCTTCTTAAAAAACTCTTTAAAGCGCCAGCTTGTTTCTGCCTTTGGGCTTCTTTTTCCAGCCTTCGTCTTTTGAACTTATTACAAATACAAATTGTTTGACTCTGGCACTGAGCACATGTTTGCTGCTTTCCTTCACTTTCAACGATAACGTGTCCAATATTGTCATACCGAGCATCGGGATCCATTTTAGTTAGGGACATTGGTATACTTCAATATATTTTAAAAATGTGCTGGTAGACTGATCTTGTAAATGTCAGAAATCGTCCGTGTATCCATCTTGCTTTACAAATATTTAACACAGATCGCTAAGTAGTGAAAATACTGTTTTTTACCACGAATGTGAATATAGTACAAAAGTATATTTTCGTCGAAACGATCTACTCCACCAATGTAATTATTGTACATCGTGAAAACTTCAGGAATGGAAACCAAAACCTTTTTCTTTTACGCTGCTGAATTTCTTTCAACTCCTATTGAGGAAAAATGGAAAATTCATTGAAAGCAACAAAAACAACTCCATTGTGTAGGGTTTTTATGAGGATGAAGATGTGCATACAGGGCACGGGTGCCGATGGCCTGGCTCAAGAGTCAGCGAGCTATAAAAGATACACTTCTATTCCAGACGCCCTAGAGGTCACATCCCTACTTAGACCACTGTGGATTTTTTTGAGGTGTTCTTGCCGCCGTTTTCATTTTCATAATACGTAGAGTGAGCTCGATGAAGCTAAATCCGAAGGCATCGGTGTTTTAGGATTAGCATCAGTACTTCTAAAGTGCTTGTCACCAGGTACGAACAGATACAGATGAGTATCCTCTTTCGCTTTGTGAACCTGGTGTAATTTAGTGAATGATAATTTGGTGGAAAACATAAAAAAACACATGTCCCAAAATGGAACAGGGTGCGAAAGACCGCAAGTGTAGATGCTAGATCGAATTCTTTTGTTTGCGTCAGTTTGCTTATTGGATTAATACAATTTAATATGGAACACAAAAACCTAAACTGTTTCATAAATTTAAATAAGCCCCAGGCTTCGTCTCTTACTAAATTATCAATTTCTTGATTTTCATAAATGCTTAGCAGTGCGTCATATATATCGCCTATATGCCCATCGAAAAGTAGATGCAGAAAAAAATAAATATACTTTTTTGAACCATATTAAAGAAATTAGCAGCTTCCAAGGATGCTTTTGCCATATCATTAACCACTAAATTGAGGGAGTGACTGCTGCATGGTACGTAGAATGCTCGTGAATTTAAATTTTTTATTTTAGTTTGCACTCCTGTTTTACTGCCCCTCATATTGGATCCATTGTCATATCCCTGCCCTCTAATATCCTGCAAATTTAAACCTAAAGCACTTAGTTCTCCAATTATGATTTCAGACTTTTGTTTCCCTGTGGACCTTTCAACTGGTAAGAAGCCCAAAAAGCTTTCGTTGATTTTTATTTCAACCTCTTGAGTACATATTTATTGATTGAAACATATCTAATTACAAGAGTCATTTGCTCAACTTTACTAACGTCTGGAGTGCAATCTAAAATTATAGAATAGTATTTGGCTTTTTTATTCCATTAACAATATGGAATTTGACATTTTGATGCAACAGGTCTATTATCTCGTTTTGTATATTTTTCCCGAGATAGTGTGCTTTGGTTTCCTCTTTTTTGAGCACTCTACGAACATGTTCTTACATAATGACATCGAATTCAGACAGCAGCTCAACTATTTTTAAAATGTTCCCGTTATTATGCTCAAACAGTTTGTCGCTTGTACCTTGAAATGCCAGACAACTTTTACCAAGCATTTTAGTAATAGCTACGATTCTCAAAAGTACTTCGTACCAATGATTGGTTTCAACATTCATAATCCTTCGAGCAGCCGCAACTATTGTTTTACAATACTTTAATCTTTGACTCAATTCTAGACAGGATTTTTGACTTTGAATATGATTTTTGGATATTTCGTGGTCTTTTAAAGTTTCGACTAGATGCTTCCAACTTTTAAAGCCGTCTTTTGAAAGCGAACTGACCACGCAACCGAAAATTTTACAGTAAAAGCAATATACGCAGTTTTTTAAAGTAGAGTACACTAGCCAGTCTCTCACAACTTGCTCTCCATTGCTTAAAATTCGTTTGTAATAATTAGGACTTAATTTTCGGCCAGTTTCATCGGATGGAAATTCATAGGTATACAATGGCAGAGATGGACCATGTCTTACCAAAAAACTTCTTCCGGCATCTCCTAAAATTCTCGGCCATAAAGCTGGATCTGTACTTAAAGCTAATTGACTGCCTTCCATAAGTGCCGAATTGGTGTCAATTTATATTAGGGTTTTGTACTAAAATACAAAACCCTATTGCAATCACGACCTGTGTCCGTCTGTCCGTCCGTCCGTCCGTCTGTATGTCACAGCACTCTTTCTCCGACACTATAGAAGCTACAGCAATGAAACTTTGTGGGAAGGTCAGAAGTGGTTACTTCTTGAAAGTTCAAGGGTGGAAAAATTTTTCGAAGGGGTTTAAGGGGGGTCTCCCCATATAAGGAGGTGACACTTTAAAAAAAACAAGTCTTAAAATTGCCGTATCTGTACCAAGGGGGGCAGGGGAAGGAGAAATGACTGAACTTTTCGCGTACCCCCCTCGCGATTGGACACATTTCATCCGAAAAATCTGAAAAAAATCATGAATGTAGGCCTTTATGAGTACAACAACGACAAATACAGGAGAAGTTGAAATTCACTCAACTTTGTTAGTAATAGTATGATTTATCAATTTTACGTTTTCTTGAATAAAATCTTAACGGTACCCTTATATTCAACGAAATTCAATACAAAGATGACTATTTATGAGATTGATCTCTCCTAAAAGTTTCAGAAAGATCGAATGGTATTTAACGAAGTTATAGTGATTTGAATTTTCCTGATTTACTATGAAACAATATGCGCTGTATTACTATGGAAACATATGGCAATGAACCATATGCGCTTTTTACCGACTCAGACACTATAGCTTTGCTAGGATTTGCATGAACATTTCAGGAACGATAGTTTTCATGAATATCTTTGAGAATTGATTCAGCTAGTAGTATCAGTAATCGTAAAACAAAATAGTGGCTGTTTTAAATGCTATAATTGAATAATTTTGAGTTATTTTTCCCCAACTTCAACGTTTAAGGTGCATGCTTTTAACACTTGGTTCAATTTACTGAATGAATGAAGATGAGTACCAACAAAAAATACTCATAGGTGAAACAAGTCGAGGAGGCAGGCGAGAGCTCCTAGCAAAAGGGCTTTGTAACCACTCTAGGATTCGAAAAAATTGGCCCTGAATCGATGATTTCAGTACAGGGGAGTGGCCCCTGAAAAAAAATTTCATCTAAGGTAGCCGATATGAGTATTAAATGAAAGTTCTCTATGGGCGCTTTTCAAAACAGTTCTTTAACTGACAATTCTTGCTTCAATGGGGGCACAGGAGGGGAAAATACACGAAAAATTTGTTTCCTCCCTCGCGAATGGACACCTATGATCTAAAAAATCTGAAAACATTATTAAGGGAAATATTTATGAGTATAACAATAACAAATACCTCAGAAGTCAAAATTCGTTCAACTTTGTTAATAATAGTATGATCTTCGAACTTCATATTTTCTCCAATAAAATCGTCTTTGACATGTTTCTTGATTTTATTCGTAGTCGCTGGCTGCATTTTGTAAGTTGAGTACAAAACCCTTCTGACATGAGCGTAGGTCTGTCTACCTTACTTGTTTACTTTCGTTCGGTGACGGAGTAGTGCTAGTTCCTGCCACTTTGAATATATCGACCGTTTGAAGCTCATGTACGCTTTCTGGTGATTCCGTGTTTTGGTTCATTCCTGGATTTGGTGCTGGACACTCTGAATCGTCATTTGCATCGATACCAATAGACGTTTGCTGCTTCTTAAAAAACTCTTTAAAGCGCCAGCTTGTTTCTGCCTTTGGGCTTCTTTTTCCAGCCTTCGTCTTTTGAACTTATTACAAATACAAATTGTTTGACTCTGGCACTGAGCACATGTTTGCTGCTTTCCTTCACTTTCAACGATAACGTGTCCAATATTGTCATACCGAGCATCGGGATCCATTTTAGTTAGGGACATTGGTATACTTCAATATATTTTAAAAATGTGCTGGTAGACTGATCTTGTAAATGTCAGAAATCGTCCGTGTATCCATCTTGCTTTACAAATATTTAACACAGATCGCTAAGTAGTGAAAATACTGTTTTTTACCACGAATGTGAATATAGTACAAAAGTATATTTTCGTCGAAACGATCTACTCCACCAATGTAATTATTGTACATCGTGAAAACTTCAGGAATGGAAACCAAAACCTTTTTCTTTTACGCTGCTGAATTTCTTTCAACTCCTATTGAGGAAAAATGGAAAATTCATTGAAAGCAACAAAAACAACTCCATTGTGTAGGGTTTTTATGAGGATGAAGATGTGCATACAGGGCACGGGTGCCGATGGCCTGGCTCAAGAGTCAGCGAGCTATAAAAGATACACTTCTATTCCAGACGCCCTAGAGGTCACATCCCTACTTAGACCACTGTGGATTTTTTTGAGGTGTTCTTGCCGCCGTTTTCATTTTCATAATACGTAGAGTGAGCTCGATGAAGCTAAATCCGAAGGCATCGGTGTTTTAGGATTAGCATCAGTACTTCTAAAGTGCTTGTCACCAGGTACGAACAGATACAGATGAGTATCCTCTTTCGCTTTGTGAACCTGGTGTAATTTAGTGAATGATCATTTGGTGGAAAACATAAAAAAACACATGTCCCAAAATGGAACAGGGTGCGAAAGACCGCAAGTGTAGATGCTAGATCGAATTCTTTTGTTTGCGTCAGTTTGCTTATTGGATTAATACAATTTAATATGGAACACAAAAACCTAAACTGTTTCATAAATTTAAATAAGCCCCAGGCTTCGTCTCTTACTAAATTATCAATTTCTTGATTTTCATAAATGCTTAGCAGTGCGTCATATATATCGCCTATATGCCCATCGAAAAGTAGATGCAGAAAAAAATAAATATACTTTTTTGAACCATATTAAAGAAATTAGCAGCTTCCAAGGATGCTTTTGCCATATCATTAACCACTAAATTGAGGGAGTGACTGCTGCATGGTACGTAGAATGCTCGTGAATTTAAATTTTTTATTTTAGTTTGCACTCCTGTTTTACTGCCCCTCATATTGGATCCATTGTCATATCCCTGCCCTCTAATATCCTGCAAATTTAAACCTAAAGCATTTAGTTCTCCAATTATGATTTCAGACTTTTGTTTCCCTGTGGACCTTTCAACTGGTAAGAAGCCCAAAAAGCTTTCGTTGATTTTTATTTCAACCTCTTGAGTACATATTTATTGATTGAAACATATCTAATTACAAGAGTCATTTGCTCAACTTTACTAACGTCTGGAGTGCAATCTAAAATTATAGAATAGTATTTGGCTTTTTTATTCCATTAACAATATGGAATTTGACATTTTGATGCAACAGGTCTATTATCTCGTTTTGTATATTTTTCCCGAGATAGTGTGCTTTGGTTTCCTCTTTTTTGAGCACTCTACGAACATGTTCTTACATAATGACATCGAATTCAGACAGCAGCTCAACTATTTTTAAAATGTTCCCGTTATTATGCTCAAACAGTTTGTCGCTTGTACCTTGAAATGCCAGACAACTTTTACCAAGCATTTTAGTAATAGCTACGATTCTCAAAAGTACTTCGTACCAATGATTGGTTTCAACATTCATAATCCTTCGAGCAGCCGCAACTATTGTTTTACAATACTTTAATCTTTGACTCAATTCTAGACAGGATTTTTGACTTTGAATATGATTTTTGGATATTTCGTGGTCTTTTAAAGTTTCGACTAGATGCTTCCAACTTTTAAAGCCGTCTTTTGAAAGCGAACTGACCACGCAACCGAAAATTTTACAGTAAAAGCAATATACGCAGTTTTTTAAAGTAGAGTACACTAGCCAGTCTCTCACAACTTGCTCTCCATTGCTTAAAATTCGTTTGTAATAATTAGGACTTAATTTTCGGCCAGTTTCATCGGATGGAAATTCATAGGTATACAATGGCAGAGATGGACCATGTCTTACCAAAAAACTTCTTCCGGCATCTCCTAAAATTCTCGGCCATAAAGCTGGATCTGTACTTAAAGCTAATTGACTGCCTTCCATAAGTGCCGAATTGGTGTCAATTTATATTAGGGTTTTGTACTAAAATACAAAACCCTATTGCAATCACGACCTGTGTCCGTCTGTCCGTCCGTCCGTCCGTCTGTATGTCACAGCACTCTTTCTCCGACACTATAGAAGCTACAGCAATGAAACTTTGTGGGAAGGTCAGAAGTGGTTACTTCTTGAAAGTTCAAGGGTGGAAAAATTTTTCGAAGGGGTTTAAGGGGGGTCTCCCCATATAAGGAGGTGACACTTTAAAAAAAAACAAGTCTTAAAATTGCCGTATCTGTACCAAGGGGGGCAGGGGAAGGAGAAATGACTGAACTTTTCGCGTACCCCCCTCGCGATTGGACACATTTCATCCGAAAAATCTGAAAAAAATCATGAATGTAGGCCTTTATGAGTACAACAACGACAAATACAGGAGAAGTTGAAATTCACTCAACTTTGTTAGTAATAGTATGATTTATCAATTTTACGTTTTCTTGAATAAAATCTTAACGGTACCCTTATATTCAACGAAATTCAATACAAAGATGACTATTTATGAGATTGATCTCTCCTAAAAGTTTCAGAAAGATCGAATGGTATTTAACGAAGTTATAGCGATTTGAATTTTCCTGTATTACTATGAAACAATATGCGCCGTATTACTATGGAAACATATGGCAATGAACCATATGCGCTTTTTACCGACTCAGACACTATAGCTTTGCTAGGATTTGCATGAACATTTCAGGAACGATAGTTTTCATGAATATCTTTGAGAATTGATTCAGCTAGTAGTATCAGTAATCGTAAAACAAAATAGTGGCTGTTTTAAATGCTATAATTGAATAATTTTGAGTTATTTTTCCCCAACTTCAACGTTTAAGGTGCATGCTTTTAACACTTGGTTCAATTTACTGAATGAATGAAGATGAGTACCAACAAAAAATACTCATAGGTGAAACAAGTCGAGGAGGCAGGCGAGAGCTCCTAGCAAAAGGGCTTTGTAACCACTCTAGGATTCGAAAAAATTGGCCCTGAATCGATGATTTCAGTACAGGGGAGTGGCCCCTGAAAAAAAATTTCATCTAAGGTAGCCGATATGAGTATTAAATGAAAGTTCTCTATGGGCGCTTTTCAAAACAGTTCTTTAACTGACAATTCTTGCTTCAATGGGGGCACAGGAGGGGAAAATACACGAAAAATTTGTTTCCTCCCTCGCGAATGGACACCTATGATCTAAAAAATCTGAAAACATTATTAAGGGAAATATTTATGAGTATAACAATAACAAATACCTCAGAAGTCAAAATTCGTTCAACTTTGTTAATAATAGTATGATCTTCGAACTTCATATTTTCTCCAATAAAATCGTCTTTGACATGTTTCTTGATTTTATTCGTAGTCGCTGGCTGCATTTTGTAAGTTGAGTACAAAACCCTTCTGACATGAGCGTAGGTCTGTCTACCTTACTTGTTTACTTTCGTTCGGTGACGGAGTAGTGCTAGTTCCTGCCACTTTGAATATATCGACCGTTTGAAGCTCATGTACGCTTTCTGGTGATTCCGTGTTTTGGTTCATTCCTGGATTTGGTGCTGGACACTCTGAATCGTCATTTGCATCGATACCAATAGACGTTTGCTGCTTCTTAAAAAACTCTTTAAAGCGCCAGCTTGTTTCTGCCTTTGGGCTTCTTTTTCCAGCCTTCGTCTTTTGAACTTATTACAAATACAAATTGTTTGACTCTGGCACTGAGCACATGTTTGCTGCTTTCCTTCACTTTCAACGATAACGTGTCCAATATTGTCATACCGAGCATCGGGATCCATTTTAGTTAGGGACATTGGTATACTTCAATATATTTTAAAAATGTGCTGGTAGACTGATCTTGTAAATGTCAGAAATCGTCCGTGTATCCATCTTGCTTTACAAATATTTAACACAGATCGCTAAGTAGTGAAAATACTGTTTTTTACCACGAATGTGAATATAGTACAAAAGTATATTTTCGTCGAAACGATCTACTCCACCAATGTAATTATTGTACATCGTGAAAACTTCAGGAATGGAAACCAAAACCTTTTTCTTTTACGCTGCTGAATTTCTTTCAACTCCTATTGAGGAAAAATGGAAAATTCATTGAAAGCAACAAAAACAACTCCATTGTGTAGGGTTTTTATGAGGATGAAGATGTGCATACAGGGCACGGGTGCCGATGGCCTGGCTCAAGAGTCAGCGAGCTATAAAAGATACACTTCTATTCCAGACGCCCTAGAGGTCACATCCCTACTTAGACCACTGTGGATTTTTTTGAGGTGTTCTTGCCGCCGTTTTCATTTTCATAATACGTAGAGTGAGCTCGATGAAGCTAAATCCGAAGGCATCGGTGTTTTAGGATTAGCATCAGTACTTCTAAAGTGCTTGTCACCAGGTACGAACAGATACAGATGAGTATCCTCTTTCGCTTTGTGAACCTGGTGTAATTTAGTGAATGATAATTTGGTGGAAAACATAAAAAAAACACATGTCCCAAAATGGAACAGGGTGCGAAAGACCGCAAGTGTAGATGCTAGATCGAATTCTTTTGTTTGCGTCAGTTTGCTTATTGGATTAATACAATTTAATATGGAACACAAAAACCTAAACTGTTTCATAAATTTAAATAAGCCCCAGGCTTCGTCTCTTACTAAATTATCAATTTCTTGATTTTCATAAATGCTTAGCAGTGCGTCATATATATCGCCTATATGCCCATCGAAAAGTAGATGCAGAAAAAAATAAATATACTTTTTTGAACGATATTAAAGAAATTAGCAGCTTCCAAGGATGCTTTTGCCATATCATTAACCACTAAATTGAGGGAGTGACTGCTGCATGGTACGTAGAATGCTCGTGAATTTAAATTTTTTATTTTAGTTTGCACTCCTGTTTTACTGCCCCTCATATTGGATCCATTGTCATATCCCTGCCCTCTAATATCCTGCAAATTTAAACCTAAAGCATTTAGTTCTCCAATTATGATTTCAGACTTTTGTTTCCCTGTGGACCTTTCAACTGGTAAGAAGCCCAAAAAGCTTTCGTTGATTTTTTTTTATATTTATTGATTGAAACATATCTAATTACAAGAGTCATTTGCTCAACTTTACTAACGTCTGGAGTGCAATCTAAAATTATAGAATAGTATTTGGCTTTTTTATTCCATTAACAATATGGAATTTGACATTTTGATGCAACAGGTCTATTATCTCGTTTTGTATATTTTTCCCGAGATAGTGTGCTTTGGTTTCCTCTTTTTTGAGCACTCTACGAACATGTTCTTACATAATGACATCGAATTCAGACAGCAGCTCAACTATTTTTAAAATGTTCCCGTTATTATGCTCAAACAGTTTGTCGCTTGTACCTTGAAATGCCAGACAACTTTTACCAAGCATTTTAGTAATAGCTACGATTCTCAAAAGTACTTCGTACCAATGATTGGTTTCAACATTCATAATCCTTCGAGCAGCCGCAACTATTGTTTTACAATACTTTAATCTTTGACTCAATTCTAGACAGGATTTTTGACTTTGAATATGATTTTTGGATATTTCGTGGTCTTTTAAAGTTTCGACTAGATGCTTCCAACTTTTAAAGCCGTCTTTTGAAAGCGAACTGACCACGCAACCGAAAATTTTACAGTAAAAGCAATATACGCAGTTTTTTAAAGTAGAGTACACTAGCCAGTCTCTCACAACTTGCTCTCCATTGCTTAAAATTCGTTTGTAATAATTAGGACTTAATTTTCGGCCAGTTTCATCGGATGGAAATTCATAGGTATACAATGGCAGAGATGGACCATGTCTTACCAAAAAACTTCTTCCGGCATCTCCTAAAATTCTCGGCCATAAAGCTGGATCTGTACTTAAAGCTAATTGACTGCCTTCCATAAGTGCCGAATTGGTGTCAATTTATATTAGGGTTTTGTACTAAAATACAAAACCCTATTGCAATCACGACCTGTGTCCGTCTGTCCGTCCGTCCGTCCGTCTGTATGTCACAGCACTCTTTCTCCGACACTATAGAAGCTACAGCAATGAAACTTTGTGGGAAGGTCAGAAGTGGTTACTTCTTGAAAGTTCAAGGGTGGAAAAATTTTTCGAAGGGGTTTAAGGGGGGTCTCCCCATATAAGGAGGTGACACTTTAAAAAAAAACAAGTCTTAAAATTGCCGTATCTGTACCAAGGGGGGCAGGGCAAGGAGAAATGACTGAACTTTTCGCGTACCCCCCTCGCGATTGGACACATTTCATCCGAAAAATCTGAAAAAAATCATGAATGTAGGCCTTTATGAGTACAACAACGACAAATACAGGAGAAGTTGAAATTCACTCAACTTTGTTAGTAATAGTATGATTTATCAATTTTACGTTTTCTTGAATAAAATCTTAACGGTACCCTTATATTCAACGAAATTCAATACAAAGATGACTATTTATGAGATTGATCTCTCCTAAAAGTTTCAGAAAGATCGAATGGTATTTAACGAAGTTATAGCGATTTGAATTTTCCTGTATTACTATGAAACAATATGCGCCGTATTACTATGGAAACATATGGCAATGAACCATATGCGCTTTTTACCGACTCAGACACTATAGCTTTGCTAGGATTTGCATGAACATTTCAGGAACGATAGTTTTCATGAATATCTTTGAGAATTGATTCAGCTAGTAGTATCAGTAATCGTAAAACAAAATAGTGGCTGTTTTAAATGCTATAATTGAATAATTTTGAGTTATTTTTCCCCAACTTCAACGTTTAAGGTGCATGCTTTTAACACTTGGTTCAATTTACTGAATGAATGAAGATGAGTACCAACAAAAAATACTCATAGGTGAAACAAGTCGAGGAGGCAGGCGAGAGCTCCTAGCAAAAGGGCTTTGTAACCACTCTAGGATTCGAAAAAATTGGCCCTGAATCGATGATTTCAGTACAGGGGAGTGGCCCCTGAAAAAAAATTTCATCTAAGGTAGCCGATATGAGTATTAAATGAAAGTTCTCTATGGGCGCTTTTCAAAACAGTTCTTTAACTGACAATTCTTGCTTCAATGGGGGCACAGGAGGGGAAAATACACGAAAAATTTGTTTCCTCCCTCGCGAATGGACACCTATGATCTAAAAAATCTGAAAACATTATTAAGGGAAATATTTATGAGTATAACAATAACAAATACCTCAGAAGTCAAAATTCGTTCAACTTTGTTAATAATAGTATGATCTTCGAACTTCATATTTTCTCCAATAAAATCGTCTTTGACATGTTTCTTGATTTTATTCGTAGTCGCTGGCTGCATTTTGTAAGTTGAGTACAAAACCCTTCTGACATGAGCGTAGGTCTGTCTACCTTACTTGTTTACTTTCGTTCGGTGACGGAGTAGTGCTAGTTCCTGCCACTTTGAATATATCGACCGTTTGAAGCTCATGTACGCTTTCTGGTGATTCCGTGTTTTGGTTCATTCCTGGATTTGGTGCTGGACACTCTGAATCGTCATTTGCATCGATACCAATAGACGTTTGCTGCTTCTTAAAAAACTCTTTAAAGCGCCAGCTTGTTTCTGCCTTTGGGCTTCTTTTTCCAGCCTTCGTCTTTTGAACTTATTACAAATACAAATTGTTTGACTCTGGCACTGAGCACATGTTTGCTGCTTTCCTTCACTTTCAACGATAACGTGTCCAATATTGTCATACCGAGCATCGGGATCCATTTTAGTTAGGGACATTGGTATACTTCAATATATTTTAAAAATGTGCTGGTAGACTGATCTTGTAAATGTCAGAAATCGTCCGTGTATCCATCTTGCTTTACAAATATTTAACACAGATCGCTAAGTAGTGAAAATACTGTTTTTTACCACGAATGTGAATATAGTACTAAAGTATATTTTCGTCGAAACGATCTACTCCACCAATGTAATTATTGTACATCGTGAAAACTTCAGGAATGGAAACCAAAACCTTTTTCTTTTACGCTGCTGAATTTCTTTCAACTCCTATTGAGGAAAAATGGAAAATTCATTGAAAGCAACAAAAACAACTCCATTGTGTAGGGTTTTTATGAGGATGAAGATGTGCATACAGGGCACGGGTGCCGATGGCCTGGCTCAAGAGTCAGCGAGCTATAAAAGATACACTTCTATTCCAGACGCCCTAGAGGTCACATCCCTACTTAGACCACTGTGGATTTTTTTGAGGTGTTCTTGCCGCCGTTTTCATTTTCATAATACGTAGAGTGAGCTCGATGAAGCTAAATCCGAAGGCATCGGTGTTTTAGGATTAGCATCAGTACTTCTAAAGTGCTTGTCACCAGGTACGAACAGATACAGATGAGTATCCTCTTTCGCTTTGTGAACCTGGTGTAATTTAGTGAATGATAATTTGGTGGAAAACATAAAAAAAACACATGTCCCAAAATGGAACAGGGTGCGAAAGACCGCAAGTGTAGATGCTAGATTGAATTCTTTTGTTTGCGTCAGTTTGCTTATTGGATTAATACAATTTAATATGGAACACAAAAACCTAAACTGTTTCATAAATTTAAATAAGCCCCAGGCTTCGTCTCTTACTAAATTATCAATTTCTTGATTTTCATAAATGCTTAGCAGTGCGTCATATATATCGCCTATATGCCCATCGAAAAGTAGATGCAGAAAAAAATAAATATACTTTTTTGAACCATATTAAAGAAATTAGCAGCTTCCAAGGATGCTTTTGCCATATCATTAACCACTAAATTGAGGGAGTGACTGCTGCATGGTACGTAGAATGCTCGTGAATTTAAATTTTTTATTTTAGTTTGCACTCCTGTTTTACTGCCCCTCATATTGGATCCATTGTCATATCCCTGTCCTCTAATATCCTGCAAATTTAAACCTAA
This sequence comes from Odontomyia ornata, assembly GCA_963969285.1. Classification (NCBI taxonomy): domain Eukaryota; kingdom Metazoa; phylum Arthropoda; class Insecta; order Diptera; family Stratiomyidae; genus Odontomyia; species Odontomyia ornata. Next base: position 138,887,412 of record OZ017739.1, read on the forward strand.
AGCATTTAGTTCTCCAATTATGATTTCAGACTTTTGTTTCCCTGTGGACCTTTCAACTGGTAAGAAGCCCAAAAAGCTTTCGTTGATTTTTTTTTATATTTATTGATTGAAACATATCTAATTACAAGAGTCATTTGCTCAACTTTACTAACGTCTGGAGTGCAATCTAAAATTATAGAATAGTATTTGGCTTTTTTATTCCATTAACAATATGGAATTTGACATTTTGATGCAACAGGTCTATTATCTCGTTTTGTATATTTTTCCCGAGATAGTGTGCTTTGGTTTCCTCTTTTTTGAGCACTCTACGAACATGTTCTTACATAATGACATCGAATTCAGACAGCAGCTCAACTATTTTTAAAATGTTCCCGTTATTATGCTCAAACAGTTTGTCGCTTGTACCTTGAAATGCCAGACAACTTTTACCAAGCATTTTAGTAATAGCTACGATTCTCAAAAGTACTTCGTACCAATGATTGGTTTCAACATTCATAATCCTTCGAGCAGCCGCAACTATTGTTTTACAATACTTTAATCTTTGACTCAATTCTAGACAGGATTTTTGACTTTGAATATGATTTTTGGATATTTCGTGGTCTTTTAAAGTTTCGACTAGATGCTTCCAACTTTTAAAGCCGTCTTTTGAAAGCGAACTGACCACGCAACCGAAAATTTTACAGTAAAAGCAATATACGCAGTTTTTTAAAGTAGAGTACACTAGCCAGTCTCTCACAACTTGCTCTCCATTGCTTAAAATTCGTTTGTAATAATTAGGACTTAATTTTCGGCCAGTTTCATCGGATGGAAATTCATAGGTATACAATGGCAGAGATGGACCATGTCTTACCAAAAAACTTCTTCCGGCATCTCCTAAAATTCTCGGCCATAAAGCTGGATCTGTACTTAAAGCTAATTGACTGCCTTCCATAAGTGCCGAATTGGTGTCAATTTATATTAGGGTTTTGTACTAAAATACAAAACCCTATTGCAATCACGACCTGTGTCCGTCTGTCCGTCCGTCCGTCCGTCTGTATGTCACAGCACTCTTTCTCCGACACTATAGAAGCTACAGCAATGAAACTTTGTGGGAAGGTCAGAAGTGGTTACTTCTTGAAAGTTCAAGGGTGGAAAAATTTTTCGAAGGGGTTTAAGGGGGGTCTCCCCATATAAGGAGGTGACACTTTAAAAAAAAACAAGTCTTAAAATTGCCGTATCTGTACCAAGGGGGGCAGGGGAAGGAGAAATGACTGAACTTTTCGCGTACCCCCCTCGCGATTGGACACATTTCATCCGAAAAATCTGAAAAAAATCATGAATGTAGGCCTTTATGAGTACAACAACGACAAATACAGGAGAAGTTGAAATTCACTCAACTTTGTTAGTAATAGTATGATTTATCAATTTTACGTTTTCTTGAATAAAATCTTAACGGTACCCTTATATTCAACGAAATTCAATACAAAGATGACTATTTATGAGATTGATCTCTCCTAAAAGTTTCAGAAAGATCGAATGGTATTTAACGAAGTTATAGCGATTTGAATTTTCCTGTATTACTATGAAACAATATGCGCCGTATTACTATGGAAACATATGGCAATGAACCATATGCGCTTTTTACCGACTCAGACACTATAGCTTTGCTAGGATTTGCATGAACATTTCAGGAACGATAGTTTTCATGAATATCTTTGAGAATTGATTCAGTTAGTAGTATCAGTAATCGTAAAACAAAATAGTGGCTGTTTTAAATGCTATAATTGAATAATTTTGAGTTATTTTTCCCCAACTTCAACGTTTAAGGTGCATGCTTTTAACACTTGGTTCAATTTACTGAATGAATGAAGATGAGTACCAACAAAAAATACTCATAGGTGAAACAAGTCGAGGAGGCAGGCGAGAGCTCCTAGCAAAAGGGCTTTGTAACCACTCTAGGATTCGAAAAAATTGGCCCTGAATCGATGATTTCAGTACAGGGGAGTGGCCCCTGAAAAAAAATTTCATCTAAGGTAGCCGATATGAGTATTAAATGAAAGTTCTCTATGGGCGCTTTTCAAAACAGTTCTTTAACTGACAATTCTTGCTTCAATGGGGGCACAGGAGGGGAAAATACACGAAAAATTTGTTTCCTCCCTCGCGAATGGACACCTATGATCTAAAAAATCTGAAAACATTATTAAGGGAAATATTTATGAGTATAACAATAACAAATACCTCAGAAGTCAAAATTCGTTCAACTTTGTTAATAATAGTATGATCTTCGAACTTCATATTTTCTCCAATAAAATCGTCTTTGACATGTTTCTTGATTTTATTCGTAGTCGCTGGCTGCATTTTGTAAGTTGAGTACAAAACCCTTCTGACATGAGCGTAGGTCTGTCTACCTTACTTGTTTACTTTCGTTCGGTGACGGAGTAGTGCTAGTTCCTGCCACTTTGAATATATCGACCGTTTGAAGCTCATGTACGCTTTCTGGTGATTCCGTGTTTTGGTTCATTCCTGGATTTGGTGCTGGACACTCTGAATCGTCATTTGCATCGATACCAATAGACGTTTGCTGCTTCTTAAAAAACTCTTTAAAGCGCCAGCTTGTTTCTGCCTTTGGGCTTCTTTTTCCAGCCTTCGTCTTTTGAACTTATTACAAATACAAATTGTTTGACTCTGGCACTGAGCACATGTTTGCTGCTTTCCTTCACTTTCAACGATAACGTGTCCAATATTGTCATACCGAGCATCGGGATCCATTTTAGTTAGGGACATTGGTATACTTCAATATATTTTAAAAATGTGCTGGTAGACTGATCTTGTAAATGTCAGAAATCGTCCGTGTATCCATCTTGCTTTACAAATATTTAACACAGATCGCTAAGTAGTGAAAATACTGTTTTTTACCACGAATGTGAATATAGTACAAAAGTATATTTTCGTCGAAACGATCTACTCCACCAATGTAATTATTGTACATCGTGAAAACTTCAGGAATGGAAACCAAAACCTTTTTCTTTTACGCTGCTGAATTTCTTTCAACTCCTATTGAGGAACAATGGAAAATTCATTGAAAGCAACAAAAACAACTCCATTGTGTAGGGTTTTTATGAGGATGAAGATGTGCATACAGGGCACGGGTGCCGATGGCCTGGCTCAAGAGTCAGCGAGCTATAAAAGATACACTTCTATTCCAGACGCCCTAGAGGTCACATCCCTACTTAGACCACTGTGGATTTTTTTTAGGTGTTCTTGCCGCCGTTTTCATTTTCATAATACGTAGAGTGAGCTCGATGAAGCTAAATCCGAAGGCATCGGTGTTTTAGGATTAGCATCAGTACTTCTAAAGTGCTTGTCACCAGGTACGAACAGATACAGATGAGTATCCTCTTTCGCTTTGTGAACCTGGTGTAATTTAGTGAATGATAATTTGGTGGAAAACATAAAAAAACACATGTCCCAAAATGGAACAGGGTGCGAAAGACCGCAAGTGTAGATGCTAGATCGAATTCTTTTGTTTGCGTCAGTTTGCTTATTGGATTAATACAATTTAATATGGAACACAAAAACCTAAACTGTTTCATAAATTTAAATAAGCCCCAGGCTTCGTCTCTTACTAAATTATCAATTTCTTGATTTTCATAAATGCTTAGCAGTGCGTCATATATATCGCCTATATGCCCATCGAAAAGTAGATGCAGAAAAAAATAAATATACTTTTTTGAACCATATTAAAGAAATTAGCAGCTTCCAAGGATGCTTTTGCCATATCATTAACCACTAAATTGAGGGAGTGACTGCTGCATGGTACGTAGAATGCTCGTGAATTTAAATTTTTTATTTTAGTTTGCACTCCTGTTTTACTGCCCCTCATATTGGATCCATTGTCATATCCCTGCCCTCTAATATCCTGCAAATTTAAACCTAAAGCATTTAGTTCTCCAATTATGATTTCAGACTTTTGTTTCCCTGTGGACCTTTCAACTGGTAAGAAGCCCAAAAAGCTTTCGTTGATTTTTATTTCAACCTCTTGAGTACATATTTATTGATTGAAACATATCTAATTACAAGAGTCATTTGCTCAACTTTACTAACGTCTGGAGTGCAATCTAAAATTGTAGAATAGTATTTGGCTTTTTTATTCCATTAACAATATGGAATTTGACATTTTGATGCAACAGGTCTATTATCTCGTTTTGTATATTTTTCCCGAGATAGTGTGCTTTGGTTTCCTCTTTTTTGAGCACTCTACGAACATGTTCTTACATAATGACATCGAATTCAGACAGCAGCTCAACTATTTTTAAAATGTTCCCGTTATTATGCTCAAACAGTTTGTCGCTTGTACCTTGAAATGCCAGACAACTTTTACCAAGCATTTTAGTAATAGCTACGATTCTCAAAAGTACTTCGTACCAATGATTGGTTTCAACATTCATAATCCTTCGAGCAGCCGCAACTATTGTTTTACAATACTTTAATCTTTGACTCAATTCTAGACAGGATTTTTGACTTTGAATATGATTTTTGGATATTTCGTGGTCTTTTAAAGTTTCGACTAGATGCTTCCAACTTTTAAAGCCGTCTTTTGAAAGCGAACTGACCACGCAACCGAAAATTTTACAGTAAAAGCAATATACGCAGTTTTTTAAAGTAGAGTACACTAGCCAGTCTCTCACAACTTGCTCTCCATTGCTTAAAATTCGTTTGTAATAATTAGGACTTAATTTTCGGCCAGTTTCATCGGATGGAAATTCATAGGTATACAATGGCAGAGATGGACCATGTCTTACCAAAAAACTTCTTCCGGCATCTCCTAAAATTCTCGGCCATAAAGCTGGATCTGTACTTAAAGCTAATTGACTGCCTTCCATAAGTGCCGAATTGGTGTCAATTTATATTAGGGTTTTGTACTAAAATACAAAACCCTATTGCAATCACGACCTGTGTCCGTCTGTCCGTCCGTCTGTATGTCACAGCACTCTTTCTCCGACACTATAGAAGCTACAGCAATGAAACTTTGTGGGAAGGTCAGAAGTGGTTACTTCTTGAAAGTTCAAGGGTGGAAAAATTTTTCGAAGGGGTTTAAGGGGGGTCTCCCCATATAAGGAGGTGACACTTTAAAAAAAAACAAGTCTTAAAATTGCCGTATCTGTACCAAGGGGGGCAGGGGAAGGAGAAATGACTGAACTTTTCGCGTACCCCCCTCGCGATTGGACACATTTCATCCGAAAAATCTGAAAAAAATCATGAATGTAGGCCTTTATGAGTACAACAACGACAAATACAGGAGAAGTTGAAATTCACTCAACTTTGTTAGTAATAGTATGATTTATCAATTTTACGTTTTCTTGAATAAAATCTTAACGGTACCCTTATATTCAACGAAATTCAATACAAAGATGACTATTTATGAGATTGATCTCTCCTAAAAGTTTCAGAAAGATCGAATGGTATTTAACGAAGTTATAGCGATTTGAATTTTCCTGTATTACTATGAAACAATATGCGCCGTATTACTATGGAAACATATGGCAATGAACCATATGCGCTTTTTACCGACTCAGACACTATAGCTTTGCTAGGATTTGCATGAACATTTCAGGAACGATAGTTTTCATGAATATCTTTGAGAATTGATTCAGCTAGTAGTATCAGTAATCGTAAAACAAAATAGTGGCTGTTTTAAATGCTATAATTGAATAATTTTGAGTTATTTTTCCCCAACTTCAACGTTTAAGGTGCATGCTTTTAACACTTGGTTCAATTTACTGAATGAATGAAGATGAGTACCAACAAAAAATACTCATAGGTGAAACAAGTCGAGGAGGCAGGCGAGAGCTCCTAGCAAAAGGGCTTTGTAACCACTCTAGGATTCGAAAAAATTGGCCCTGAATCGATGATTTCAGTACAGGGGAGTGGCCCCTGAAAAAAAATTTCATCTAAGGTAGCCGATATGAGTATTAAATGAAAGTTCTCTATGGGCGCTTTTCAAAACAGTTCTTTAACTGACAATTCTTGCTTCAATGGGGGCACAGGAGGGGAAAATACACGAAAAATTTGTTTCCTCCCTCGCGAATGGACACCTATGATCTAAAAAATCTGAAAACATTATTAAGGGAAATATTTATGAGTATAACAATAACAAATACCTCAGAAGTCAAAATTCGTTCAACTTTGTTAATAATAGTATGATCTTCGAACTTCATATTTTCTCCAATAAAATCGTCTTTGACATGTTTCTTGATTTTATTCGTAGTCGCTGGCTGCATTTTGTAAGTTGAGTACAAAACCCTTCTGACATGAGCGTAGGTCTGTCTACCTTACTTGTTTACTTTCGTTCGGTGACGGAGTAGTGCTAGTTCCTGCCACTTTGAATATATCGACCGTTTGAAGCTCATGTACGCTTTCTGGTGATTCCGTGTTTTGGTTCATTCCTGGATTTGGTGCTGGACACTCTGAATCGTCATTTGCATCGATACCAATAGACGTTTGCTGCTTCTTAAAAAACTCTTTAAAGCGCCAGCTTGTTTCTGCCTTTGGGCTTCTTTTTCCAGCCTTCGTCTTTTAAACTTATTACAAATACAAATTGTTTGACTCTGGCACTGAGCACATGTTTGCTGCTTTCCTTCACTTTCAACGATAACGTGTCCAATATTGTCATACCGAGCATCGGGATCCATTTTAGTTAGGGACATTGGTATACTTCAATATATTTTAAAAATGTGCTGGTAGACTGATCTTGTAAATGTCAGAAATCGTCCGTGTATCCATCTTGCTTTACAAATATTTAACACAGATCGCTAAGTAGTGAAAATACTGTTTTTTACCACGAATGTGAATATAGTACAAAAGTATATTTTCGTCGAAACGATCTACTCCACCAATGTAATTATTGTACATCGTGAAAACTTCAGGAATGGAAACCAAAACCTTTTTCTTTTACGCTGCTGAATTTCTTTCAACTCCTATTGAGGAAAAATGGAAAATTCATTGAAAGCAACAAAAACAACTCCATTGTGTAGGGTTTTTATGAGGATGAAGATGTGCATACAGGGCACGGGTGCCGATGGCCTGGCTCAAGAGTCAGCGAGCTATAAAAGATACACTTCTATTCCAGACGCCCTAGAGGTCACATCCCTACTTAGACCACTGTGGATTTTTTTGAGGTGTTCTTGCCGCCGTTTTCATTTTCATAATACGTAGAGTGAGCTCGATGAAGCTAAATCCGAAGGCATCGGTGTTTTAGGATTAGCATCAGTACTTCTAAAGTGCTTGTCACCAGGTACGAACAGATACAGATGAGTATCCTCTTTCGCTTTGTGAACCTGGTGTAATTTAGTGAATGATAATTTGGTGGAAAACATAAAAAAACACATGTCCCAAAATGGAACAGGGTGCGAAAGACCGCAAGTGTAGATGCTAGATCGAATCCTTTTGTTTGCGTCAGTTTGCTTATTGGATTAATACAATTTAATATGGAACACAAAAACCTAAACTGTTTCATAAATTTAAATAAGCCCCAGGCTTCGTCTCTTACTAAATTATCAATTTCTTGATTTTCATAAATGCTTAGCAGTGTGTCATATATATCGCCTATATGCCCATCGAAAAGTAGATGCAGAAAAAAATAAATATACTTTTTTGAACGATATTAAAGAAATTAGCAGCTTCCAAGGATGCTTTTGCCATATCATTAACCACTAAATTGAGGGAGTGACTGCTGCATGGTACGTAGAATGCTCGTGAATTTAAATTTTTTATTTTAGTTTGCACTCCTGTTTTACTGCCCCTCATATTGGATCCATTGTCATATCCCTGCCCTCTAATATCCTGCAAATTTAAACCTAAAGCACTTAGTTCTCCAATTATGATTTCAGACTTTTGTTTCCCTGTGGACCTTTCAACTGGTAAGAAGCCCAAAAAGCTTTCGTTGATTTTTATTTCAACCTCTTGAGTACATATTTATTGATTGAAACATATCTAATTACAAGAGTCATTTGCTCAACTTTACTAACGTCTGGAGTGCAATCTAAAATTATAGAATAGTATTTGGCTTTTTTATTCCATTAACAATATGGAATTTGACATTTTGATGCAACAGGTCTATTATCTCGTTTTGTATATTTTTCCCGAGATAGTGTGCTTTGGTTTCCTCTTTTTTGAGCACTCTACGAACATGTTCTTACATAATGACATCGAATTCAGACAGCAGCTCAACTATTTTTAAAATGTTCCCGTTATTATGCTCAAACAGTTTGTCGCTTGTACCTTGAAATGCCAGACAACTTTTACCAAGCATTTTAGTAATAGCTACGATTCTCAAAAGTACTTCGTACCAATGATTGGTTTCAACATTCATAATCCTTCGAGCAGCCGCAACTATTGTTTTACAATACTTTAATCTTTGACTCAATTCTAGACAGGATTTTTGACTTTGAATATGATTTTTGGATATTTCGTGGTCTTTTAAAGTTTCGACTAGATGCTTCCAACTTTTAAAGCCGTCTTTTGAAAGCGAACTGACCACGCAACCGAAAATTTTACAGTAAAAGCAATATACGCAGTTTTTTAAAGTAGAGTACACTAGCCAGTCTCTCACAACTTGCTCTCCATTGCTTAAAATTCGTTTGTAATAATTAGGACTTAATTTTCGGCCAGTTTCATCGGATCGAAATTCATAGGTATACAATGGCAGAGATGGACCATGTCTTACCAAAAAACTTCTTCCGGCATCTCCTAAAATTCTCGGCCATAAAGCTGGATCTGTACTTAAAGCTAATTGACTGCCTTCCATAAGTGCCGAATTGGTGTCAATTTATATTAGGGTTTTGTACTAAAATACAAAACCCTATTGCAATCACGACCTGTGTCCGTCTGTCCGTCCGTCCGTCCGTCTGTATGTCACAGCACTCTTTCTCCGACACTATAGAAGCTACAGCAATGAAACTTTGTGGGAAGGTCAGAAGTGGTTACTTCTTGAAAGTTCAAGGGTGGAAAAATTTTTCGAAGGGGTTTAAGGGGGGTCTCCCCATATAAGGAGGTGACACTTTAAAAAAAAACAAGTCTTAAAATTGCCGTATCTGTACCAAGGGGGGCAGGGCAAGGAGAAATGACTGAACTTTTCGCGTACCCCCCTCGCGATTGGACACATTTCATCCGAAAAATCTGAAAAAAATCATGAATGTAGGCCTTTATGAGTACAACAACGACAAATACAGGAGAAGTTGAAATTCACTCAACTTTGTTAGTAATAGTATGATTTATCAATTTTACGTTTTCTTGAATAAAATCTTAACGGTACCCTTATATTCAACGAAATTCAATACAAAGATGACTATTTATGAGATTGATCTCTCCTAAAAGTTTCAGAAAGATCGAATGGTATTTAACGAAGTTATAGCGATTTGAATTTTCCTGTATTACTATGAAACAATATGCGCCGTATTACTATGGAAACATATGGCAATGAACCATATGCGCTTTTTACCGACTCAGACACTATAGCTTTGCTAGGATTTGCATGAACATTTCAGGAACGATAGTTTTCATGAATATCTTTGAGAATTGATTCAGCTAGTAGTATCAGTAATCGTAAAACAAAATAGTGGCTGTTTTAAATGCTATAATTGAATAATTTTGAGTTATTTTTCCCCAACTTCAACGTTTAAGGTGCATGCTTTTAACACTTGGTTCAATTTACTGAATGAATGAAGATGAGTACCAACAAAAAATACTCATAGGTGAAACAAGTCGAGGAGGCAGGCGAGAGCTCCTAGCAAAAGGGCTTTGTAACCACTCTAGGATTCGAAAAAATTGGCCCTGAATCGATGATTTCAGTACAGGGGAGTGGCCCCTGAAAAAAAATTTCATCTAAGGTAGCCGATATGAGTATTAAATGAAAGTTCTCTATGGGCGCTTTTCAAAACAGTTCTTTAACTGACAATTCTTGCTTCAATGGGGGCACAGGAGGGGAAAATACACGAAAAATTTGTTTCCTCCCTCGCGAATGGACACCTATGATCTAAAAAATCTGAAAACATTATTAAGGGAAATATTTATGAGTATAACAATAACAAATACCTCAGAAGTCAAAATTCGTTCAACTTTGTTAATAATAGTATGATCTTCGAACTTCATATTTTCTCCAATAAAATCGTCTTTGACATGTTTCTTGATTTTATTCGTAGTCGCTGGCTGCATTTTGTAAGTTGAGTACAAAACCCTTCTGACATGAGCGTAGGTCTGTCTACCTTACTTGTTTACTTTCGTTCGGTGACGGAGTAGTGCTAGTTCCTGCCACTTTGAATATATCGACCGTTTGAAGCTCATGTACGCTTTCTGGTGATTCCGTGTTTTGGTTCATTCCTGGATTTGGTGCTGGACACTCTGAATCGTCATTTGCATCGATACCAATAGACGTTTGCTGCTTCTTAAAAAACTCTTTAAAGCGCCAGCTTGTTTCTGCCTTTGGGCTTCTTTTTCCAGCCTTCGTCTTTTGAACTGGCAACCAGATAGTTTTTCTTGTCCGTCTGACATTCTGAAACAGACAGTTTCTTAAATTAAGCAATTGAAGATATAAAATGATCATTGAAAATGAAGATTTACCCTCCCAAAAAAACAAAAACAACAAGTATCATCCAAAAAAGGCAAAGCTGACAAAATCAAAAAAAAAAAAATAATATATAGAAGTAACACAATTCCGGCATAGAAAGATCCTTCGATTTACAAAAAGAAATCGTTAATTTTATTTGAAATCACTTGCAAACTTTTGAAATAATTAGTCAAAAGCGAGACGCAATACAATCCATGTTAACCTGTAAGAAGGCGCGCTTTGAGCATTTTGCTCACGTAAAAATTAATTGCGGTTTTTTTTTTTAATGTTAGAGACATAATTTCATCGCAAGTTGCTCAATACCTTCCTATATGTTTATGAACTTTCATCTGATCTAATTCAGGCACCACTTAAAGCCACTGTATCCTTGCAGTGGAAGGTGTGACAATTAAGTAATGAGACTGATTAAATGAAAACCATATATTTAAAAATTACTCTACAACTCTGCCATCGCCTTGGGCAGCTATAGAACAATTTCAACGCGTTTTCCATGCTTGGTAACATTTCTGGAACGCTTCGACTGAGATGTCCACGACTACCCTCGTCACGGCCGCCTGGATGTCCGTAATCGACTCAAAGTGGGTTCCTTTGACCACCGATTTTGTTCTAGGGAACAAAAAAAAAGTCACTGGGTGACAAATCGGAATAATAAGGTGGCTGTTGCAACGACCGATCCCTTTAGAGGCCAAATACTGGGACACGCTGAGAGCGGTGTGGCACGGCGCGTTGTCGTGATGAAGGAACCAGTTACGAGCGATGTCTGGGCGCACCTTGTTGACTCGTTTTCGCAATCTTTCGAGTACTTGGCAATAGTAGACTTGATTTACGGTTTGCCCCGATGGAACAAATTCACACACGCTGCGCATTCGCGTCAGTCCGCTCCTCGACTGATCTCCCGCTCCGCGCCTCGTCTTCTACACTTTCACGCCCTCCTTAAACTCTTTATGCCATCGAAACACCTGGGCACGACTAAGAGCACTATCCCCATGCCCTTTTACAATTTTAGCGTACATTTGCGAAGCAGTTTCGCCCAATCTGACGCAAATTTTTATCGCGACGCGTTGCTCTTGATTTCGTTTCTCCATTTGTAGTGTCCTTAAGTGCGGCATTTTGCCCATAAAGCGCCTATCTACGTTAGTATTTTTCTCCTGACAAGCAAATATTTTTCATTTCATTTTATTTTTTGTTTAATCTGTTTCAAGAGTAATAAATATATTATAAGTAGCATATTTAATAATTATAAGCAAAAATTTTTTTATCTGAGCACGCAATTAAGGAAAATCAAAAATGTAGCTATTGAGCCATTGAGTGAAGAATTGGTATAAAAGACCTCATTGGACTAGAAGTTTATAAGGAAGTGGTTTTACCACTTCCTGAAGCTAAAATTGAGCCTGAACCTAGCGGTTTCTGTGCACCATATAAATGCTCTAAAAAAGCATGTTTTTTCATACAGTAAACTACTCTTCACTGAGTACGTAACATTCACGTACTATACATACTATGAGAAACACATTCTCGAGATGCTATGGAAAAATAACTTTTTGGTTAATTTTTTGAGAAAAAGACAGTTTTTAAAGACACATTTTCAAAAGACACAATTTTTATCGGTTTTTATTTAAAAGACACATTTTTAACGGATTTACAAAAAGCTTTACATTTAGGTAGATGTTAGACGTCCGGCAATAAGACCAAGGATTCGATGGGGAGACACGATAGAAGCTTGCTGGGAGTGAAAAACGGGCGAACGAGGTCGCAGAACCGTAATGATTGTAGGAGCTTAATCCTGCAGGCCAAGGCTCGGCTTTGGCTGTTGCGCCATAGATGATGAGATATTATCAAGGTCTAATGATGTTGCAACTTTGGTAGTCATTAGCAGTGGGTTACAAAATGGGGGGGGGGGGGGGGGGTTAAAATTTCGATTTATTCAGATTTTTGAGGCCAAACTACTCAACCGATTTTGATGAAATTTGATATTGCAAGTTGTTTAAACGATAAAAAAATTGTAAACATTCTAAAGATAAGAAATTGTAAACATTTTTTTATATATATATTGAGCATAAATAATAATTCATTATGATATATCAAATGGAGCTCATTCTTTAATTACGTTTTAATCTAATAATCACTTATAAAATCTAATGAAAATCGCATTCCTTATCAATAAAATCATTTTCTACACTCGTTCGACCTTGATGCCATGTGCACATTTGCCGTAGGTCAAGTCGTGAGTTGCAATTCTGCAACATATCGTTTACGCGGAAGAATTGCATAAGAATCGACGAGTGTTATTGTTTTGCCGCGTAGAACATTGACTCAGGCCAAATAAATAAATACAAATGAGTCAATGCTCTACGCGAACAATTAAAATATGTAAGCAATTAAGATACCTTGAGCTTACTCAAGGAAGTTGCAAGCTATCATAATTGCAACTGATTATTGTTCTTCTATGTAAACATGCTTGATACTTTCAGCAAAATAAATAAATACAAATGAGTCAATGCTCTATACGAACAATTAAAATATGTAAGCAATTATGATATCTGGAGCTCACTCAAGGTATCATGATTGCAATTAATTGTTCTTGTTTGTAAGCATGCTTGGTACTTTCACCTTTCCATATGCGTATCAAAAGTACCAAGCATGCATTTTCAATCAATAATTATTTTGTTCAATAGTAAATTTATCTGTTGTAAGCATTCATGGTACTTTGAATTTCTTGAAGTAAGGTGCAAGGTACCATGAATGTGATTTAGCTAACATCGATAAGATTTTGTTATAAATTGGAATGATATACAATAAATTATTATCAGTTGTGATTTTAAAACCAAGTGGAATGAATGTTGTGATTAGTTTTAATTTAAAGTGAATTTAAATTTCTTGGGTAAGTTACATATTGATCCGTCTTCTTAGGAAACCTAAGGAGACGTACGTTGTATTGTTATTCTCCTTGTGCACTAGAGGTACCTAGTGCAGAAGGATACAAGAATTGTGGTTGCACATAGAGAGACCTATTTGCAGCCCAATTCTATTTTGCTTTAACTTATCTTCCTAGGAGGCTTTTCTCTTTATTCTATCCTCCTTTGACACTAGAGGTACCTAGTGTGAAAGGATACAAGAATTGTGGTTGCACATAGAGAAACCTATGTGCAACTCAATTCTATCATATTGAGTCGAATTTCCAGAAAAGGTAATTACTCAGATCTGTACTAGAGTTACCTAGTGACAGAATCCAAAAAGGATATTTTTGCGAATAGAGTAACCTATCCGTAGAAATGGATTCCTTTTTAGGGTATTGTAAAATCATTTTACAATATCCTACTAAAATCGCGTCCTGTCTGTGCGTCTCTTCGTCCGTCCGTGTTGCGTCACACCACCTTTTCTCGCAAACCACATAAGCTAGAAACATAAGATTTTGTAAGTAGGTGTAAAGTGCTGCCCTCTTCAAAGTTTCGTCACAAAAAAAATTTATATAGTGTTCAAGGGGGTCTCCCCATATAGGGGAGTGGCCCCCGAAAAAAAGTTTCATCGTATGTAGGCAATATCAGATCAAATGAAAGGTCTTGATGAGAACTTTTCAATACAGGTCTTAAAATGACAAATTTTGCTTTGAAAGGTGCAGGGGAAGGGAAATGTACGAAAATTTTATCGGATGATAAATAAGGAAGTTGAAAATTTAAATCATAATTTTATTAGCTGCGATTTTGAACCAAAAATTTGTGATTTTTAATCTGACCAAAGTGTATCTCTGATATAAATGGCATTTGCCACAATTGTTAAATTAGACTAAACGATGGGTCTCTGCAAATACCATACAAAATCAAATGAACCGATTTAAAATGGCGGTCTCTCGAATGTCGAAAAGAACAAGCAATATTTATTATTTTTTTTAGTAGATTTTCATGAAAAATTGTAAAACTGTTCAGATTAAAGCTATTTATACAGCAGAAAATGTATGTACAAGATTTGTTCTCCAAATTCAAAACGGCTGCTGATTAAAGTTCCAAAGTTTTCATTCGATTTGAACTAAATTTTATAGCAAGTTCAGTGTTATTAAGCTGTAAATATGTTCAGATTTTTGGGTTATTTCCGGAATAGCGGGGATTTTCAGATTGTTGGGCTCCTATTTAGCGGTCGCGGGTCTTACGCGGGCAGACTAAGTCCAAAATACAAAGATTTAGCCACAGGTTCACGTGCCCGATTTAAGCGTGTCAAACAACTTCTCTCAAAAAAATACCGCTAAAAATACGCTCTCCCGAATATCACCGAACTATACTACTCGAATGCACAACCGAAAAAATCTACGCTAATAAAAACACACAAACACGAACTATGGCGCTGCGTACCGACCGCAACGCGAAACCCTTTTGGCGGCATACTCACCGTTCGCCGACATGTTCTGCTGGAAAAAAAGGTTTTGCTGCAAAGGAAAGACTGGGTTGGCCTAGCCATTTATTTTATACCTTCTAAGACACATTCCAATAGCAAAAACCTTACAGATATTTTTCTGATCGCTGATTAAGAACTAAAATTTTAATCATAAATGAGAACTTTACCATTGAATTATAATTAACTATGTAGAATAGTAAAATCTATATAGTGATAAGTTAAATATTAATAGATAGAAAATAGTCATAATTAAATCGGAATTTTTTCTATGAATTATTATTTTCTTTCTTTTTTGTATGAACTAAAAACTATTTCATTTTTATGAGTACTTGCGACAAATTAGAATAAATGTGTCGTTATTCAGTGTGCTCTTTCGTTTTTACAAACGTGTTTGTATAATAGGGTGATTCATAACAAGTGTACACATGTGAATGGGCCTTAACTCTTGACAGATTATGACAGTTTGGTCGTTTACAATTCTAACCATGGCGTCATACACATCAGCCGAACGTTTTATTATTGTTAAAACTTTCTACTTTCACGAAACGGACCCATAAATTGGCCGGCGGAAACTTTCTAATTTCACGAAATGGACCCATAAATTGGCCGGCGAGATCGTGTGATTTGACTCCTTGTGACTTCTTCCTTTGGGGATTTCTGAAGGATCGTGTTTACGCTGATGCTCCCCAGACTACTGAAGCATTAAAAAACAATATTCGAGCCAATATACGCCTAATAACGCCGGAAATGTGCGAAAATGTCATCGAAAATTACAATCATCGTTTGATAGTCTGTAAACCAGCACGAGGTGCACATATGCCCAAAGTAATGTTTCATATTTAATTGTAAGGGACCAAATTTTCATAATAAATAAACATTACAGCTTAATCTTCACAAAAACTATGTTTTTTTTCGACAAAAATGTGTACACTTGTTATGAATCACCCTATATAAATTTTCCTTTCAATTATTAAAAATATTTATGTGCATTTATTGTGAACTATATATTTTTTTATACAATTTCAAAGAGATCGCACACAATCTTAACAAAATTTACTTTGAATATTTAAATACAAAAATTCAACATTCAATAGATTCTTCCATAATTTATTCATTGTTAGAATGAAAGAGAAGATAATTTTAAGAGAATTTTTCTTTGTATATTAATTAATCTTGTAACGAGTTCGAATCTTCACTACTGTTACTGAATTACATAATCGGTTTAGTAATAATTGCACTTTTTGTTGTTTTTTTGTGATTGAAGTTATACATTCTTTGTGTTTCGATGCAAATGGTATGAAGGAAAATCAGTCGATAATTGCAAAGGCGTTTGTTCAAGGCTTGTTATTTAAATTCTGATGCAACAAAGACTAGTTTTAGGTAAATACTCCAGTTTGAATCGCAAAAATCCTAACAAAAGATACATTGAAAGTTCTAGTAAACCTTTTACTTATGTTGATACCCCCATTATGAAAATTTGAACTAAATGACAAGTACGGAATATTCCAATGCCGCAATAAATCATAATGTAAAAGACTGCAAGCTCTTTTGGTACTGATTTTTATGCTTTCTGAATTATTTGTTTCGAAGAATAAACACCATTATTATGACGTTCTAAGCTGATCGACAAACATCCAAGTCTAAAACTGCCGATGTATAATTTCGAATTAAAATATTGAATTAGATTCGTAAACAAAAATATTGAAACAGATTTTACGAGTAAAGCATTTAACCATTGTGGGCTTCGCATCGTAATGACATATGTTCTAGCTCTGAGAAAGAGTAAATATGCGTGCTAAAAGAGGTAAACATCTTGCTTTGTAATCACCCAAACTTTCCTTTACTGTCCAATAGGTTAGCTCCAATCATATAATTTATCGGCACTGGTAGTCAAAGAGGTTTATATATTATAAAAAATTAGTTTAACCAAGGCTTTTCGCATTTTCTTCTAATTTGATCAAATATTTCTGGTGAATAATCAAAAAAAAATTCCTTCAATAAAACAATGTTCTCCCCTGTATCATGAGCACGCCTTGTGAAATATCACTATACTCGTTCAATGCAGGAGATGTAGGAAATCATTTCATGTACGTTCATATACCTCAGATATCATCTTTCCATTTCTCTCTACTTGTATTTTAAATTTAATTTACGCGTATGACACTTTCTTTTTGAAATTTATGCAATGGAGGACATAATTTGAAATGTTAAATGGGCCATTGTCAGGAAATCTTCAAATAGAAAAAGTTGGAAGAATCAAGATTAGCAAGTGTTAACTTTCTTACACCAAAGTGGCTGCAAAAAAAATTGTATTCAATAGTTTTAATTAATTTTTGCAATTTTGAATGTCATAAATTTTTCTCGTTAAATCGTTTAAACATTACTTTATTTTGTAGTAATTTAAAAACAAAAGACGCGCAAAAATACTGAATTTGATTTTCATGAATTTCTCAATTATTTTATTGAGGTTTTCGTCTTTAATTTCGGTGTAATATTTGTCTTTTTACTACATCTGAGGAAAAACTTTAAATATCCCTTTATTACGTTTTCTGTTTTGTGGTTATTTTATTTTTGTTTATTCTAGCATCTGTGTTTCGAAAACTAATTCGGTTTTAATACAGTTTCATTTTAAGTATATAAAAATACATTTTAGAAAAGATCAACTCCAACCGGAAATTTCGAAAAGTCATGACGGGGGGGGGGGCCTTAAAGTAGGGTGAGGTAAACCAAGGATGGATAAACGCTATAGTGAACGAATGGTTGATAAACATAGAATCCCAGATACGACTCACATACTAACTCCCAATTTCACTCAATCGGACATACAATCTTTGTATTACCACAATCACGAATACAATGCACACACAGTTGAAAGGAAGCGGATTTTCCCGTCTCAAAATTGGATTTAGAGCATCTTAAAATAAAAGGAACAAATATCCTTGTTGTTTTGATAAGAGACTTATTGTTTGTATTCTGCCTTGCCTTCTCTCTGTCCACACACATAATTCAGTATAGATCTTTCTAAACTTCCTGTTTAATTTCATTTTACTCAATCTGCTCTATTAAAATTTCTCTCCCTCGACTGCCTATCCTCATTTGTTGGTATCTGATATTGATCTTTACCATATGCTTAGTATCTCCTCGGCAATAATTTCTGTTAGGAGTCTATTCAAACGATCGATTCCCGTCAAGAAACCACTGTCTGGCCCTTGGTGAACGGTTGGTACTGTAGCAGGCGCGTTCGTTGTATGCGCGAAATCTACCGTACGAGCACCAATCGACTAATCTTCATCGGAATTTTCATTGTCTGAATGATCACTGCTACTTACAGCTGTGCTGCTCAACGCTCGTCTCCGGTTGCTCGTACTTCGTCTACCGGTTACGCTATGCTGCCGAATAAGTTGCGGAACAGATGAAGCAGACGGATGCGGATTATGATGCAAACTCCCCCTGCTTTTGGAAGCCGTATTTGCAAAAACTGCAGAAATATTCCTTAAACAGAAATACGTAATGTGACCAATTTATTATTTAATAGGGGCGTTTCAATCACTTACGACCTTCTTGAGCTAGAATGCTCTCACTTTTTGCGAAGCAAGTAGTTATATGTTTCGTACAGTGTTCGGCCGCAATATTGCCCAAATCATCGTGACTTATCCGCCTCGTTTGTATCGATGGGGTTAGTAGGCGGATCAATCAAAATGTTTCGTTCCCTGCTCCTCAATCTCCACCGATGACAATCGCAAAACGTAAATTCTTCCACCAGGAACACGTCCTTCAGAAGATTCTTGTCGTTTTTCCACCATCTGCCTCGCTGTTAAAACTTTACAGCACTTTATCCTTCGTGACCCTACGCCCGAAGACTCGAATACACTAAACAACTAACAGTTTAATTTACTTTTCGGCACTAGGCCACACAAATTGCAACCCATTCGCAATTTTCCTCGCGCCGGAAAAAGGACCAACGGGACTTGGAAAATTTTTCTGACACACGACAGTCGCGGTTCAGTGACAGTGATATAGATTAAAGGTCACTCACGAACTGTCGACGTCAGTGGCGTAGGGCATATGGATCAGCTGGTCGGTGTTAGTGGCGTAGGGCGCTAAGAACGAGGTTATCACACATTGATATTTTTTGGCTGACGATGTCGTAGCGATGTTTCCATTTAATTCAAAATAACCGTTGTTTTGATGACTTGACAACGCGCGAAGAAAGACGTTGTGTAGACAATTTGGCTCCTATCCGGGAGATTTTAGAAGAATTTGTCGAAAACTGTCGTTGAGTTACTTGTATATTGAACTAAATATTTATTTTTTCGTTTCCAAAACCGTGAATTTATTGTATTAAATACATATGTACATTTCGTCCTTCACACTAGGACTTCATCAGTGTAACTACCCTTTCTTAGCCTAATCCTAAACTATTTATCTAAATTACTTTTTAATTATCTCATTACAAATCTTAAAAGTTTATCAGAGCCATTACCTAAATCTTTGTTTAGCCTATTTATTACAGGTATATTTCTTATTTCTATAGTTTCACTAATGTCCAATTCATTCAATTTCTTACCTGTTTTATGACTTTCAAGCTTTCAGCGCTTATCGTATGAGTGCTTTCTATGACGTGTCTGGCTACGGTCGACTTTACCTGATGTTTATTGTTCTTTCTCCACAATTCTACGTCTTTCATGTGTTCGTCAAATCGTACTACCGCTAATCTCTTTGTTTGCCCTATATATACTTTGTTGCAATCTCCGCATGAAATTCTATATATGCCGCTTTTCTCGTGGTCCTCAATTTTGTCCTTTACGTTGTTAAGCAATTTACTCAAATCCATACAACTTCTTGGAACTGCGTCTATGTCATATTTGCTGAACATTTTTTGAAGGTCCCTATGCATGTCCGAGAACACTATACTCACTCTTCGCTGTTGCTTTTTATTGATGCCCAGTGTTGTATATTTCCTAACTTGTAGCTGTCGATTTTTCTTGTGGATCATTCTCTTAATTGTTTCTGCTTCATACCCGTTTTTCTGTGCCGTATCCATGATGTAAACTAACTCCTTTTGGAAGTTCACCGCGCTCATTGGTACCGTTAACAACCTGTGGACCATACTACGGTATGCCGCCATTTTATGCTGATACGGATGGTGCGAAGTATTTGGTATCGTCCTCTGCGTCGTCGTTGCCTTCCGGTGTATTGCAAATTCTATCCCGTCGGTGCTTCTGATTAACATTAAATCCAAGAACGGTAATTTTCCTTCTTGCTCGATTTCGACAGTAAACTTTATTTGAGGATGAAGCTTATTCATATACTCCAGCTGTTCATTAATGATATCCTTGCTCATCACCGCCACGATGTCATCCACGTACCTTATCCACAGTTTTGGAAGCATATTCTGTTCTTGCATCCGCTTTTCCATTGCCGCCATAAATATTTCTGCTAGCATTGGTGATATGGGGTTTCCCATTGCTAGCCCCCGAGTTTCAAGACTACTTGCCTGAAGAAAATCTTACGATCGATGAGGTGCTCTTAGCATTTCGCGGCAGATGTAAGTTTAGGCAGTAAATTCCATCGAAGCCTGCCAAATACGGAGTGAAAATATTTTATATTTTGAGTCTTGAAATTTTTGCAGGAAAACAAGTTGAAGGTCCATATTCTATTAGCAATAAACCATTTGCTGTTGTGGACCGCCACGTGAGACCCGTTTTCAAAAACAAACCGAAACATTACTTTTGATAATTGGCTTACAAGCTTTGAATTGGTGAATCACTTACTCAAGGAAAACAAATTAACATCTATGGGTACTATTCGAAAGAATAAAAAACAGGTGGTTTGGCTGGAGGTTCATATTCAAAAAAAAAAAAAACAAAGAAGTTTTGCTTATGTCGTGTTTACATCACGACAATAGGAGTGATGAATCCACCGGTGAAGAAAGGTAGCCTGAGATAAACACATTTTATAATGTGACTAAAGGTGGGAGAGATGTTGTTGACGAACTTTCTTCCGCTTATAGTGTAGCTCGTGGCCATTGACCATTTTTTATGGTATTTTGAATATGTCTGTAATTAATGCGCATATAATCTACAATAATAATAGTAGAATAAAATTAAATATTAAATCACAAATTATTTCATATTTATTGACAAACCTTTAATTCATTAGCCATTTAATCAAATTACAGGTATAGCTTCTTAAGATTTCTTTAGCTATTATAAGCAAACTTAGTTTTGATATGGGTCTTATAGACCCATTCCGCACTCGGTGTTACTTTTTTCACTGTATTCACGCCGGGTTAATAACAATAATGTCCTGCAAAGAGACTTCAAGATTATACGAAGTCACAACGTTATAAAAATTGTAGTACCACGGAGCAACAGTGTCAGCGTTATATAGAATTAGCAAGATTGTAAAAATTATTGTGCCATCATGAAAAATATTAATATGTTACATAGAATTAGTAATATTATTCGAGTTTGGTACTCACCCGTGACGATCAACGAGCGCTCGTGGATGGTCACGGTGGTCTCTGGCTTTCTTTTCTATATAATTACCGACAAAAAAAGAATCCAGTAAATAAAACGACTATAAATAAGGTCGAGATCATTCAAAAAAATTTTTTGTCAAATATTGGCAATATTCTGCAATATGAAGTAGGTGTAGGTAGGTTCTTCTTCCCGTCGGACACATAGAATTAATTTTTATTTTCTTAGTTTCTCGCTAGTTGCCATATTTTCTAGACCAGCGACTATAATTGGTTCGCACTTCAGACGTTATTCTGGATTAAATAAGCTTCTTGGTATACCAATGGGTCAATCAGGACCCGCTCACTTCCAATCAAGTACTGAGATAGTTCTTTAAATTTAATAAGACAATTGAATTTTCTTACTGACCACTTTTTACTCAGGGTTGAATTTTAAGAAATTGTAACGATTAATCCAAACTGGTTAGCTTCATCACAATAAACACAGAATTCTCCTATTGATAAATATCCAATTTATGCTATATCCTACATAATGCCTCTGTATCACGTCTGCTTTATTAACATCACGCACATGGACATACGTTTATCATCACGAATCCACAATTCATAACCATTTTACGTTTGAGTACGTTTTATGAACATTCCACGCATACACCTAAAGGTATATTCTAAACAGTTTAAGGCGTCGCAAAGGCAAAATTTTCCAGTACGAAACTCAGTTTATTCTCGTTTTTCTGTTACTTTGTTCGTAATTGTTTATAATGATGTATATAATGATAAACTTTTTCTTCAATATTTTATTTTTCAAAACAATTTATAATATTTGAGAACGAACTGAATCATATTCATTAATTGACTATCTATATACAATTCAAAAAATATTTTATTTTTCAATTTGAGAACAAACTTAATCATATTCATTAATTGACTATCTATATTCAATTCCAAAAAATATTTTTATTTTTTTAAACTGCAAAAACAATATACATATCTAGATTTACAAACATTACATTATATGTTTAATATGTCAAAAGTAAAGTATTTTTATGTAAAGTATATTTTATGTATGGAATGAATATTTTTGAGTTATTTTGAATTATATATTATATAACCGCCACAGAACTTCCCCCCTTGAAATATTTATATTTCGCGATAAAAGGAAAACTACTTATGTGGGGTTAGTTAACTGTTACTTTTTAATTTTAATGTAAAATTATTCTTTGAGACTTATTGGAACGTTTGCCATTCATAAATATCATGTTATAAATCTTGTTTGATTTTTACTGATATCAAATGATACTTTTTTGGTCTCTATATTTCCATTATTTTTTATTACGTTTTTCTTAATTGCGGAAAAACAAGGTTTTAATCGATCTACCGAAATATGACACGCATTATTATTAATCTCAATAGTGAAATATTTTTCTTTTCTTTGCAATATCTTAAAGGGACCTTGGTATGGTGGTTTAAGCGATGGACGAACCGGATCTACCCTGACTAGAACTTCGTTGCATGTATCTAAACTTTTAATAATTTTTGTGTTATTATTACCATGATTTGCAGCCGGAATAGGTTTGAGAACCGACATAGCAACTTTCAGATCTTTAACAAAATCGTTTTGTATTTGGTTATCAAATGATGGAATTGAAAAATCACCCGGAATTTTGATATTTTCTCCATAAGGTAGCTCTGCTGGAGAGGTATTAAGATCTTCTTTGATTGCTGTTCTCAAACCTAACATCTCAAAAGGTAAGCTCTTGGTCCATGAAGGAATATTATGTGTCATAATGGCCGCTTTAAGCGTACGATGCCATCTTTCGATCATACCGTTAGCTTGAGGATGATAAGCTGTAGTACGGTTGCGCTTAAAACCTAGAGTCCTTGCTAGTTCGCCAAATAGTTGTGATTCAAATTGTTTACCTTGATCAGTAACTATGGTTTCAGGAACTCCAAAACGTGCAATCCAAACACTCATAAGTACTATAATTTTTTTATACTATAATTTTTTTGAGCTTGATTGAGTTTCTTAGAGAGGAAACCTAAGGGTTGCCAGTCATCATTTATGCGTTGTTGGCGTGCTGCACCAATGGCAATATCTGAAGCATCGACAAAAATTGCTAAAGGAGCATCCATGTTAGGAAAAGCTAATACTGCTGCTTCGAATAATTGTTGTTTTGAAAAATTAAAAGATTCAATAGCTTCTGGAGTCCAGTTAATTTTTCTTTTGTCTGACTTTTTAGCTCCTATTAGATAACTGTTAAGTAATGCATGATGTTGAGCTGCATTGGGCAAGAAACGACGATAAAAATTTATCATGCCTAAAAATCGTCTAAGTTCTAAAATAGTCTCAGGTAATTTGAATTGAAGAATATCTTGACACTTGTCTAGAGCTGGACGAATGCCTTCAGACGAAATGAAATGACCAAGAAATTTTATCTGTTGTTCTTGTAATCTTTCAAAAATAATTTCCAAATGAGCTAAATGCTCAGAAACTGATTTAGATGCAATCAGGATGTGGTCAAGATATACAAAACAAAAATTTAGATCTTTCCATACAGAGTTAATAAATCGTTGGAAAGTTTGCGCAGCATTGCATAGTCCAAAGGTCATTCGGGTAAACTCAAAGAGTCCAAATGGTGTGCATATAGCTGTTTTTGGGATATCTTCGGGTTCGACTGGAATTTGATGGTATGTCTTGGTAAGATCTAAAGTTGAAAATGTTTTGCAATCGGTCAGAAAATGAGTAATATCCTGAATATTAGGAATCGGATAACGATCTGGAACGGTTATGACATTTAAACGTCTGTAGTCTCCACAAGGACGCCATTCACCATTACTTTTTTTTACCATGTGTAATGGTGAGGACCATTTGCTGTCTGAAGGACGGCAGATGCCTTGTTCCAGACCTCAAATTAAATTCTTTTTTAGCTGACTCTAATCTGTCCGGAGCTTAACGTCTAGGTTTGGACATGATTGGAGATCCAGAAGTAACAATTTTATGTTTAATATTATGTACTGGAACTTTAGTGAAATCAGATTCTAAGGTAATCGACTTGAATTTAATTAATAATTATTTAACATTAGGATCAATATCCGATTGAACGTGAATTGATAAATTTGAATAATCTTCCTTAGAAATAGAAGTTATTGATTTAAGATTGGTAACTGGGTCAATTAAAGCTTTATTAGCTACATCTACCAAAAGACCGAAATGACCAAGGAAATCTGCTCCTATAGTGGGACGTGTAATGTCGGCAATTATAAAGTGCCATGAAAAATCTCTTCTAAGTCCCAAATTTAATGTTAATAACTTTCTGCTATATGTATTGTTACATGTACAAATAATTACATGTACAAATAATTCTGCGAGCTACTGTCGCAATTGTTTTCATCATCATTAAGAACGTCAACGAATGAATTTACTCGAACCCACGAGAACCCAACAAGCATGATCAACATCTGCAAGTGACGTCACTCCATTCATGAACTTGCTCGAACCTACCAGGTACCTCTCGGTAGAACATTCGCCAATGTGCGAGAAATGGGTGAATAGGTAGAGACCCTATATAAAGGCGAGCTGAATGAATGGGGGGAATCATTCATTCGACCGCGATAAGAACTGCGATTGTGTGTGGGAAGTGTGTTTCGTAATAGTGAAGTAATCTAGAAGACAATTGCGATAATAAATTTATGGACAAGTGTTAGATAATTTTAATAGTGACAATTAAAATTAGTGAAAGTGTTAACTGATTATTGTGCATTTTATTTAATTGAATAAACTTTTTTAACTTAAATTAAAAGACATTGCGTTTTCACTTTCCCGGAACATTAAAATTATTGGCCGCGAACCAATAACACGCGACAATGGCGTCAGAAGTGAGAAAGAAAATTTTGGAAGTGAAAACGATTAAACAGTTTTGAAGTGCACAATATTGTGAAAGTTAACGTGGAAAAATAGCCGAAACAATAAAAATGCCAGGAAATTTAAATCTAAAAATTAATCAATTGAGCATATCGGAGCTCAAAGAGGAGTTGGAACAACGAAATCTGGCTACACAAGGTACAAAGGCCATACTGATTGCACGCTTGCGTGATGCAATCGAGTCGGAAGGTGCGTATCTAGATTCGGGTGAGCCTACAGATACAGAAAAAGGCGCAGAAGGTGGTGAAGCTGAAACAGCAAAGCCAAAGAAACCAGAAAATGCGCTGGTGCAAATGTTGACGCTGATGCAGCAAGAGCAGCGACAACAGTCATCCAATTTAACGACGAAGCTAGATGAACAATCAGCGAAGTTAAATGAACAATCAGCGAAGTTAAATGAACAATCAGCGAAGTTAAATGAACAATCAGTGAAGCTGGACCAACAAGCGAGCGTAATCAAGGAAGTGCAAAAACAGTCAACCGAAATAAAAGTGGAGCTCGGTAGCCTGAACAATCAAATTAAATGCGTCGAGGAAAAGGTTTACCAGGTCGAGGAGAAGGTCAGCCAAGTTGAGGAGAAAATCAACTATGAGATCAGCCAGGTTGAAGAGAGAATGAACCATGAGATGGAAAAAGTGAAAAAAGTATTGGAAGCAGCGAAGGCAGTAGTAACCACCTCACCAGCCCCGCTTATAACCGCAGCGCAAAGCACATCCAGAAATGTGCAAGCACCAATATTCGATGGGCAAACGGTCTGGAGTATTTACAAAATCCAGTTTGAAGCCGCCGCTAGGATAAATCACTGGAATGAGCAGGAACGAGCAACTGCGTTAATTCTGGCTCTAAGAGGCCCAGCTGCCGAGCTTTTGCAGACTATCCCCGTTGAGCTGCATTCAAACCCGGCTGCTATAATGAATGCGCTGGACATGCGTTATGGAGACGATCATCTGAAGCAGATTTACCGGGCGCAGCTACGGCATCGGATGCAGAAGTCTGGCGAAACCTTGCAGCAGCTAGCACAAGACATTGAGCGATTGGCACTTTTGGCTTACCCAGCGTACGACCCAGAACATCGAGATGACGTAGCAGCAGAAGCATTCATTAGCGCCTTAAAGGACAAGGAATTGCAACAAGCCGTGCGGTTAGCTCAAAAGCAAACAGTCAAGGAAGCATTGGCTTATAGTTTAAATTTTGAGGCAGCCAAAAATGTGACCCGTACCACTATCCGGGTTCGCGAGGTAGTGACAGATAAATCCAGGTGTGAGCGCGTGGGAATTGAGCGAGAGCTGCAGGTGAATGGTGCGCCTAGATGCTGGAATTGCGGGGAAAAAGGGCACCTGCAAAGAGACTGCAAGAAGGGAAGAAGACCGAGCTATTGTCCAGGGTGGTGGAGATCCAGACCGTGTCAGGAGCCTAGAATGAAGGCCCATCAAACTGCAAGGGCCAACTTCGTGGGGCGAACGTTGGCCACGAGTATCGACATCCGCAGCACCTCCATCGCCGTGCCAAGGCAACATCGTGGAGAAGCAGACAGATGCCTTCCTGGTCAAGTTGATGAAGAACAATGCACCCTAACAAACGACACTGGTGCAACCCGATCGACGAGCCGACCAGACCTAGTGAGGCCCCAACTGCTCCACAAGGGCAGAATTCATGGAATTGCTGACGCCCTATCTCGTCATCCATGTCCAGCTAACTGCAAACATTGCCAACGGATTGAGGAAAAGGAGCCGCCCGTTGATCTGCGAGTGATAAAGGCCGAATTCGATGAAGGTTGGTCATCGGAGGAGATTCGAAATGCCCAGTTAGCCGATGAAGATATCGGACCATTGCTCGTATGGAAGGAGACGACTGGGCGACCTGAGTGGAAGGACGTTTCAACGCATGGCGCAACCCTGAAAAGCTATTGGGCACAATGGAACTCCCTTCAGGTGGAGGGTGGTGTACTCAAGCGGAAATGGGAAACGGCGGATGGCAGCTCCTAAAGGATGCAAACTATACTACCCAAAAGCCGAATCCACGATGTGGTAAAGGAAATGCATGAAGGATCCTCGGGAGGCCATCTTGGTGTTAACAAAACCTTAGCGAAATTGCGGGAAAGATTCTACTGGCTCCACGCTCGAGAAGACGTAGAGGACTGGTGTCGCAGATGCACAATTTGCGCTTCCGTCAAAGGCCCAAAGCGACGACTGAGAGGCCAAATGCAAACCTATAACGTAGGCGTGCCATTCGAAAGGATTGCTGTTGACATCGCTGGACCCTTTCCTGAATCTGAATGGGGAAATCGATACACGCTGGTTGTAGCTGATTATTTCAGCAAGTGGCCCGAGATCTACCCCATTCCCAACCAGGAAGCAACTACTGTAGCCGAACAGCTAGTGTTAAATTGGGTCAGCAGGTACGGCGTGCCTTGTGAACTACATTCGGATCAAGGCCGAAACTTTGAGTCACTAGTTTTTAGCGAAATGTGCGAGCAGCTGGGAATACGGAAAACGAGGACAACACCGCTGCATCCCCAATCCGATGGAATAGTCGAACGTTTCAACGGCACGCTCAATAAACACTTGGCCAAAATGGTTGACGAGAAACAAAGGGACTGGGACCGACATATCCCACTATTTTTAATGGCGTATAGAGCCGCTGAACATGCATCGACGGGCCAAGCCCCAGCCAAAGTCATTTTTGGAAAGACTATTCGTTTGCCAGCCGATATAAAGTTCGGAACAACCCCTGAGAAACCCCAAACGGTCTCGGAGTACGCAAGTGATCTAAGACAACGGTTGAACCAGATACATCGGACAGTGCGAAAACACCTCGAATCGGCTACTGACCGCATGAAGACCAGGTATGATCTAAAGGCTAATTCTACTGGCTTCCAGCAAGATGACTTGGTGTGGCTTTATAACCCGCAACGGCGAAAGGGTAGGTCTCCAAAGTTGCAACATAATTGGGAGGGACCATACCGAGTTACAAAGCGAATCAACGACGTCGTATACCGAATACAGGAACATCGTAAGCCGAGAGCTAAAATGAAAATCGTGCATCTGGACCGTCTTGCCCCATATTACACCCAGGGAGAATTGACTACAAATAGCGACACATCTTTTCGGGGCGAAAAGAACTGAGGTGGGGGCAGTGTTACATGTACAAATAATTACATGTACAAATAATTCTGCGAGCTACTGTCGCAACTGTTTTCATCATCATTAAGAACGTCAACGAATGAATTTACTCGAACCCACGAGAACCCAACAAGCATGATCAACATCTGCAAGTGACGTCACTCCATTCATGAACTTGCTCGAACCTACCAGGTACCTCTCGGTAGAACATTCGCCAATGTGCGAGAAATGGGTGAATAGGTAGAGACCCTATATAAAGGCGAGCTGAATGAATGGGGGGAATCATTCATTCGACCGCGATAAGAACTGCGATTGTGTGTGGGAAGTGTGTTTCGTAATAGTGAAGTAATCTAGAAGACAATTGCGATAATAAATTTATGGACAAGTGTTAGATAATTTTAATAGTGACAATTAAAATTAGTGAAAGTGTTAACTGATTATTGTGCATTTTATTTAATTGAATAAACTCTTTTAACTTAAATTAAAAGACATTGCGTTTTCACTTTCCCGGAACGTTAAAATTATAGGCCGCGAACCAATAACACGCGACAGTATCAATGGAAGATGCATTAGCAGCAGAAAGTTTAAATCTCGATGGAATTAATTTCAAATTATTTGATTTCGGAATCACGGAAATTTCCGCACCTGTATCGATTAAAAAATTCTTCTTTGAAGAATGATCGAGAATTAAAAGGCGGCTAGAAGAAATACCACTTAAGTTTGCCGCCGGAGACTTAAGAGGATTTAGTTTTTTTTAATTATTGAAAGTCTCCTTAGAATTTTTGTTAATAAATTTGCATGGCTCAATACACTTATGTGCATTGACACCAAATTTACCATGATACCAACAAAATTCTCTATCTTTTGAGCGTCTGTTGGATGAACTACGTGAACGTAAACCTTGAAACTGGCCATCGTTCCTTCTTGGACTTCTAAATCTAAATGATTCTCCAACAGCCTTAGTAAGTTCTGCAATTTGATTTTTTAACTCTGCAATTTGTTGTTGAACATTAGGTTCTGATTTGGAGGAATTTGCAAATGAAAATACTGATGGTCTATTTGAAACTTCAAAAATTTTATCAGCACTTGATGCCAGATCATTTAAAGAGCTGGACCGATTACATGCTTATATTGCTTGCATGTTTTCCGGTAGTCTTTGAAGCCTTAATTATTTTAAAAGATCATCTCCAACTTTATCCCCCCCAAGTTGTTTCATCTCACGAAGAAGTTGTGAGGGCTGTCTATCTCCTAAAGTGAGATTCGAAATTAATTGACTTAATCTCGTATTCTCACTTGCTGAAAGTCTGGAAATTAAAGTAGTGGATGAAGGGTTATTCACTAGATCAGTAACTGTCCTAATTGCTTCAGGATCAAGAGCTACCAGAACATAATTGAATTTAGTTAACTCTGTCGTAATCCCAGCCAGAGCAAATTGAGCCTCCGAACGCTTAAACCATGTGTCAGGAAACTCCTTCCAAAATGAAGGTAGCTTTACTGCTACAGCATTTACTGTAGAATCCCCTGAAGGACTCGCGTCATGAAAATTATCTTGAGACATAATTTAATTTATAATGATATAAATATTTGTGCAAAAATAAATCCCTAAGGGTTCTGGGTGCACTACGCTGGATATATCCCCTATGTCGCAGAATATACCCTACCCTTAATCTGCGATCTAATCGTTAAAATTTAAAGTATTAAAAGATTTTTTAAAAAAAAATATTTAGAAATATTTGAAATATTTAAAAATTCTGGTATATATGTGTGAATTTAAAATGTGGGTAATTGTAGAATGTAATGTTGCACATAAATTCTCTCTCGCCGTTTTCCGCCTGTTTTCGGTTTATTCGCGGTACTAAATCAATGGCTGCCTGCTGATTTGATGATTGTTTTGCTTTGCTCTTAAGGCTCTGTCCGGATGCTATAACTAAATTCGAAATTGCTCACAATTCTAATTTGCGTTTTGCTGGCGGGCGGGCTGACACACGACCGTAAATGTACCACCAATTGGCGAAAATTGCAAATAAAATCATGATTTGACCTTTTCGCTTGTTTTTCTGCTCTAACAAAATAATATTTCTACCGTCGCTCGTAATTGACACAAGAATTTTCATCTATCAAGGTGTGAGTCAATCGCACAAACCGACTCAATCGCCACGAAAAATCAGATTCCTTCACTTTCTTCGCAATTCGATCTTCCACGACACGCGAATCGCAGCTTTTGCGAGGGAACCTCACAATTTTTTCTAAAAAATTCTAGCCTTGAGGTCTTGAATATAACTAGCCTGCCTTTGCCACTGTCATTCAGTGCCAAATTCTCAGTGATGATTGCCAAATCTGAGACTGTTGTGTTGATTCCTTGCATAGAATTATTGATAGCAGAGAGATCGGTGTGGTTCTCCCGTTCGCGTAGTGTAGCACTGACACCAACAGGACTTTCCTTTGATTCTAAATTACTTCCTAAAATATGTGACTTTGCCGAAGAGAGAACGCTCTCAGCTATAGCCTCGACAGTTTGCTTCTGTTCGTTTTTTATATTTGCAATAGCAGCTCGGGCTTAGATAGCGTGGTACTGCTCGTCCTTCTTAAAGGTTACGACAACTTTCGTTGCAAGTCCACGTGTTGAAAAGAACTAGATTTTCAATAAGAGGCGCTTGTGCCTTATCAAGGTCACCAAATGTTCGTTCTGGGTAGTATAGTTTGTTTCTGTTTATAAGAATAAATTTTTCTTCCTACAATTAGAAAGATATTTTATTATGTATTGAATAATATTTTATTATAAATTCAAACAATACAATAATTAAGAACGAACTGAATAAACTAAATTATATTTATTAATTGACTTTCTCAATATAATATTTGAGAAAGAACTGAATTCGTCGAATGAACTGAACTTACTTCATTAATTTACAATCTATATATACAATTCCAAAAACAATATAGGTAACTAGATTTACATTATTTGTTTAATGTGTCAAAAGTAAAGTATTTTTATGTAAAGTATATTTTATGAATGGAATGAATATTTTTAAGTTATTTTGAATTAAATATAATATAACCGCCACAGCCTTAACTATTTTAATCGCAACATCGGTTATAATGAAACTCCCAACAAGCCAAAATGTGGAAAAATATCCCCATCCTAATTTTCTCCGACCGCATCCACATTAATTTGGGAATTCTGATGAATGAGTAAAGCTGCCTGACTGATTTTCACAATGAAATCCAAGTTCAGGTCTCGTATCACAACTTTTTGACTCGCTTGATCGCAATAATTAATTTTGTAAAAATGAAACTTTCCGTACATTCATCAAATCAATGAAAATTCGGCTTATACTTTATGCGTAGCAGCACGCGATCACGTTTCCATTCGAAGTTCGATAATACGATAAAAAAATAATATGCAACTACTCAATTATACGATAACGAATTTTATGTTCCGTTACACTCAAAAGAAGTTTGTTAAGTGCAGTAATTCGACACCACACGAGCAACATACATTGATTACAAAAGAAGAAATAAATTAAGTTTTTCTCTTTATGCATTCGATCTCAGCAACACAATTGCGGATCTCTTCCGGATGGAAGCAGCCCTTGTAGTTGAGACTTTCAACACCTCGACGCTATTACACTCAAACCCTACGGCAGCACACAACATAAGTGAACATGTACGTACGCGACGGTTGAGGTGTTCTATCTGGAGAAGCACATTCCCTCTAACGATGCCTCCGCACACAGGCCAAAAAGCGGTACCAGGTTTTTAGCCCTATTGACCTGTTCTTTGAGACCAATTGATCAGCTTTTGAAAGTCCCTGCTGTGACGTCGTGCTCGTTAATTGCTTGCTTTCCTTCTGGGCCTGAATAAGCAGGCGTTGCTTCTAAGCTGATTTTAATTGGAAACTACCGTAAGCGGAACAGACTAAAGACACAACTACAAGAGCAGCGGAAGATGTCATCCTAAATTTTCAATTAGATTTCAAGTCACTAAGAAATTAACGTCGATATGATGTTTTGCTAATTCATGCCCCTGTTCACAGAACAAATTCAACAATTCTCATAAATACATCCTGGTATAAAAGGCGGTTTTTTTGCCGCAGACGCCTTTTGGAGCCTGTCGATGTTGAATTTCTGTAGAGATCTGATCTTCACGGAATACGCCTTTGATCGATTCGATAAAGCAATGATCCGAGTTATATTACAATTGGCTCCTCGGTATGTATG
Source organism: Odontomyia ornata (assembly GCA_963969285.1). NCBI lineage: Eukaryota > Metazoa > Arthropoda > Insecta > Diptera > Stratiomyidae > Odontomyia > Odontomyia ornata. The sequence goes on from OZ017739.1 coordinate 138,920,146, forward strand.
CACGTCAAGTATGCTCGAAGCCCATCTTTATTGGGTCAGAACATGGTTGATTTGGTTTTGTGTGTTGCCATCCGGTGACACCCAGGTCATTTTATGTATATGTCGATGTGGGAGGCAAGTCGAACGTATGACTAGATTTCTGCTACATGTAAAGTCAATCACGCGCTGGCCGTTGTCATTTGTTTCATCGTGGAGGCTTTATCCTCCAGCCATTCTCCGATGACACAGCTCATTGCCAACTTTATCGTTGAAATCCTCCAGAATTATTTTTGTGTTGTTTGTAAGCAATGAGTCGACTAGGGTTCCAGGTGATTATATAACGGTTCCTTCGTTTCTCGGGGCGTGTGCTTTTATCAGCCAAATTCTAAAGAATTTCGCTTTGATACGAACCAAACACATTCGTGCATTGACTGCGTTAAAATCAATAACGTGCGATTTGAACTCCCTACCCACAATAAAGGCCACTCCGAATGCGTTAGCGCAAAATTTTTATATTCCTAGAATTCAACAAAGACTTCTGTAGAAAGTTAAATCAAAACTGGTATATCTTTGAGTAAGAATTATGCAGTCATATCTAATTTCGCAAACTCAGTGTAAAGTATCAATGTGACAATAATATTATTGGAACTTACCTCTTTTTAAGTGGGCTCATAGCAGAAGCAAAAATACCGATTTTTTAAATTGCTAGGAAAAATAGAATTATTGCTGAATAACGTATTTGAAATGCACTATCTAAACCTTTCGACGTCTTAATTCATACTAAGAGTGAATCTGCAGGTCCACGAAACATAACAGAACTAGCCCGTTCAAACTTACTGTAATGAATTTTTTTCTTCTAAAAATCCGTGTAGGATACGGGTGCCGATTGTCTGGCACAAATGTCAGCGAGTTATAAACAACGCCGAGCTCAGCTAACTAGCTTCGCTTAACGATCGCGTGCACGTGCTTGTCGACTAGCATTTACGGGATCATATAAGGCGGGTTCTTGTCGAGCCACGAAGCTACACTACAAAATACTTATCACGCGTACTCTACTATACGAGACGTACCAATCAATTTTTATTATCATTAGAAATGTTCTATTATGTGTAAATTAAGCTACTCTACAGTAATTCATCATAATTTTTTTGTCTCGTTAAAGTTAGCGGACACGGAGGCTTGAGACAAACCGTTGCCTTCTTACTCAGGCCCGAAAACGGAAACACCGCGTCACGTCGCGAACCAATCTCTTTGAGCAACCTAATCAGCGCCATCTAATGCTGTTTACATCAAACAAATTTTTTAAAGATTTTTGACAGTACATATGACTGTAATTTGAAATTTTATCAGTACTATGTCAACGATTTATTTTAAATATGAGACGTCGAAGACATTAGCGCGCAAATATATGTATTTCGATCCCGTTTGTATCATTTCCGCTAAATTTCATCTGAGAAATGTCATATTTGACAATCTCAAAAGTAGCTGTTTATCGAAATTTAGAGCTACTGATGAAATTTAGAGCTACTGTTTCCGGTACGGGATGTGACGTCAGGCACGTTAATTGGTTTCCTTATGGGCCTGAGTAAGATGACAACGGACAAACGCAACCATTGTACAAAAAGCAACCGTTACTTTCTCCTAAGAAGGTCGTTGCATTACAAGGGGAATGTCAAACCTAAAGATGTTAAAGTGGCTGAAGTGAACCATTCATCTCTGCCTAAAGGATGGAAAGTTGACGGATGTAGTTTACTTTAATCTAGTAAAACAACAAACTAAGGAGTTTCGACGGTTGACCACCTTTACTCTTCGGGAGCGGCCACTCCTGATCACCACGGGGCTGCTTAACTGCTTATGTTTATTACATTACAAATACAGTTTTTGCGTTTCGCGAACGCAACACTGGGAACAAATGGGTTAAAATCATTTATAAGTCCCAACGTACTTGTTGATCAAAACTAAATGTGTGACTTAAGACATTGGATAATAAGGTGAAAATATTGCACATGTTAGCTCAAGCATCTGAATGTATACCAGTAATGAAACGCGATATGTGCGTCGAGTACTGGATACTTTCATTGGATGGGATTGAATATTACACATGAAGTGTAGATTACATGCTGATTAATGAATGGGATTGTTTATTTAGGTTCTGGGAACAGGGTCAAGAATTGGTGCTGGTTCTATCCAATGAAATTATTGAGGAAGTTGTAGTGAAAATGGTAGATATCTGTCCGTATAGGACTGCAGCGATGGTCTGCTGCCTCAGCGGAAGAGGATGTTAGGATCCGCCGGGATTGGCCTTGTATGAGGACGCATGAATGCGCTGGCAGGCTAGCGTTGCGGTGTCGTGGGGCGGGTTCTTTCCCCCAGCACAAGGCTCCACTACAAAAGAATTTCGCATCCACCAATTCCAGGGTCAAAGAAATTTCGACCGAAGTCGAAAAGGAGGTAACCAACTAAGGGTCAAAGGAAATTGCTGACTCAAAGGACAAACTGGACCTGGGGAAGACAGACGGACTTAAGGGGACTTCGTCGTTACCGACCAGACTTATGGCCCACAAATAAGAGTGGGGCATCCAGATGGTAGCGGTGCCCCCTCGCACCCTGCCAACAGGATCAAGATCCAAACGTAGACGTGCCAATGAATTTCCGGTTTGAGTGAACAACTCATACAAAAGTACTTTGTATGACTCTTTGCCTCAAATGAAAAATACAAACGTAACCGATTTATGCTATAGCGTTATGCAATGAAATCACATAACCCTATATTATAAAAGGGCACGCGAGCGGAAGGCCACTCTACCCGGCAAGAGCCCCTGTTAAACAAAGAAACGAAGGAGCGCGCCCGATGGCTACCCCATGCTAGTGGAGGAGCCTGCCATCGATGCGGGTCCTATGCCCGGTCAGGTCAATCGAAATGGAAAGACCGAAAGGCATAGAGTTTAACAATTCATAATTACTTGTCCAGTCATACAATTTATGAAAGGCTATCCCTTAGCGGAAGAGTAAACGAAAATGTTGAGGTTCATAAAGAAGTTATTACACTTTGACTATATTGGTGAGCTGATTTTTACACTTGTAGATGCTTTACCGAGTTTCAAATGTTTGAGATGATTTTGAGTTCTATATTTTTTGGTGGGAAAGCAATGCGAACGTGGCAAACTGTGTAGTGAGTTAAAGTATCGGATTACAATATGACAAACTTAATCATTAAACAGAAAACTGGATACTTTACGCTTTCTTGCCTCTTTCGTCACACAAGCTGAGAAGACTGCGTGTACAATACTAAACGACTCGAACCCGAACTCCTTAAGGTAAGTCGCAAAGTACTGACAAGCCGTTCCTATTTCTCCCATTTCCGCTGTCCTCAGCGCCGATTTGTTGGCACGCCTTTGAACCTTTGATTGCTTTTTCTTTCAGTCGCCGGCGTCCAAATTATTATTTGACTACTTTTTTATGTTCATGAAGTATTTAATGCGGTTTTTACTTGCTCCAGTAATTGTAGATAATATATTTTTTTTATTAATTTCTTCTCACTGAAATCTTCAGCAGCGGCCAACGTATTTTATCAAAATGATCAATGAAAAAGCTACAAGTGTTTCAGTCTAGGCAGATCACATCATCGATTATAGAAAATTGTCAACTAAAATGTCGGCAAATTGTATTTTTGACAGCTGAGTTAAATTAAAAGCATTCACAAATTGAACACATCTGGATGTTCTGTAGCTGAGCATAAGAAAAAGGCTTACTCGATTTCCTTTTTGTTTGCACCGCCTACATAATTCGCTATGCCGGTGAGAGTTTGACATTCCGACGGGCAGCCAAAATTGTTGATGTGTTCGTACCTCTCTGACTACCTCTCAGCCTGCTAATGCCTTTTTTATTCATCAACTGTTCGATTTCTATCTCTAGCGCTTTTTGGCTCACGATCCCGTTCATATTGCGCTATTTTCTCCTGAAATTCTTGCTGCTGCTTTATGAACGAACCTAATCGGTTCAGCAGAAATTGTTTGTCATGTCCTTCCAAAACTAATTGATTGTCCGTGTTGACGGCATTCTAATTATGACAATACATCATAATTAAATTGATGAAATGCTCATCGGGAGGGCTCTCGCGGGAAAACATGCGCTTGAGAATACGGCTCGAATGAAGAAAACAATTTTAAGATAACGAATGCATTCTACACTGAATTCATATGAATGCATTTTATGATTATTTTATTTGAAATTTTAGTGGAAGAAAAGGAGCACATTTTGTTGAAGCTATGATAATGGATATGTATTTTGGGGAAAAATTTGAATCTTCCAAGGGAACACCATCACCGAACTGCTCGAAATACTATCAAGTAATCCACAACTTTATCAAAAGGAATTCGGAAGCAACCACAAATTCAACTTCGAATTGATTCCACGATTGGGGTGTCGATATCCTATATGCGGGACGGAAGACAAATGGAGCCGCAAATTTTCACATTCGAATGGTGCTCCTGAACACTTCAAGCAGTAACCAAATCAATTTTTAAAACTCTCATGTACGTTTTTGGAATCTAATTTGATATCGTTTCACTCCTATTCCCGACTTTACAACGAGCCAAGTAAATATCGCAGCTGTTTTTCGCGTCTTCCCCGTGGTGCGGTCCAAGTAAAACTCCATGATCCGTCCCAAAACTTTTCTTTCCTCTTTCTCATCCCGTGTATACGGTAAGTCGCATCAGCTGCTCACTCAATCGCGTGCGATTGCCTTCGTTAATGTAATACACCGTTGGGGTGCACTAAATCAGTGTTTTCATGTTAAAAATTTTAATTGGCAGATTAAAAATTTTTTCAAGCAAAATTGACTGAAGTAAAGAAAAACGAAAAAGATTCTAAATAGTAATGAAAGTTAAATCTCATGAAGAATATAATTAAAGGGAAACGTTTAATATATATAAGGGAAAATTGATATAAAATTACATTTAATAATAATAAGAAAGGAAACTATTATACAAATCTGCCCTTAAAATTTTGGATAGGAGATAGGAAGGTAATCGAGCAGTTTGCTTGTGTGACTGCTCGATTACTACAAAGTAATATGTGAATATTTATTGATTTTTTGCTTCGTATCGATAAATAGAATCAGAACAAGTAAATGTTGTATTTTAGAATAACACAGAGTATGGGAAAGGAATTTTGGCTACAAAGAATAAATTTTAGTATAAATAAAGAAGAGAAAAAGTAATGAACAATCAGTATTCGGTAATAAAGACGTGAGGCAAGAGTCTACGCTTATACTTCAGCAAGTCTTTGAATTTGAAGTATTTCTTTGACTAATCAAACACAGAATATGCGCTGTCGTAAGGATAGCACAACCGGAGTAAAATCAAACACATTTTAGGGATTACGTGTTTCCAGACGTTATATTATTTAACGAAATTACGATACATTATTTTATTTTGAATTATTCCTTTCTTTATCATGTTAAGCCTTTTTCCAATGCCTAACTACCTGGGGCGAGTTTCATTGGGCGTAGCACCAATATACCCACTTGTATACCTCCGGTGTGTACGCGAATCCACTCTATTAACCTGGGATACCTTAAAAACTCCACTCTAAAGCTTCCATGGTGAAACGCACGAATTCTTAATTTGGTACATTTATTTTTTTCACTAAATACAGTCAGGTCCATGTGTAGCCTCCCGCTTACGGCGCTGCTCTGCTTTAAAGTCCACCTCTAGTGCTTTGATCTGCTTGGTGAACGACTCCCCATCCGCTTTTGTTACAGCGAGAGGCGCCTACCGGTGCAGGTTGCTACTCTTGCGGCGATACTCCACAATGTGCCCACCTCTTTGTCGCTTCTTATCCGGCTCGACTATGGACGTATCAAGGGGCCTGGCCAAGCGTGCACGGCATTCCTCAATAGAGATTGGCTTCGGACTCGCTCTGGGCGTCGCAGCGATTGCTTCCTCGAGCGTCGGACTGGGTTGTGATGACATCACAGGTTAGCAGTAGTCCAGTCGCCGTTCACGTATTTATGTCGTGTGGTTGCTGGCAGTGCGTGCCGGTGGTTGGTTGCTGATGGCGATATTGCACAAATTGCGATGTCTCGCTCAATTGCCAGACACTTGCCTAGATTTCTGGTCACGGCCTACCTGTTGTACGATTGCTGATGTTGTGTGCCGCTTGCAAGGTCGCTGGTAGTGCGTGTTGGTCACACAGCCGCCGGTGGCTAAATTGGAATCGCGTTAACTTGTTCGTTCCTGGGCAAAATGGCTTGGGAAAGCTACTGCTCGGGCGAGAGCCTTGAACAGGGTAAGTAACGCATACGAGCTGATGTAAATTGCTTGAAACTAGCCCGGTTGCGCTGGTCGTCTAGCTGGCTGATGTTGCTCGCTAGTTATGTAGCAACTGAAGATGTGCGTAGCAAGTTATCAGTGTGGCTGCTTGGATCCGGCCGGGAACACTCTTGAGGTCTGTCAGTCTCAAGCTAAATGGCTTGAGACGTTTCTACTCGGGCAAAGGCCTTGAGCAGAATAAGCGTAGTATCAAAAGTGATCCGCTTGTAGATGGCCATGGACATTTATACAAAAATAATGCTTACCTCAAGTTTACCTTTTTTGCCAATCAATTGCATTTCTTATTGCGTGCATTTACCTCTTTGCTTCGTCAACTAAAATAACGATTAATATTAATCATAAATTAGGCCAGTGGATTGTTTGGGTTGTTTTCACGTAGCCATCTATCGGTGAGTAGCAACAATGCTTAAACTTCTCGAGAATTGATTTTATATATGTACTCTTTCGATTTACCCCAACTTTGTGGGTTGGATAATGCCAAGCCAACTAGACGAGCAGGAAATATATGGCATACTCACGCATACACTTACTTCTCAAGCTTTTGCGCAGGATGCAGTGTACTTATGAGAACCAATGTGCGAAGCGTTAGTAATGCTCGAGACATTGGCAGAGTCTAATGTCTCGAGCTTATAGCAGATCACGACAACACTGCGTCCCCCGAAAAAAAAGTTCACGAATGGCTTGAAGAGCCTAATCGTGATAAAAACTATTCTGAATTCGTTATTTTAGTTGCTAAGCTGCCGATTTGTTTAAACTGATAGCCTAAAATATGGTAAAAACGTAAACGAGAGGTTTTTACATGTTTTAACTAGGTTCATGGCTCTCATATGTAGATTAACATTATTAATACATTCCTTTTTGATTGCAATATTTTAATTAACTCAGGCAATTATCTACATTTATTATTATTATGTCTTACATTTTGATTACAAGCAGTTATTTTAACATTCATTATTAAGCATTTCAATTTTTCGTTTGTTCTTGTTTACAATGAAATTGATTACTTTTCCTCTATATTTATTAACTTCTTTCTTTACTACGCAATTATATATTTTTTGTATTCATTAAATTTTAAGCAGATACAGGAATATTTTCATATTTTGTTATATATTTCCACACTATTATTTTGTTTTAATTATTCTGTAACATTTCATAATTTCAAAAGAGAATTATTTTTCTTTTCTCTACTTACATAATTTTTCATTTCAATTAACAGTTTAAATAGCATTATTTTTTGTTTTGAGTGGAAGATACAAAATTACAACTAGTTTTGATATTACTTTATTTGATTTTGAGCTATTTAATATTTGTTACAATATGTTTCTGCTCTTTACCTTGATAAACTTTCTGCACTACCTTGCTGCACTACAATAATTTATGTATAATAATGAGTTTTATCTTTCTTTCTTTTTATCATACAGGAATGGTTTGCCTTTGGATCATTACCCTTGTAACGTTGGCAATTTCCGAAATACGAATCAAAGCACTTACATTCATGATCGCACCAATTAATACATGGATTCTGTTGGAAACCAAAGAGGACCTTTTATACATCCATAGCTCTTGGAACATCGTGATGGAGTTGGACTTAGGAGAGATAAAAACTCAAATATCGCTTGCTGAACGCACAGAGCATCTGATGCAGTTACTTTGTTTCTTCAACAACACGGAATGCCAAGATCAGGACAGGCACATACACATTTTAGTCGAGAATTTGAAATATCGCTCTAGTACACTCTACAGGTCATGGATGCCCCGAAAATCTAAACGGTGGCTATTCGATGGGGTTGGTTGAACTTTGCACTATCTATTCGGCTCAATGGACAATGAGAATGGAAATGAGCTATATAGTAGACTACGCTTTTCCTGCTCAAAGCCTTTGCCCGAGTAGACTCGTCTCAAGACATTTAGCCCGAGACTGACAGACCTCAAGAACGTCCCCGCCTGGATCAAAGCAGCCGTACTGATAACTTGCTACGCACATCTTCAGTGGCTGTATGACTAGCGAGCAACATCAGTTATCCAACTGTACCCGTATCTTACTGACGCACATTTTCAGTTGCTACATAACTAGCGAGTAACATCAGCCAGCTAGACGACCAACGCAACCAGGCTCCAAGCAATTTATAATAGCACGTACGCGTCATTTGCCCTGCTCAAGGCTCTTGCCCGAGCAGTAGCTTTTTCATGGCATTTTGCCCAGGAACGAGCAAGTTAACGTGATTCCAATTTAGCCACCGGTGGCTGTGCGACCAACACGCACCACCAGTGATCTTGCAAGCTGCACGCAGCATCAGCGATCGTGCAACGGGTAGACCGCGATCAGAAAACCAGGCAAGTGTCCGTTGATTCGAGCGGAACATCGCAATTTTTACGATATCGCCATAATACAATAACTAACAAGTATGGTCACTCTTGGATGTCAATAATTACAACAACAAAAATTGATGGGGCAATGTAAAATGGAGACAAGAAAGGACTGAAAATAAATGGCTTTTGCCCTTTAGCGAAAGAGAGTTAGGTAGAGCTGCGGCCCATATGTGAAATTGTGTTAGTAAGTTTGCCCGCGCTTGCGTTTGTATGGGTTTGTACGTGAAGCGGGGAATTATAGTTGTGTGCGTTGGAATTTAGCCATTTTCGTGTTACCAGATTAGCAAATTTTGTTGCTTAACGAAAGATATTATTGCCAGATTGATAACACAGCTGAGGTTTTTGGCGGGAATGTGATTTTGAAATCTGTTCATTTAAGAGCAATGGAAAATAAAGAGTGCATTGTGATTGAAATGAATACAGAAAATTGTTCGGGCTTCCATCGGACCATACCACGTAACACCTTGCGACTACTTTCAATGGGGCCACGTGAAAGAGAAGGTACACGCCAACAGCCTAGCGGTGATTCGTTCGTGAATTCGTTAGGCTATCGAGGACATAGGGCAGCCACTTTGTGATTTGGTTATGGAAAATTTCATGAAAAAGATATGGTCCTGTAAGCGTGGTCGGCATTTGCCTGATATTATTTTCCACTATTAACGGCATACCTAGCCCTTCATAATGAAATAAACATCCGATCATTTATATTAAAAAATTGCATTTTTCTTTTAATATCAAAATAACACCTCTTATTGGAAAACCCTGTATTTTCGGTGCCCTCGATTCATAGCCGTTAACTCAAATAGGTGGTTTGGCTGTCTTTTTTTGTAATGAGGCTTATTTATTAAGTTTTAACTTCATAGAGACTTGGTAGTGCATTGATTAGCATGAAAAGGAGGATCGTACTTGAAGAAATAAACACATTGAATTTTTTGATTTTATTTTGATACAAAGGGAAATAGTTTCTTATATTTCTAGAAATAGGTTCCCCTAACTGTTAACGCATTCTTTCAACAAGCTATAATTATCGATAATATTACTTTTATAAGTGGCACATTAAAGTGAGGTGCTTCAGAAGCTTTCATTCTTTGACGGCTGACTCAATTTCATAATATTTCATATACATATTTACCTATGTATTGTAACATTTGTGTATCATTTTAATACTGTCTTTAAGAACCTTATCTAGTTTTCATTTAACAATTAGCTATAAACAATATATAACGCTATTATTTGCCCCTTTAAGAGTGTCACAAGAGAACTGAGTAAATTTGCTTTCACTAACAACGAGTTTAAATAAGAAAACTTGTGTCTTTAATATACAAAGATAAACATTTAAGAAGATATCACATGGAATTTTCGCTTAAGTTTTAACATTACAAGGTACTTAAGTGTTCTCTTAGATTCCTAACTGAATGTATGTTAATTTTCTCATTTACATAATTTACTTCTTTTCTAGTAGGGGAGGAGCACTTTCACCTTTCTTTGGTTTCTCCTTCTTGAGAGTTTTAATTTGACCGGAGAAGTAATCTTCGATTTCTTGTAGAGTGTCCCTTGGTCTCTGGCAGGCAGAAGTAGAACAATATCATTCCTAAAAGTTAAAGACAATATTTAATGAATTCCGCTTTTTGTTTTCATTATTCATGATGACTTACCATGGCGATATATTGCGTGAGTTAAGAAAGGATATGTTTTGACAACGACGAATATAAAGATATGTGCACTGCACGTAGTGAAGCCACCAACAATGCCCCGAAATTTTGTGGGTAAATTTCTCCAATCATCACCCATGGAACGACCAAGAAGCCGAGTGTGCATGCGATTGTGAAAATGAAGATACAAGCTACAGGGAACCTGGTTGCAGTTGGGAGTTCTGGTGGATCAGCAGTATCCCACTTATGTTTCATGCACAAGTAACCCTAACATTGAAAGTCCACAGCCGATTCCTGTAAGGTTATTCGAAAATATTAAATAATGTCCTCGTGTTGATTTAATTGACACTTACCCGAAATGAATGTTAGCGGCCTTCATCCCAGAGGAATGCAAGCAACTATGGTAAATGCTAGACGAATAGCTCGAAGCATTATGGTACACGTGTATGTTTTCATTGTGGTTCCAGAATCGCGGAAAATTTCAACCGCGTAGAATGTGATAACGTTCACACCCACTGAATTGGTACATCATGAAATGAAGAACTAAAATCCCAAAAGGACTAGCGTAACTGGGCTGAAGAAACTGGCAATCTTGTCCTTAGCCGTCACTTTGCTGTAACATTTAAATTGAATTAATTTATCATCTTCATATTATTTGATATTTTCGCTTACTTATTAGCATTTGCCTTCCGATTGAATTCACGTTCCACGTAGATCCTCGAAGTTTTTCCAAACTTTTTCTAGCTTCAACAACCACGCACTACCAAATAGTTGGGAGTTTCGGGTGTGAAGAACTGTAACAGAAATGTAGCAGCTGGGACCATGGTCGAAGTTATTGCTAGAATTTTCCACATTATGAAGGATCCTAGGGTATACTGCACAAGTACACCGAAACTGATAAACACCGCTGCCAGCGCACTTAACTTGTCTCGCAGATGTGGTTGCGTTACTTCTGATGTATAAACTCGAGCTGGTTCGCCAACCATGCTCGATCCAAGTCCAGTTAGGAATCGGCCGGCATAAATTAATTCAACTCTGTCCGCTGAAGCGATTAAAATCCATCCTAATACTGCAGGAACTTGAGTTAATGAAAGCGTCAGCTTTTGACGTTTGTCTTTTGACAACATTCGTTTAATTGAACGTAGAAATCGTTCAGTTGTTTATCGGACGTCTCTTTTCTTTCAACGCGATGTATTTACCAGTCAGCTGATGACTGTTCTTTCCTGTTTTAGTTTCGTCGAATTTGTGACATGTTCCCCATGCCCTGTCTGTGCACGCTGTCACAAATACTATCTCACGCGTCGGCAAGTCCCGTTATTCGGAAATTTGTATGAACTGACCGTACTTGTTAGTGATTGTATTATGATATCGCCACCGACAACCAAGCAAGCGACACACACTACCAGCAACCACACGACTCATATATGTGAACGGCGACTGGACTACTGCTAACTAACCACCGACGGCCTGTGATGTCATCACAACCCCATCCATCGCTCGAGGAAGCAATCGCTGCAACGCCCAGAGCGGGTCCGAAGCCAATCTCCATTGAGGAATATCGTGAATGCTTGGCCAGGCCGCTTGATACGTCCGTAATCGAGCCGGAAAAGGAGCAGCAACGTCTCTCTGTAACAAAAGCGAAGCGGGAGTCATTCATCAAGTTGACCAAAGCACTAGACGTGGAGTTTAAAGCAGAGCAGCGCCGTAAGCGGAAGGCTACACATGGAATTGCAATCAGCGAAAGAATAAATGTACTAATTAAGAATTCGTGCGTTTCACTATGGAAGCTTTAGAGTGGAGTTTTTTAGGTATCCCAGGTTAATAGAGTGAATTCGCATACGCGCCGGAGATATACAAGTGGTGGGCATATTTTACGCCCAACGAAGCTCACCCCAGGTAGTTAGGCATTGGAAAAAAGATTAACAATCATTTAAATATATCTTTAGGGCAATATTGTTGGCTCCGATGCAACCAACAACGTAAATTAAAATTTTCCATAGCTAGCACAAACGTTTAGAAATAAAAGGGAAAATATTAAAAAAGCATTGCAAAAACATAAAGTGAGCTATTTATAGAATCGTTATTCTGACATATGTATAAGTATCGCAAGTTTCCAAAAACAATTACATTTTCTTCAAATACGCTATATTGATTCGATCATTATATATTTTATAAAAAAAAGCAAGTTTTACAACATTAAAGTACTCACACACTTAGCCCATGGGACTCTTTAAATTAAACAATTTTGAATTCAAAAATTAGCCATAAAAAAACAATAAATGTTATGAAATAAAAATTACTAAATATTACAATTAATTAGAAGAAAGGACAAACCATGAACGAACACTTTTAAAAATTACATATAACTAAAGAACAAAACGAAAGAGTATAGTTTTATCAATTGATGCTAATAAATGTTATCGAAAAACTTTAGCTAATCCTATTCGTGCAATATTCCTAACGTACATGGTAAATTACCTCTAGCTATTTCAAATAACGAACACAAATAAATTACAATAATAATTAACTGTGCAATAATGAGTTGCAAAAAAACTAAAAACAAAGAATAGCCACGAATAATTTAGTAATTGCTATTTAGCCACCAAAACCTAGATTGCTCGGTCTCAGCTCAACCAGCCTCAGCATGCCTCTAAAATGAGTATCTCCATTGAAACCGTTGAACCCGCAAGCTAAAATTAGGAGGCCTGTATATATGATATAACCCCGGGGCACCATCAGAATCAAAAATATACATATGTCCAAATACACGAATGTTTCTGGGGGAATGAAGCAAGTGGTGAGACAAGTCTCAATGTACCCGTCGGTAGGGTGGAACGGCTGGGAAATCGAGGGATTTTTGCTCACAGTTACAAACTTCGCAATATCATTTCGAACCATAGTTTTCAGAGAGAATGAATACGAAATGCATCGTGCGAATTGAAGCACTTTATGATGTGGCGTGAAGTTGGCGCGTTATCAGCTGTTGATTCGAATTTCAAATAAATTTGACGTGACGTCTACCATCAATTTTCGCATCTTAAACTAAATCAATTTTCCGTGCCGGCATTCTAATTTGAACGATATAAAAGATTCAACATGACTTACCCTACGAAGGATACGTCCCTGACATGCTTCCTATAGTTGTTTTCACGATCCCACACACATCCCTACATTTTTCGTTTCCCGACACAAAAACACTCGCGATCCCTGGCAAACTTTTTAGTTTAATTAATTAACACTTTTGCAACGCTTTTACGCTACATTCAACACGATTTATCTTAAAAAATTGTTTTGTCTACAATTTCAAATTCAACTTGATTAGACGTTTCCAATCATGGTTGAATTTTCACGAATCATATGTTTTCAATCATATGGTTGATACTTTGTTGACAATTGGGGGGTTAAGGTATAAGAGCAGTGGGATTGTCGTGAGAGCAACTAGAGAGCCACTTGAATGTGAAGATTCTCTAGCGGCGTGAAAGGCGGGGGGATTTCAATTCGCGTGCGAGAGGAAGGCATGTACATATGTAGTAAAAGTACTTCACTCACGTATGGATGAAAATAAGCTCATTTCGCGTCCATTACTTTATATGTCTTTGTTTCGAACAAGCTTCAAAATGAATGTATCGACTCTGTTCACTTTAGTAATTTGATAAATTTTTCGATTTGATTTAAAGTGTTTCCAATCCGTTTCAGGATTTCTGTAAAGACCAGTACATGCGCGAAGACATTTCCTTTCGAAAATTCTAACCAGAGCCTTGTAATAGATAACTTTGACCTTTTGGTCAATGTATCTGGAACGAAAGATTCGACGAAGAGACATGAATAATTAACGCGCTTTACGGAGCATGATTTTGACATGTCCAATATAGTATAGATACTGATCGATATAAACACCGAGGTATCGAACACAAGATTTATGTGCAACCCGTTCTTAACTACCCTCACCAACCATAATGAGGAAATCTTTCCAATTACGTTTAAGGTCCTGTGTGGCCACCTTGGAGTGAACCAAGTGGATATAAATGTCTGTAAAGGACTGCACCGTTGGTCTACTGCCTCGGCGAGCGAGGATATTGGTGCTAGCCGAGATTGGCCTTGTCTCAGGACGCGTGCATGCGTTGGCAGGCTAGCATTGCGGTGTCGTAGGGCGGATCCTTTTCCCCAGCACAAGGTCCCACTACAAAAAAAATTTCGCAGATTGCCAAAGCAAACAATAAACAGGCCCTGGCGAAAACAAACGACACTTGAGAATATCTCGTCTTTACCGACGATACTTATGGCCCCCAAATAAGAGTGGGGCTTCCAGGTGGAAACGGTTGTAATGGATGTTCACAAGATATCACAATTAAATCTCTGAATGGCTGAAGAGTATGAAACGTTTTGTCCATCAATTTAATACATCGTGGAAAAATCATTCATATGAAATATAATGTAACAAAATAATTTAAGACAATAAAAGAAAAACGGGTACTTACCCAATCCTCCTCCGCCGAGCGCTCGCTTTTGGGGTGGGTAAGATTATCGAAGAAATGGTTATCGACTTTAATCTTTGAGTATGCTCGAAATTCATCTGGCAATAATATTACAGGAATATTTACATGACTAAGCTCATATATTGTGTGATTGATATCCCGCATGAAAGCAGTTTTAGTGCTACCACAGAAAAAATTTAAGACAGCCGGTTTTACTATATAACCATCAGAGCAAGAGTTTCTTCACGATCACTTGCCATTGAAGATGCGACACATATTTATCGACGCTTTTCTCCGCGGACAGTGAACGGCACAAACCAAAACATTTATCTTATCCATTCGAGCGATTTCTCCACCAAATTCGCAGATAATTTCTTCACTAATGTCAATTAGACGTAGTCGCGCACTCGACCGACGTAATTTCAGCGAGATTTATTGAAAATTTCATTTATCGTAACAAAAAGCTTAGGCTGTCGTGCCCGAGATCGATTTTGTGCGAAAGTTGTTGCTGGAATTCTTAAGCTATTTGCACACGCACGAAGAAGAAATTTTAACTCAGGAATTTCGTATAAAAACTAATTTCATCCGGTATAACCTCTCGACGGCCGAAAAGAGTCGCTAATCGTGAAACTGCTCAAACACTTCTTGTATTTAAAAGGGACAAGAAATAGACAAAATTCCAATTTCAAATACCACACCTCGCATAAAAGTCAAATACCGAGAGAAGTTTGAAAGCAGACATCCGCTACTTGTGGCGATCAGAAATAGACTTGTCGGGTGTCGCAATGGTGGTTTCTTGGCGGGCCCAATGCTATCGTATTTTAATTGTAAAATTAAAATTTTTTTTTAATTTACAATTAAAATTGGATCAAGTATTATGTTGTTTTTCGAGCAGTTGCCTTGGCGACTGCTCGATTACTACAGGGCAGCTACTTTTCTCGCGATCCTATGGAGACGAGGATTGCGAAAAAGGAGCTGAAAGATCTTGAGGTGGATAATCGATTGTGTTCGGGGCCGGAACAAGAAGTAAGGCAACAGAGAAGAACGATAGGCAGGCGGACACACTGACGCAAATACTTTCGACTTGCTGTAAATGGGGAAACCCATGTGTGTAACTGAAACTAAGTACGGATGGAAAAAACAGACGTGTATGTGTAAACTATCGACGCAGGTCTTTTCCGTGATATACCCCCTTTTCCTTTCCCGACAGATCCGTGAGGAGGTAAAGATTAGAACCTACAACCTTCTGTACACGGCTCTTCAGACAAAGATGATCTTTCTTTGCATTATAATGCCTGGTGGCATCGCATTGGCGGAAGTTGCGACGAAAGACTTCACCCTTCTCTAAACTTGGAGGGTCGGACCCTTAGGTTGAAATGTGTCTCATTTGTACGTCCTGCTATCCTTATTTCGCCTGATTTGTTGGCGGAGATCGCCTAAACTTTCGTGGGGCTCCAGCGCAACGACGAGATCTCCCAAACATTTTAACTGCTGCAGTAGCCAATATGATTTGCCATGGTAAATCATATGCTGTCCGAAGGCGGCAAAGTAAGGCGAGACACCCGTGACGGAATGATAAGACGACCGCAGAGCGCAAGTGATGGCGGACAATTTGTGGTCCCAATCCTTCTGAGGATATAAGAACGGATCGCAGCTAAGAGGATGCAATTCAAACTTTCTGATGCATTAGATTGAGGAGATTTTATTGCCATCAGTTGGTGTTCGACACCGTACTGTTCGAGTAGACTCTTAAACTGCCATGAGCGGGACTGTGCTCCGTTATCCAAGTAAAAGCTTTTTGTTACACCAAACACATGGAATACTCGACTCTCCAAAAATTTCACGATATGTGGAGTCGGGAATTTGCGAATAGTGCCCACTAGCGCAAATTTCGAGAGCTGATCTAGCTCAGCGATAGCTACAATGTGTCCCATAGATGAACGAGGGCATGGGCTGAACAGATCGATATACAAACGCTGAAATACACGCTCTGGAACGTTGAGTTGATTCATAAGAGGTTGAAGAGGCTTGTTGGGAGCTTTAGTGTCTTACAGGTCTCATAGGTGCTTACAAAGTCTTTGACCTGAGATGACATTTTAGGCCAAAAGAAGTATTTCTTAAGGCGCCGAAGCGTCCGACCGTAGACGCCGTGGGCACTCAGAGGATGGTGGTGTGCGCGGAGGATCAGATTGTGAATCATTTCCTTCGGCACCCAGAGTTTTCAAGACTTTTCATCCTGCAATGAGTCACCGGTTGCGTATTCATTACGTAGATAAATATAGCCGTCAACCACTTTCAAATTAGGACACTGTGCTTGTTGGGTTACTGCCTGAATTAAAATACAGGCTTTCTATGTCTATCTCGATGGGATCATCGT
Organism: Odontomyia ornata; assembly: GCA_963969285.1. Classification (NCBI taxonomy): domain Eukaryota; kingdom Metazoa; phylum Arthropoda; class Insecta; order Diptera; family Stratiomyidae; genus Odontomyia; species Odontomyia ornata. The sequence continues at coordinate 138,937,334 of OZ017739.1, forward strand.
CATTTAATGCCGATTCCACTCCTTCGGGTGAAAACATTCGCAATAATTATCAGGCACGATGTTTTGGGTCCCTTTTCGGTGTTTGATGGAAAACTTAAACCCTTGCAGTTTAAAAGCCCATTGGACCAGACGTCCATGTAGGTCAACTTGGTTCATCAGCCATTGTAATGAAGTGTGGTCGGTGATGATTTCAAACGGGTGGCCTTCTATGTACGCTCGGAATTTCTTGACAGCTATCATCGTTGCCAGATATTCTTGTTCGGATACGGTGTAGTTCCTTTGGGCCGAGTTCAGTTTACTGGACATGAAAGCAATGGGAGCTTCTTCTCCCTCTTCGGTCAATTGCGCTAGCACGGCACCAACTCTATGTTGACTTGCGTCGCAATGAATGGGGAAGGGTTTCTGTAAGTTAGGGCTGTGTAAGGCTGGGGCAAATGTCAAGGCTTGCTTGAGCTCTTCGAATGCTTTTCGGCTGAGTTCGGACCAGATGAACTTACTTTTCCCGAGAATGTCTGACAGAGGCGCTGAAACCGTTGCGTAACTCCGAACGAACCTTGGGTACCAACCGCACACTCCTAGGAAACGCCGTAGCTGCTTAACGGTCTTTGATAAGTAAGGAAAACTCATCAATTGCCCGAGTTCTGTCCAGATCCGTTTTGATGGTTCCATGTCCAATGACATGTCCTAGATATCGGACTTCGGTCATAACAAACTTGCGGGTGAGTCCCGCCATACTGATATGCAGGGCTACTTCTTGCAACAGTAGAAAATGTTAGTCAAACGTTTCTGTGATCAGTAGAAGGTCATCCAGGTACACGAACCCTTAGTGTTTCAGCTGAGGTGGAATCACTTTGTCCATCAGCCGCGCCATCGTTTACGGAGCGTTACACAGGCCAAAAGGCATTATGACGAGCTGGTATAGTGGTCATTCGGGCACGGTGAAAGCGATTTTATCACTCGACCCTTCATCGGAATTTGCCAGAATGCATCTTTCAAGTTGCAATTGAATTGCATAAATCTATGCCATAAATTGGTCACCGGGGTACTCCCCTTCTGATGGGAAGGTTCATACAATTCAAGTTGTATGAGTTTTCTACTCAGAAGAGGAATACCTGGCCACTTCAACAAGCTATCAATGGATTTATTCCGGTTGGGTGGGTATGAAGGGGCTCCACCACCACCCGGTTGCCCCTCTTTCATTTGTGGGCCATGAACTTCGTTGGGTAACGACGAGGTCACCCCAAGTTCGCCTTTCTTCTCAGGTTTCACTTGTTCTTGTAACAAGTACATCTCCTTCGGTGAGGTTATCTACAGTTTTTGCGACTTCGGTCGCCTTTTTGATCTGAAAGCAATTCGTGAATGCGAAATTTTTTGTAGTGGGTCCTCGTGCCGGGGAAACGAACCCGCCCCACGACACCGCAATGCTAGCCTGCCAGCGCATTCACGCGTCTCCGGACGAGGGCATTCTCGGCAGATACCTCCATCTTCTTCTGCCGGGGCTGCAGACCATCGCTGCAGTCCTTCACGGACTTATGGAACTCATTTATTCACTACAAATGGCGCCCAACGTGGGGCCCGAAATGCCCGGCTGTATCATCAGTCGTGAGCACGAGACAGTCCATCGTCTCTAGGTGTCCCCACTAGGTGTTAGAATTATTGGCGGGTAGATAACTCCCGAGGGTAATTGCACTGATCGTGCCCCAGCAATTAGTAACTTTCGAACTTGTGTTGTCTTCGGACATCAATATCGTTTGGTCCTGCTTTTGAATTATACTTTGGTGGTTTACCATCATTGTATAACTAGTAAGGCCAAATGATATTAGAGTCCCTTTTTGTCTTCGGAGGTTATTATCCTAACAACTTTTTGCGGAGGATTCTGATCCGCTCCCCAAACCAGCGGTGCCTAGGTGTCTTAAACTACATGGATCTTGGTTTCATGTGATTGGCTGATTAGCTAATCCATGACTATCCATGACAAGACACGCGCTGCTTGTGGGTTAGAATCCAACCCTGGGCTAACAAGTTGCAACTTGAGAAATTTGCTAATGAGGGATCACTTCTGAACCCTGATTTTCATGGTGCCACAAGAGAGTGTCCCTGAAACGCTTTAAAAGGATTGTGCCATTGGTGTCCATACTTAGGAGGAAGGACGGAAAGGAAAGACCAGTTATAGTTTTGTTTGATAACGTAAATTACTAAACTTTTTTTCATATCTTTGGTTTTTTTTTTGAGAGGATTTTGAATAGCTCGCCACTGACGGCCACTTTTTGGGGTTTTGTCTTGTTAATACTTAATTATTTCTTTCATTATTATATATATATATATATATATATATATATATATATATATATATATATATATATATATATATATATATTCATTTAGGTTTTAAGTTAGCAATTTAAATTTCATTTGGCATGCCCACCAAAAGAACTCCCGAGAGGAGAAAGTTGCGGTCGGATGCCGGACCAGCGCTCTTGTGCTCCATATGTCATGAGGACATGGATGAGCTCACCAGTCAGAGGTTGCAGTGCGGACACAGGCTACACCAGCTGTGTTTGGTCCAACTGCGGCAAACCTCATCCACGTGCCCGCTCTGTCGTCAGCCTCTAGAAACCGCCCAGCCAGTAACAGAATGACCTCAGTCCTCCAGTGCAAGTGGAACTGTGCCCAAAAGCGGACCCCTTCCATCCACGACATTGAGTGCACGAGAGGAAGACTACCGAGCCGAGGCAGTTCCGCCTGCGGAAGAGGCGAGACCCACTGTGGCTGTGGAAGCGACAGTTTTACAAGACCTAATGGCGCTCATGCAGGACCTGTCCACCCGGGTAGCCTCGCTGGAAAGCCAGAAAGAGAATCCAGCACCACCTCGGCCAAGAACGCCTCCTATGTGGGATTCGGACCCAAATCCGTGGGATTTCCCAGTAGACTCGCGGCGCGATCACGAACGAATCCGGCCAGGTGCAGCAAAGAATCCGTTGGCTCCAGTGTACCGGCCCCGATTGAGCCAAGCACCGCCACCAAATCAGGCTCCAGTGATTCCGCCGGACCAACGCTTCCATCCACACGATATGTATCGGCTGAAGCCGACACAGATCCCCAGCATCATCCAGGGATGGAATCTGCATTTCAGTGGGGAACCCAATACTATAATGGTGGAAGTCTTCATAAGTCGGGTGGAGTCGCTGATTGAGCAGATGCTAGCAGGAGACCGCACGGCGCTCGCAGGATACTTGCCAATGCTGCTTAGGGGAGCAGCACTTGAGACATATTGGCGAATACATTCAGCCCCACCATCCATACGCTGGTCACGGTTGAAGGAGGTACTCCGCATGGAGTATCCTACGGTCGACATGGACGAATTAGTACTGGACAAGATGAATGCTAGATGGCAGCGTCCGGACGAGTCCTTCCATCAATATCGAGCCGATATCCTTCGGCTGAATGACCAGTTGTCAGAGCCGTTGTCTTCTACCCAAATACTGCGCCTGCTAAAGCGAAATCTAAGGCCGGAGATACGTCGCCATATCGTGAACTCCGATCCACAGAGTATGGAGGCTCTGCTGAGAACTGTGCGTCGTATAGAAGGGTTTGAGGAAGATCTACGGGACCGGCCATACTTACTAGCTAGGACGGGTCCTCGACGAGGAATCGCGGAATTGGCCCCAGATTATACCACCATGGATCTGGAGGAAGATTTGGACCCAGACCAGCTTGCTGTAGCCGCAGTGGGAAGTCTTACGACATGCTGGAATTGCCATCAAACCGGACACCGGTTCATCTCATGCCGAGCAGAGCGTAAGGTTTTCTGCTACGGTTGCGGCAAGCCGGGCACTTACTTCCCGGACTGTTCTGAATGTGCCGCGCGAAAAAACGGCCAAAAGAGTACCCGACCACCTCAGCGGTACTCGAAGCCCCAGCAGTAGCTCCTCAGCCAGCTGCTCACCCCTACAAACCTGACGTTAACCCACCAGCCATGACCACTACGACTGCGGATGTTCACTCTCTTCCGGAGACCCCACCAACGACAATATTAAAGCGACCACCGCAGTCACTGCCAGAAGCACCCTGGCAGCCTCAATTACGCACTCTAAAACCTTATCATGTTCGACTGCAGGAATATCGGGTGGCTCGAGAGCGAATATTTGCTTCTGAAGTAGTCACTTCCCGCCCGCGCACGACAAAATGGTCAACTCGTCGTTGGCGGAATTTCCGCGAGAGTGTGCACCTGCCGTCAAACCCTAAACTCTTGTAACATCTCGGAGGTTGCTGAGAATGAGATATTAAAAAAAAAAAAAAAAAAAAGTAAGAACGCGCAAGCGCGAGTTACACGGATTCGCTTGGCTTTTTCCGCATTGTCGTTGTTACGGGAACCGCAGTCCAAATATTGCTCGGTTCGTGTTCCGTCGTTCCTCTCTGTGTACTGTAAATGACAACATACATACGAAAAGCTGCGAATTGTAATCAATGCATCTGTGGGCACGGTGTCGTATCATGGATTAGCAGAAGTGGGTGTGTATCCATACTCGTATTAAGTATCAAACATATACACACAAGACTTCGCAATCGAACGTACCGCCCAGCGGAACGAATTGGTTACATGCATTGCAAATCGAGTGAAAGCTTTAGCTTTGTGGTTGCACCAGTCACAGAGAGATGGCACTAAATACGTTAAACTGTTTTGTTGTTGAACTTTGATCTTTTTTGAAATGGTAAATTTTCTTCATTGTTTTAGTTGGTAAGCAATAAAGTCAGCATAATTATAGTATAAAAGAAACTTAAAGACACAAGACAATCGAGAAGTATTTCTCCATTCACTGGCTCAAGGCGTGCGCCCGAGCTTATTCTATCTCAAGGCACTTAGCCCGAGATAAGTGAATAGTGGGATACGTTCAACTGCGTACTCAAGGCATCCGCCCGAGTATCAGCGCTCCAAGGCAGTTATGCCCGGGGCCTGCAGTTGAACTAGTAACTGATTGATTTATCAATCTGACTGCGTACTCAAGGCATCAGCCCGAGTATTAGCGTCCCAAGGTTTTGTGCCCGGGGCTAGCAGTTGGATTATAATCAATCGATTCGCTAATATAACTGCGTGCTCAAGGCGTCAGCCCGAGCAACAGTTAAAGTCTTAATTAAATTGGTTTGTTTTTCTCTGGTAACAAAAATAATTAAAGAATATAACAATCGTGCGAATTAACTGCTCCATTAACACTCTAAATTCATAAATATGTAAATATAAAACCCCATTAACTAGTTCTTTAATAAATTAATCACTTCAGAAAATTTCATTCATTGATCGCTCTATAAATGCCCAACTTTATACGTCTCTGCAATAAATTAATTATTGAAAGAATTCCCTAGTAAATATGTTATTAAAATTAATATTGTCAACTGAACGTGTAATTATATTACCAAACAAAGAATAAAATAAAACTTAAAACATTAAACAAAAACACTCTTTTACTGATCTAGTTGGCGAGTATAAAGTAGCAGATAAGTATCATACAGGAATATCTCTCTCTCCTCGGGAGCCTTGATGTGTATATAGGATACACATCATATCAAGCTCCCAGCACATGCCAGTATACATAGGGTGTACTGGTATTGTGTAACATCGTCAGGAAGTGGAGTTCTTGATCCAAGCCACCGCGAATATCGTTCGGGATCTTGCATTTGTGTTAGAGTCGTGTGTGACGAAAAACAAAATATGCACATAGACATAACGTCACCTCAGTGACAGTTACTTCGGCGTGCCATCGCTCCATCGCATGCTCCGTCGTTACATCTGGGTGTTGTTTTGGAATAATCCTGTTAAAGCGGTTTGAGTAGCGATCCCGCTATAGAAATTGCATTTCGCGAAGGCTAGCCGGGGGGAATCACGAAAACGCACGCGGAACGTGGATACGATTGCGCATTTTTACGAGTGGAGCTTGATTAACGTGCAACTTTATTTCTGTGTACCATTAAGGAAACAGTTTAATTGTTGATAAAACCACACAACCGGCTTTCAGTTAGTTTTCATGCTAAAATTCGAAGTGGTTGCCTAGTTAGACTACAGATCTGTCTTGAAAAGCGCCTGGTTCATGGTTCCTATACTTATGTGCATTGGTCTTGCTTGATGTTTTTTCCATTACGCGATATCAATTGAAAATAACTCGATACGGTGAAAGATTGCTACTATAAAAGAGAATCTATTAAATGTGCAAACCCTTGTACGGTATTTAAGTACTATAGTTTGAGCCTCTTAACTACCCCTGCATCGTTCAATTAAAAAGCGGCGGCAGTAAAGACTGTTAAAGGCAATGGAACATACCTATATACTGTTATCACGAGTTGTCTGTCAAGAGTTAAATTCAACTGTATTTTCTGCGATAGAACAAAAGGCATTCGATCAATGGTCCCCAATGGGAGCGTGAGAGACTGTTAGCCAAAAGGATTACAAAACTTTTGACGACGGGATAAGGTGTTAAATATAGCTGAAGGAGATAGGAGATTTTCGTGGAGGGAGTTTAATTTTCTTTTCGTGTGTCGGAAACCGACAGGGGAAGGTTCCACTTGTGAAACAAAAATTACCAGTTTACCGCTTATTACGCGTACATAGTTGTCGATCTTGCCATCAAACCTAATTGGATAGTTGCCGGGCTACACCTGAAAATCGTGTTCCCAACCATTTGATTCCTTCGAGCTGCAGAGAAAATTTATTCCAAATGCATTCATTCGCGTCCAAGCGACGGCGGTGAAGTTTCGCGAATAAGTTTAATTGAGTTTCTCGCCAGACGAGAAGAAAGAAATAGATAAACGTAATTGGAACCTTCTATACGCGCATAACAGTGAGCGATAGACGAGAAACTCCCCGGGGAGATTCTGTTGAATGGTAACGAGGGAAGAATTTATAGATTTGTTATCATTAATTTCGATGCCGGCCATGCGAGTGAATTGTGATAGGTTGCAAACTTTTGCATGTGAAAATTCGCCAAAGAAACGCCTTGATCGGGAATAAAATAGTATATTGTGTTTCTTGGGCACCTCGGCGGTAGTTTTGCTGGTGTTTCTATAATTCAAATTAATTGAGCCGTGAGGGTAGTGACAAAAGCGGGAACATGAAAACAAGCTGAAAGTGATTGAGAACGAGTGAAATTGTTGCGGGGTTTCGCCGTGACTATCGAACTAACAAAATAAAAATGCGAATGTGAAAAGGAGAGTAATTTGGTTTCTTGGAATGGCATTGAATACAACTCCACGCTTTTACAATAAATCTTGAAGATAGTAGAGTGAAATTAGGCATTGATAGTGGCTAGCGAGACAGTGGTGGCCGTGCTGCAAGAGCGAGAATTCTTTGCGTTCATCTTCGATTTTTTTTTCCTATGAGTCATTAAAACATTAAAACATGAGCCAGCCGCCGGGTACAATCTAATTCCTTCTTTTGTTTCAGGTGACATTATGGGTTGAGTGGCCCAAACAGAGTGCCTTTTTATGGCATAGATTTATGCAATCCAATTGTATAATTCTATGACATAAATTGGTCACCGGGGTACTCACCTTCTGATGGGAAGGTTCATACAATTCAAGTTGTATGAGTTTTCCACTCAGAAGAGGAATACCTGGCCACTTTACCAAGCTATCAATGGATTTATTCCGGTTGGGTGGGTATGAAGGGGCTCCACCACCACCCGGTTGCCCCTCTTTCATTTGTGGGCCATGAACTTCGTTGGGTAACGACGAGGTCACCCCAAGTTCGCCTTTCTTCTCAGGTTTCACTTGTTCTTGTAACAAGTACATCTCCTTCGGTGAGGTTATCTACAGTTTTTGCGACTTCGGTCGCCTTTTTGATCTGAAAGCAATTCGTGAATGCGAAATTTTTTGTAGTGGGTCCTCGTGCCGGGGAAACGAACCCGCCCCACGACACCGCAATGCTAGCCTGCCAGCGCATTCACGCGTCTCCGGACGAGGTCATTCTCGGCAGATACCTCCATCTTCCTCTGCCGAGGCAGCAAACCATCGCTGCAGTCCTTCACGGACCTTTTGACCACTCTTAATTCATTACAGTGTCATTCTCGGAAACGTCCGAGATGTTGCATATGTTCAGGGTTTGAAGGCATGTGCGCACTTTCTTGCGGGAATTCCGCCAACGATGAGTGGGCCGTTTTATTTTGCGCGAGCGAGAAGTGATTTCTTTGGAAGCAAAGATTCGCTCTCGAGCCACACGGTATTCCTGCAGTCGAACGTGATATGGCTTTAGTACACGAATTCGTGGCTGCCGGGGTTCATCAGGCAGTGCGGTGGTCGCTTCAAAAGCGTTGTTGGAGAGGCTTCCAGAAGAGAGGGAGCCCCCGCAGTCATCATTGTCAAGGCCGGTGTAGTGTTGTCATTACTGGTATTTGCAGCAGGCTGGCAACCTACTATTGAGCTTTGGAGTACCGCTGAGGTGGTCGGGTACTTCCTCGTGCGTTTTTTGAAGTGGCGCAATCCGGGCAATCTGGTAAGTATGTATTAGATTTACCGCATCCGTAGCAGAAAACCGTACGCTCTGCCCAACATGCAACAAACCGATGTCCAGTTTGTTTACAGTTCCAGCAGGTCGTGAGGTTCCCCTTCGCGGCTACAGTAAACTCGTCTGATTCCCCGTTAGTGTCCGCCAGATCTAGAGTGTTGGAATCCAGTACCGCTTCCGAAATTCCGCGCCGTGGACCCGATCTAGTCCATAGGTATGGCCGTTCTCGGAGGTGCTCCTCGACTCCTTCCTGTCGACTGATGGCTCTTAGAAGCGATGTCATTTCCTAAGGGTCGGAGTTCGTGACGTGACGGCGAAGTTCTGGCCTCAAATTGGGTTTCAGTATCCGCAACAGTTGTGTTTAAGTCCTCGGCTCCGTTAACTGGTCATTTAGTCGTAAGATGTCGGCTAGAATCTTACAGAAAGGCTCGTCTGGACGTTGCCATCTGGCATGAATTTTGTCCAAGACCGTCTCGTCTATGTTAACTGTGGGATACTCCATACGCAGTACCTCCTTCAGCCGTGACCAGCGGTGGGATGGTGGAGTAGCATGTATCCGCCAGTACGTTTCCAGCGCTGCTCCCCTCAGCAGCATCGGCAAGTAGCTGGCCAGCGCAGTATGGTCCCACGTCAGCATCAGACCTCCACGTTGATGGAGTTTGACTCCCCGCTAAAATGGAGATCCCAGCCCTAGATGATGCTGGGGATCTGAGTCGGCTTCAACCGATACGGTGGATGTGAAGGTCCGCGTCGATCCGGAGGAGCCACTGGAGCAAGAGTCGGTGGTTGCACGTGGCTCAGCCTGGGCCGGTATACAGGAACCATGGGATTCATGGACGAGCTGGGTATATTTTGCTCACGTCCTGGTCCAACGGAAAATCGCAAGGATTTAGGTCCAAGGCCCACATTGGAGGCGTTTGGGGACGTGCTGGAGGTGGGTTCTTCTTGCTTGCTCTCCAGAGTGGCTATCCGGGTGGTCAAGCCCTGCATTAGGGCCATCAGATCCTGTAGAACAGTCGCCTACACGGGTACAGTTCGGTCCTTCAGCAGGCGGCACTGCTTTGGCTCCTACCATGTCGTCAAGGCCCTCAGGTAGTGGCGAATCTTGGTCTTGGCGGTCCTTATGTTTGGGCACCACCGCTTCTGCAGCTGGTGTCTCAGTCTAACTGGTCGGTGGCACTGCAGATGTTGCAGGTTGTCGGCAAAGTGGGCACGTCCAGTTGACCATGAGATGTTGGGCCACGCACGTCTCGTGAAACTGACTGAAACTGGCTCCACGGTAGCGTGCGCATTGGCGTGCTATCATTTCTTGCCTGCTGACAAAAAACGCACAGTGCCGTTGGTCCCGCGTCTGAACGCAACGATTCAAATGTAAGCGTGGTCAAGATCCAAATGTAAGCGTGGTCATATATTTTTCATTTAAGTGAAAAAGTTATAAAAACATAATTTGAATGAATTTTTCCTTTAAATGAAAAATATAAACGTGGCAAATTTATGTCGTAGTATTATGTTAGGGAGCCACATGACACTATGCCATGAATAGGCAGGCGAGCGGAAGGCCACCTTACCCGGCAAGAGCACCTGTATCGCATCAAAAGGGGTGAGCTCGCCCAATGGCTAGCTCATTATAGTGGAGAGGCCGACCAACGTGGCGGGACCCATACCCGGTCTGGTTTAATGAAAGGCAAAGCCGAGTTTGGATTTCGACTTATCTATCCATTTTTATTTCAGAGATAAGTGACCAACAATATGAAAAGACTAAATGTGTTTAACAGTAATGACAAAAATGAATTAAAAATACGGGTCATTCATATAAATAACAAAAATGTAAATTTAATCAAAAATAGAATATAATCTAAAAAATATAGAACTTATAAAAAATGAGGCAATTGAATGAGTTTCAAAGGGTGTAGAAATGATCTTCTTGTTCAAATGTGTGTGTCGTTTCTTCTTTTGGTTTGCTCATTTTCAAACTTGGTATTAATGCGTACGCAACAACCGGTTTCCCAAGTCTTCATAATTTGATTTTTTTATAACATACCAAAAAGTCGAAATGCAGAACGTTACAACTGTTTGGAGGGATTTACGTACGTTTTTTTTAAATATGGATGTATATGAATATAGAAAAGAAACAAGCGGGTACTCTCCGACATCCTCGACGGGCGCCCGTTGGTGGTGTGGTGATGCCAGAATACTCAAATTCAATTATAACTACTATTCGAATACACGTCATATCAACTATAATTGTTTAAACTAGTTTAACTGGAATTTATATCTACTTCGCCGAGAAAAAGTAAATCAATGTTCAAGCAAAGTTTCTTGCATCAACTGAAGCCGCACTCAACTGCCCACAATAGTTCGCGCCAATCAATCCAGTAGCCCATTAAGACACAATTCCACAAATTCAATGCAAAAAAATTGAACTGAATGCAAAAAGATAATGATACTAAAGTACCATGAATGAGTTATGTAACGAAAAAATATCTGAAAAATTCCTACATCGTTATCAACATATTTCTACAGCGACCTCAATCGCTGGTGGTTGGTTCGCGCGTTCGTCCATTCATGCAAACCTTCATGTAACGAGTCTCAAACAAAATAAGTAGAAATGCGTCAGCGTCAAGTTGTTCGCTGATTGTCGGGAAATTTATTTTCATGCAGCGCGATTTCAAGGGATCAAAATTTCGTACTTCACACACATACAAGTACACTCCGTTCAGTATCTACCGTTTCGATGCTAATCCGCTTTCAATTTTGATACGGCTCCAATTTCCGTTACGATAAGAAGCACAAAACTGATTGCCTATATTCGCGTTTAATATCTACCAATGGCAAGGGTTTTCTCCTTTATGAAAGTGAAAGTTTTAAGCTACTAAATGTGCTATGGTATATATTATATTATATTCTTATATTCTGTTCTAACTTGTTCTCGATGATGATCAATAACAGACTCTTCGATCCGCCCAAGCAGATCTCAGCATAATCTCTATGCCGCACCGGTAAATTGAGATGAGCTTCTACCTCAGCCAAGTTGGATTGCATTCGGCAATGCAAACATGGATAAGATGCATTATAGCAGTGTTCTCATGTCAGAATTTTCAATTGTAGATTTGAGTTATTAAGTTAATAAAAGGTAAATAATAAATTATAAATATGAATATATATTGTTTTTTTTTTTATATATTAAACGTAAATTTTTGTTTGCATTGATATTCTTCATAAGATTTGTCTTTTTATTATGATTTAAATAAAAAGACAAATCTTATGAAGAATATCAATGCAAACAAAAATTTACGTTTAATATATAAAAAAAAACAATATATATTTATATTTATAATAATTTTTTGTTTTTTTTTTCTAAATTTTATAATTAACAAAAAATTAAATTTTTCAAATCTGCAATTGAAATTTCGGAATAGTGTTATGCCGATTTTCGAGCAGTTTGCTTAGGTGAATGCTCGATTACTACAACTAATATTGAGAAAACACTTGCTGACGAGACTCTGATTTATTTATGTTACAATAAAAATATGTGCTTCTGTACGAATAAAAAAAAACTGTTTAAATTGTTTTATTTCCATGATATTCTTCCAGTGTGTACTTAAGTATCCGACGTTTTGACAGGAATCACCCGATATTCACCAAACGACCGACGTCAAGTGGCAGTTCAGTTGCAGAGAGCTGTCATCTGATTAGCGAATTGCGCAGGGATGACAGGTCTCTGTTGTGTATCGCTCCGAGATATCGGAGGTGATTACAATTGCTAGAGTGAACTCAAGTCTTTGCTTCCACAGGCGCTTCTTTTCTATGAAAGAATAGAACCGATGGGTAAATAAATCACGCGATAACCATTTACTTCCAATTGTAATACGTACTTGTTTAAAAATTAGAACGTATCGCAGCTGGGTGGACGGATATACGGCCAAAGCGTGATACTAACCAAATCACCTTTCTCGAGTGCCCATATATTCGATTAAGATAATGAGATACTCTAAATATCACTAAGCGAATGCCCGAAAGGAGCTATATTACTAAAGCAAAAAAAAGCCACTTTCTCCTTACGCTTCACGTTCGCGATGACGTTGTTTGAGATTTGATATTTTTCTTAAATTATTTTGAATCCGTTTGTTCTAAAGTATGTTGTTTATTTCTGGCATCACAACGGTTCCAGTAATCGATGACGTAATCAAGTTGATTTTGTATTTGCTTATTAAAATTGCCTCATCTCTGTTCAAGTCGTCAATAGGAGTTGGCTAAGTTTTAAAATCACGTTAATTTGCCATTAGGATCGTTTGATGCCGAACTTTCTTAGAATATATTTACTGAGGCAGAGATTCCCCAAATATGAGCATATCTCTTGAAGGTAATCCTTAATGAAAATTAAGTCTATAATGTATACGAAAAACCTAAAACCGGCTGCGTTATACTTGTATGAGCGCCTAACGTTGAGTAACAATGATAAATATTTAAAAGGAAAGCTTAAACTCAGAGCAATGAATTTGTAAAACTTATTACAAATATAATGTTACTGTTTATTCTCACTAACATTGTACCTGTATATGCTGTGAATTAGTATTTTTAACGCGCCTTGGAAACCATTAAATGCTTATTAAGTGTTGGTCACTGTGTGTGGCCACTACAAACAATGAATGCATAAATTTTATCATTATATGTATTTATTACTTTTACCTTTGGCTTAAATATTTCCGACAAAAGAAAAAGTAGATACGTGCCCAATAAATATTCAATAATAATATAAAAGTTATTTTCTTGAACCGTTATTTTATGGAAAAAACACAAGAATTAAAAAAATACTTATATTTGTAAAAAAAGCATATATTTCTATACAATCCATATCTTATCATTAACACAATGCCCAATGGCTAGGCCATTGATCAATCAATCGTCGTACGGTTTTCCTTTATGATTTACTTAATTTTAGCTGGCACTTCGAAGCAAATAACATCTTTGTTGTTTGGTCCTTGTAAGGCCCAATGCACAATCAAGTTAACTGTTGGATAGATTGGATAGACTGGGAATGAGTTCTTGTACAAATATGTTTCGCCAGCCTTTAGTGGACATCCAACTTGTGTTTTTCCATCTTCACTGAAGATTTTTTCACAAGCACTTGTACCGTCTACACCAACGAATGGTAATGGGATATCTGCAATGATGCCTTGCACACTGGTGGTAAGTTCTTTGATATCCTTTTCTGGTTTAATTTTAAGTTGGATTCCAACTGTCGTTTTGCGTTTCAGAATGCATGGTGGTTGATTGCATTTCGTTAGCGATACATCAGCTGCATCGACTTTCGGTAAATCTGAAATATAAATTGAAATGTGTCATTAATGTCCGAAAGAAAATTTAATCTTTTGCAACGAACATATTAAGCAGATGGAAGAGATCTATTCATTATTCCTAAAGTTTCATTAAATTTACACAGAATTGATACTGGGATTGAATTAATGATAAAATATACCATAAAATTTCTCATCTCTCAAAGAAGGAAAGTTTGATTTTCATAGATAGTTCAAAACAAAGTACAGGAGCGAGCTCTGGTATTGATCTAGTAATTCTGCAAAAAGAGCCGTCGCAACACCTTACCGTATTTCAGAGTGCGCTCCACGCTCTACGTATGTGATTAGAATATAAGTTACTTTTTTCAGGCGAAAAGGTTTAAAAAAATTTATTTTTCTAGGGCTGGACCCTGAACTTTATTATTCGAAATATATTTAACAACTGACTCAAAAACTAACAACTAGATCTTTGATTAGTCAGATTCTTTATTTGTTGACGGTAAGTTCAAAATATACACAATTAGATATCCTGCAAAATCCAGAGCTTCTTCTACGGTTGTATATGGCATCATTTCAGTATCAAGGATGCTTGTGGCAAGCTTTACTTCTGATTTTGATAAAATTAAAGAATTCACGATACCTAACATAGTTTGGCCCAATGTATGGCATAATCTAAATTACACAGTTCTTCCTTAATTAAAGTTAATCTAAGGTGTACATCGAATAGGTAGTTGCGATTTATTTGACTATTTTCCTTTAATAATTCTACCTGCTTGTTGTTGTTTTGTAACGCGTTGTTTAATTTTTCTGTTATAGTAACAGCGTCCTCATGGTCGGGGCTGCTGGCTAACTATTTCTAGGCACTACCCAGGAAATTTAGTGACCGTGTCAGTCGGCGGGGTCTCAAATTCGTTATCCGGTCTCGGATTTTCTGTGGTTCATGCGATAAAAGAGGTATTAGTGAGCTGTGTTGTATGCCCGAAACATTAAGAAGGGGTTCTATTTTTTGTATTAAGCGTTCAAATTCTCCGATGTCTACGGTATGAATAATTTTGAAATTTCCGTTTTGGATCTTCGTTGGTCCGGTGTAGAATGATATGATCTGCGACCCTGAATAGTCCAGGATTTGTACTTTAGCGAGAATGGTCTGCAACGTGAGTCTGAAAATGGAGATTAATTCCGAATATTTTATGGACCAATTTACCGCTTTCAGTAAGGATGGTGATGTTTCTATTTTCCCTTTTTTGAACGTATGTGATAATTTTAAACCTTTTCTCTTATTTTGTTTCACAAATACGTGTCCCCAATAGCGTAGTTTTTATGGGCTATTTTTTTTACTGTGGTGTTTAATGTCGGCCTCTTGCTTATTCTTAAGTCTGTCGATGTTCATCAGTCGCATTTTTTCAAATTCTTCCAATGCGATGTTGGGAACCCTTCCGAGATACAGTTCGACAGGTTTTTTATTGGCAGTTGAGTGGGTCGTATGATTGTACTCATTGGTGGCATGTAGCAGAAGATTTTCGAATGACCTCGGTGGTCCTTCCTTCTTCAGACACCTCATAATTTCCAGGACAGTCGAATGCCATCGTTCGGCTTGCCGTTTTACCTCAATCGTTTAAGGTGGTGTCCGGTATACTTTGATTTTTAGTTCATCTTCTAATAGGGTTGTGGTTGAAGCTGAAGTTAGTGACCCATCGTTATCGACTACAACAGTCTCAGGAATACAGTAGAAATAGAATATATCTAGCAATGGTTGTCTTACGTCCTCTATAGACCTGGATGTCAAAACTCTAGCAATGGCAAATTTCGTAAATTTGTCCATAGCGGTTAACACTAAGTTCTTTTCCGTAGAGAATATGTCTATGTGAACGGTGTGCCCTGGGTAGGATGGTATGGGTGTAGGATATATGAAGGTTTTGTTCGGATGCCTTTCGTGCTTGTTCTCCTTCAGATTCTGCAGCGATTGACGAGGTTTTTAACCTTCGCTGCCATTTTCGGAAAATAGAAATTTTCCAACATTTGTAGTCTGTTCTCCCCTGCATTCCGGTGGGCACGTTTGTGGACTTGAAGGATTTTCTCTTGTTGTTCGACTTCGGTGGGGATGTCCTCGACTAATTTCTGAGTAAAGCGAATCCGGTAGTCCCTGAAATGGGTAGGGTATATTTGTTGGATTTTTCCCATTATTTCTTCGCTTCTGCAAAGCCCATTGATGGTACCTGGGGTTAAGTATCTTTTAAGTAAGTCTATCAGGTAAGCGTCGAAGTACTGCGGTTTAATAAAGACATGTCGTTTATAATCTTCCAAAGGATGGATGATTTGGTAATTATCTGCTTCTCCGATTCTCAAGATAAGTTGGTTACGCAAAACGTTGACGGATATCGCTACAGTTAGGATCAAGTTCTGAGGTGAGCTTTCATCGCTATGTACTGTTGGTGTCATGGAATTTATCGGGGTTTCTGGAGATGGTCTTGACAATGAATCAGCCACGATGTTAGACTTCCCGGGCTTGTATTTAAGCTCGTAATTGTATTTCTAGAGCGCAGCCTTCCACTTTTTCATTTTGGCGTTCGTGTTTTTATTGCTTAGAGCGTAGGTAAGTGGTTGGTGATCGGTGTAGATATTTACCTTTCGAGATCCGTAAAGATAGCTTCTTGAGGAATTCAAAGCCCAGATAATGGCAAGCATCTCCTTTTCGTTTGCTGCGTAATTTTCTTCAGTCTTCGTTACTGTTCGCGAGAGAAGGGAGATTGGTCTGTTTCCTTGAGAGAGGGCGGCTCCGATCGCGTAGCTGGAGGCGTCGGTCGTGAGCTCAAATTTCTCTCAAAGTTTGGGCGTATGAGGATAACGTCTTTAGAGATGAGGGCATTCTTGAGGTCGCTTAGATTGCTGCTGAATTTAAATGAACAGGTTTGCTTTTCGAGAGATTTTTGGACACACGTCCATCTTCCCCTCTCAAAAGGGGTGTGAGGGCTTGGTAATGGTAGCGTAGTCTTGGATAAAGTACCTGTAGTAGCCAGACATCCCCAAGAAGGACCGCAGGCCTTTGAGAGTTTTTGGCAAGGGAAAGTCAACAATGGCTTTAACCTTACTAGATTTGGTCTTAATACCCTCTTTGCTCACGACATATCCCAAAAATTTTACTACCTCTTTTAAAAAATCGCATTTGTCGATTTGAATTTTCATATTGGCCGACCGCAGTGGCTGGAATATTTTATCAAGATTTTCGAGATGCTCGAGCTCGTCTCTCCCAAAAACAATGATGTCGTCAATGTAGACGTGACATCTTTTCCCGATATGTTCGCGTAGAACGCTATCTAGCGTTCTCTGGAAAATTGAAAGGCGTTCTTAAGACCAAATGGTAAGCGAGTAAACTCGAATTTTCCATTGTTTACAGAGAAAGCGGTCTTTGGGATGTCGGCCTCCTTGAGCGGGATCTGATGGAAGCCACACTTGAGATCCAAGACTGAGCAGAATCTGTTCCTGCCGAGGTTGGCGAGAACCCCATTGATTTCGGGGATCGGATAATTGTCGGGGATGGTTACCGAGTTGAGCTTTCGATAATCGATGACCATTCGATATTTTTTTTTCTCCGGATGAATCCAGTTTTTTGGTACGATCCCCACCGGGGAGTTATAGGGAGACCGTGTCGGTCTGATGATACCGTCTTCCAATTGTTTATTGATCTCCCTATCTACTTCGCCTTTGAGGGCCATAGGGTATGGGTAGGATCGAGAGTAGACGGGGTCGCTGGCCGGCGTTCTAATGTCGCCCTTTACCTTAGTGGTGAGGGTTAATTTTTCGTCGGGGTCTGAGAGAATACTCGAATGCTTGATAATTTTAGCTTTTTGGATAACTCCCCGCTAAGGTGTTCCGTTTTAGTAGCTATATTATGGACGATGTCAGAGATTTGTTGTTTAAGATGAATATACATACTATTGTTTATTGTCATAAGTTTATCATTAGTGTAGATGATGGCTTTCAGAATTTTCAGGCTGTCGTTTCCGATAGTCCCGTCAAATAATACGAAAAATTTCAATTTGTTTGTGCAGTTGCCGAACGGTCGAATGTATGAATGGTTAGTGACTTTGATATTGCCGCAGACAGATTTTGCATAGAAATTATTTTCGTTGGGTAAAGGATATTTAATATATCTTGGCTGGACATAATTTTTATTAGAACCTGTATCGATTAGAAACCTTAAGACCTCTCCGCTCCTTAATTTGTATTCGAAGTAGGGGAGCGAAGAGCGCCTTATGCTAAAAAAATAGATGTCGTCCATTTCTTTGCCTCGTCGTTCCTCATCCTGTTGTGTCGTATCGTATTGGTCTAGTGATTTGTCGGTTTTATCGGTCTCTGTATGATAAATTCTTTGTAATTTTTGTGGCGGATAATGCTGTTGAGGTTGTGAGCGCTTCTGTAGCACAAGCTGATTATAAGATCTATTCGCGTAGTTGATTGCGTTAGTCCTCAGAGAGGTGTCGACGTCCATAGGTTCGGGCCTAAGTTGCGGCTTAGGTGAAAATTGCCTCGGAGGTCTGTTGATTCGCCTGTGGTAGTTGAGAGTTTTGAAGTAAGTGTGCCAATTCAGGGTAGAATATTTGCCTCGGGGCCGGAATCGGTAAAGGCTTTGGCTGAGGGGGCGTGCTTCTACGAGGAGGGATTGGTGGTGGTTGTTGGTGGTAGGCGTTTCGCAATAGATTCTGTGAGCTGTTTGCATGCTGCACCCGGTAGTCCATGTTCTGGAGTTTTAGGCAAAGGTGCAGTGTCTGGGGCAGGTCAGCTGGCTCGCGAATACTCAGGACCCTTGGGAGGTCACCACGTAGCCCCCTGATGAAGGTGTTCAGTGCGTTGTCCCTATAGGCCTGGGTCATGATGTTGGCAGACTTATTGCTTAGCTCCATTGAGGATAGTTTGTTGAGAATTAGTGAAAGATGTTGATAGACTCCCTGGTAAAACTCTTCGATAGATTTTGTACCCTGTACCAGCGTCGTCATTTGGTACTCAAATGTACCAAGATCTCGCTTATCTACGTAGTGCAGGGTTAAAAATTTCGAGATTATAGGCCAGTTCAAGGGTGTATTATAGGACTCCAATGCGATATCAGCGTGACCAGTAATCTTATTCCTGATCACTGATAGAATACCGTAATACTTGGGTGTCCCCTTGAGATGGTCGTATATCTTGAGTATACGTTCTACGCTTTTCTTCCAGGAACTGAACTCCCCGGGATCGCCCGAAAAACACTGATCCTTTGGCGATGTCGGGGATCTTATCCATATCGGCCAAATTCCTGTCGTCTCCAATTCTAATGGGAACATCAGTTTCATTACTGATGTCCGCCGCAGGATTCATAAAAGAGTTGATTAACTCCCTTCCTTGATGCTGTAAGGTCTCTGTTACGAGTCGAGTGACGAGCTGAACAAGTTCGTTGCTGGCATTGTTACTTGGGATATCCGTAGGGATCGAAACCTGAACATCAGCTGGGGGAACAGAGGGGCCAGCAGCACCATTTTTGCCCAGCCGGCTAGGCCTAATTAGATAACGTGAATTCGACATCACCACCTCAGACCTCTGCAAAATGTTGCAAACCACTTATCAGACCTGATGGAGCCTAAGCGGTACCGGAAAAAAATTACACCAATCCCTGGTAAAATCACAACATTCCCAAATATTGGCGAAAATCTTGCAGATATTAGTTTCCCCTGCAAGATTTAGTTATTATTCCTTGTAAAATTTTACAGAGCACACGGAATGAAACAAGAAGGGACTCAAACAACTTCAAACAACAACAACAAACACTCGGAAGCGAAAAAAGGTCCTTGCATAAACAATTTCACTCTTCGCGTCACTAAGCACACAATAATTTCACTGATTGGGTCACTGATAATCCTTGATATGCATAAAATAGTTTAATTTTTTGGAAAGGCAAGCGTTAGATTGTATTTATTTTGAATAGAATCCTTTTTATTTTGGCAAAAGGTAAAAAGTTAATTAAATGTTAGATTGCAAATTCGAGCTAATAGATTCTTTAGGAAAGATTTCTATTTAATCTAATTATTTATTATTCCTCTACTATTCTTTTACTTTCTTTAGTAAGTATCCTTTTAAGGAAAGAAAATAGTCAAATTTACAATGAAAGTCGACTTACATTAATTTAATTGTAGCCTCATTTTCGTGTAATCCTTGATCTTGATTTGTTATACTTGATCTTAATTTGTTGCTTCTCGCCGGGAGTTGTTCTGCTTTTGTTCTCGGCTGCTTTTTTATCAAAAGGCTGGACCCAGAACTTTATTATTCGAAATATAATTAACAATTGACTCCAAAACTAACAACTAGATCTTAGATTAGTCCTATTGCCGCGAACTTTTTCAGGTGAAGCGTGGAAACTGCAATCCTGTACTTTTATTTTCCCGTGCAGGTGAATATGATGCGTCTGGCGTCTTTTGTTACAATTTGTCGGAATTTGTCGTTAACTTAACCCTGAAATTTCGCCAGAAGAACAACAATATCTACAGACAGTAGAACAACAATTTTTGCCCCAGCAAACGTGCCGTGATTCATAAACTCAGAAGGCGCACAACATATTCAAAGGTTGATGTCGAGTATATTTAATTGTTACAATTTACCTCTCAACGCAATTAATTTATGAGTCCAGTCTGGCAACATCCTTCTTTGCTAGAGTTTAACAGAAATCTGAAAAGCATAGGCAGTCCACTAGCTGGTACTGATCATATACTTATCTAGAGTGCTATTACGGTAATGACATGGGACACTCTATCATATCTCAACTCTAGAGTTCGATTTGAATGGCTGCAATTTTATGACAGCAAAAATTTGGTTTATTTTACTACAACTTCAAGATAGGTCTCATTACCTTACATATATGAAACTGTCTTCGTAATCATAAAATTCCTAGTGAGTCAATTTTCGTAACAGAATTTTGTTTAATCTTGAAATTAAGAACGATGCGGCAATTTCCTTCAAATGCTTCAATGCTGTTACATTCCTTTTCATGAATGTTTTTTGCTTTTTTCACATAGTTAATTTCGAAATTATTTTTTTGCACGCTTAATAATTTCTTCTAAGGGTACTTACTACTAATACAAAACCTTATTCAAACTGCGACTTTCCTAAAAAAAGGTTAGGGAGGCCGTTTTTGGGGTTTTGTACTTAAATACAAAACGTCCGTCCGTCTGTATGTCACAGAAGTTTTTCTCCGAAACTATAAAAGCGACAGCCATGAAGCTTTGTGGAAAGGTCGGAAGTTTTGGGGTGGAAAAATTTTTCAAAGACTTTGAAGAGGGTCTCTCCGTATAGAGGAGTGACCCTCAAAAACCCTCAGGTCCTCAAATTACTTTATCAGTATTTAGGGAGGCAGGAAAAGGGTACATGCATGAAATTTAAGCGTATCCCCCCCCCCCTCCCCTCGCTATTGGAAATATTTCATCCGAAAAATCGAAAAAAAATCATGAGTGTAGACCTTTATCAGGACAACAACAACAAATATGTCAGAAGTCAAAATGGATTCAACTTTGTTAGTAATAGTATGATTTATGAATGTTACACTTTCTGGAATAAAATCGTAAGGCTACCCTCAAATTCAATAGGCAAGTGTTAATTTACAATTTATCACTACTGAAAATTTCAGAAAGATCGAATTGTATTTAACAGTCATGGGGTTTAAATTTTCCTGTATTACGTGTCTATGGGAGAATATGCACTTCCAATCAACTCAGGCACTGCGGGTTTGCTAGGATTTGCATGAAAGTTTCAGGAATTATATTCATGATGATATCTTTGAGTATTTGTTCAACGGGTGTCATCCGTTATTGTAAAACAAAATGGAAACCGCTTTAAAGGAGAATATTGCATAAAATGGTGTTATTTTTGGCGAACTTCAAAATTTAAGGTACATGCTATTAACACTTGATTAAATCTATTTACGAATAGCTGAAGATGAGCAGCTAAAAATAACCGGTGAAAAAAATATGAAGGTAGATACAATAACAAATAACTTGATGGTTGAAATTCGTTCAACTTTGTTAATAACAGCAGAATCTGTAAATTAAATATTTTCGCCAGAATATCAAAAGTAATTTAAAAAGCTACCGGAGCCATCCGAAAACGAGATCGATATCCGCACGATGCACTCATCTGGAGCAAAACAATTATCGTATAGATTTACATTAAATTGATGTGAAAAGGGTGAAATGATTCATTTAAAAGTTTAGCTAAGACAAGAACTTGTAATGATTTTCGAAATGCTCTTGTAGGACACGGGTGCCGATGGTCTGGCACAAGTGTCAGCGAGCTATAAACAACACCGAGCTCAGCTAACTAGCTTCGCTTAACGACCGCGTACGCGTGCTTGAAGACTAGCAGTTGCGGGATCATATGAGGCGGGTTCTTTTCCAGCCACGAAGCTACACTACAAGACATACCGATCAATTTTTATTATCTTTAGAAATGTTCTTTTAGGTGTCAATTAAGCTACTCTACAGTAATTCAATATTTTTTTTCTCGTTAAAGTTAGCGGACACGGAGGCTTGTGACAAACGCAAACATTACACAAAAAGCAACCGTTACTTTCTCCGAAGAAGGTCGTTGCATTACAAGGGGAATGTCAAACCTAAAGATGTTGAAGTGGCTGAAGTGAACCCCTCATCTCTGCGTAAAGGATGGAAACTTGACGGATGTAGTTTACTTTACACTAGTGAAACAACAAACTAAGCAGTTTCGACGGGGTGACCACCTTATCTCTTCAGGAGCAGCCACTCCTGATCACCGCGGGGCTGCTCGACTGCTTGTGTTTATTACATATGTACTTACAGGAGGAAATTTAACCTGAACATACTTCGTAGTTACAAAAACATATTGAGTTCGCATAAGTAGGAAAATTAAAAAGAACTCTCTCACCTCTAAGCATGGTGGCCGCCATCACCGGTGCGTATCTAATAAGAGTGACGGCCCGATCAGAATCAGTACAAACATCGAAACCACCTTCTTCTAACATTTTTCTTCTCTAATAATATTTCAGAAGAAATTATTAAAAATATGCAACTCATTCATGTAGCTACAAAGAATTTCAAAAGTAATATAAATAAAGTTATTGTAGCGAGGAAAAATGAAATTTTTTATTATAATTTATTTGCATTCCAATACAATAATTGCAAGGGATCTGTATACGAACTTCATTTGCTTTCGCTGTATGAACATGTAATCGGTCAATTCGTTGACCGATTTCAATATTGCGTTTGGATGCCTAAATCTGTGTGCGTTATCGGGAACCCCTAGTCATCTGCGGTTAAGCGTTGAACTGTGACTTCTACATTTTACTGGCTATTGCATTTTACCGTTCTTAGACAACACACTTATGAATAGGAATGGATGAGACAATCCGCTGTTCGCATCGTCATTTAGCCATGGATCCAACAGACCTAACATTAGCCAGTGCTTTAGAATTAGAATCTGAATTGCCACTTAAGTTAACACGAATTATCCAACAATTTTCATCGCTTAATAATATTTTTTTTGTCATTGGGAACATTTTTTGCTGGTATTGTTTGAGTTTTCAGGCACTCTTATCCCCCACCAACCACGAGCGCTCGTCGAAGGGGTGGTTAAGTATCTTGTTTTTATTATAAATAGAAAAATACTTATTGAATTTTTTAAAATTTTTTACGATGGTATATTACTGAATTTTAAAATTGATTTTTGTGATGATGTAAATTAAAAATATTTTTTGATTTTTCGAAAAAAAAAATTTACGATTATATTGTGAATCCAAAATATTTATTGAATCATAAAAACTTTTACGATTTTTTGAAGAGATGTTCTCATGTTATGGTCACTCTTTGGAAGTTTTAACAATAAGGTAGCGAGAGGAGTGAGCCCAGAAAAAGCGTACAATGTTCCCGCCGCAATAAAATATCCACATCAGCTTCTCCAAGGCTGTCCCAGCTCCTTGAACACTGTCCCAGCTCCTCCAATGCTGCCCAGCTCCTCCAATGCTGCCCAGCTCCTCCAACGCTGGTTTAGCTCCTACAACGCTGTTTTAGCTCCTGCAACGGTGTCTTGGCTCGTCTTCCCTAAACGCTCCAAAAATGATCCACCGCGTTCACTCGTCCCAATGTCGCAACGCCTTCACACCACAAGAAGATAACGCCAAAACAGCAGTGAGGCACTCTGGGAGTGTCCATTGGGAAGTTTAGCGTCGTTTTGCAAATGATTATGTAAAAGTTAAAAAGTTGTATATAAATAAATCCAGGAAAAATTCAGGAATTAATGTGATAAACTCGCAAATCTGGGAACCATATAATATGACAAAATACTCAGTACAATTATTTTTTGTCATAATTACAGATATCTAATTATTTTTGGCTCTTTCTTTTCAAGATATTGTTCACGTGGTTTGTTATTATCAAAAATAAGCGGACTCCTTCAGAACATAATCTTTGAGCTTCTTCTTTAGTGAAAAATCTGTTTTTTTATGAGCTGCAATCGATCTGGTTCTAATACCGCTCCATTACCAATTTTAAATAGGACGTCATTTTACCGCATTACCTGGGTGAGTTCATAAAATTTTAAAGTACGTCAAAGAGTTGTACCAGTTACAATAATTTAGATTTATTTGAAGATTGGCGTTGATCTCACCGGTGGTAACTGCCGTAAATCCCCGATAATAATAATATCAAGTCGAACATATTGTCTACAATGAAATGACATTTTTTACGAATTTTTCCTACATTTATCTATATACAACTTTTTAACCTTTGCATAATCTTTTACAAAACAAAACTTCTAAGCGGACACTCCGCGAGTGTCTCAGTGCTATTTTTAAATATAATTTGAGAATGTATTGCGGCTTTGCTCTTAAAATTGAAGAATTTATATTTGATCATGTCACTTTATCTGAAACAGACGAGATATATTTTCATTCCATTCCTTTTCAGTGCCAATAGCTATTGAATAAAATATTTTCTAATTAAATAAAATAGCTACGCGAAATAACTTAATTAAAAACTGTAGGATGCATAAATTTTATTTTGATTATTTGAATTGATCAATATTTTTAACCGAGCATTAATTTTTAAGTTTTGGCAATAAAAATTTAAGAGGAATTGATTTAGACAGAAACGTTTGGAACCCCGAAAAGGTATGGGACCCACCAGGTTGGCTGGCGGGATGCTTGGTCTTACACACCCGATGTAGGCCAAGGCATCCGATTTTGGATTTTGATCCGGTTGGGATGGGTGTATAGGGACACTGCCACCACCTGGATGCCCCACTCTTATATGTGGGCCGTGACTGTCCTCAGCAAGAACAAAATCGCCTCACGTCTCGCGCGCGGTTAACAGGTTATTCGTCATCGCGTTTTTCCTTGTACTTCGGCCAATGGCACCCTTCCACCAGCCAACCGGTTCAGTTTCGACGCTGGTCACCACAAAAAATCGTAAGTGCGAAAAATATCTTGTAGTGGGCCCTTGTGCTGTGGTAAAAGAACCTGCCCCACGACACCGCAAAGCTAGCTTGCCAGCGCACTTACGCGTCCTCAGACGATGCCATTTCCAGCGTATCGCTAATTGCGCTCGCTAAAGTCCTTTACGGACAAATAACACTTATTAAACACTATAGCATCGCAACCGCCCAGCCATAGTGCTTATCAGACTTCATCTCCGTCATCGTATGTTTCGAATGTGACAACACAAGCACACAAACATATACTTTCTTCTTCATCTTCGTAGCACTACAGACCCTCTCAGGCCATCGTTTCTGTAACAAGCGCCTCCAACTGTCTTGGTCCATTGACCACTTCCTTCAATTTTGAAATACGACTAGCGATGAACTGTCTTTGTCGATTGAGTCAGGCCGGCATCTCCTCGGTTCCCCCACTGGTCTCCACCCTTCAGTTCTCAAAACGAATAACTTTTTGGGTATCCGTTGTTCATCCAAAAAATTCAGTCTTATAATCGTTGAGACCTCCGGTTTGTCAAAAATTTCATACAACTCATGGTTGTATCGAATTCGCCATTGGCCCCCTTATAGCTTCGCTCCGATTATTCGTCTCAGAACCCGTCGCTCAAAGGCGTTCAATGTGTTTGTGGATGCTTGGGTCAGGGTCCATATTTCACACCTATAGTATAACACAGGTCTTATCACAGATTTGTATATTTGAAGCTTTGTTTTCCTGTGTATGCAGCTGGTCTTCAAGATCGTCAAAACTGAATAAAATATTTTATTTGCGAGCTATATTCTTCGGCGTATTTCGTCTCTTTCATTACTGGTTTTCGTAATTTCGGCGCCTAAATACACAAATACGCTCACATTTTTGATACTGTATTCGACAAG
Source organism: Odontomyia ornata (assembly GCA_963969285.1). NCBI lineage: Eukaryota > Metazoa > Arthropoda > Insecta > Diptera > Stratiomyidae > Odontomyia > Odontomyia ornata. The sequence continues at coordinate 138,963,470 of OZ017739.1, forward strand.
AGTGATATTTTGTGTATTTGAGGTATTTTTCCTCGACTGCGACATGAGCTTTGTTTTATTTTCATTGATTTGTAGCCCTACTAGTTTTGCTTCGCTGTCGAGTTTCAGGAAGAGTTCTTTGGCAGTTGTTATTGACCGTTGCCAAATGTTGATGTCATCCGCATATGCTACTACTTGGCTCGACTTGTATAGTAAAACTGCTGATCTTCAGCTATTCATAAATAAATTCAATTAAGTGTTAATAGCATGTACCTTAACTGTTGAAGCTCGCGAAAAATGACACAATTTTATGCATTATTCTCATTTAAAACTGCCGCCATTTTGTTTTACTATGTCACCCGTTGAGCAAATTCTCATAGATAGTCATCATGAATATAATTTCTGAAATTTTCATGCTAATCCTAGCTAACCCGTAGTGTCTGAGTTGATTGGAAGTGCATATGTGTTTATGAAATTTCTAGTAAGGATTAAACTTGTAAATTGACATTTACACATTGAGTTTTATTGAATTTGAGGGTGCCCTTACGATTTTATTCAAGTAAATGTAAAATCGATAAATCATACTATTACTAACAAAGTTGAGTGAATTTCGACTTCTGACGTATTTATTGTTGTAGTGCTCATAAAGGTCTACACTTTTGATTTTTTCAGATTTTTCTGATGAAAGGTTTCCAATCGCGAGGGGGGTACGTCTAAATTTTGTACATTTCCTCTTCTCCTGCAACCCTCGATACTGATAAAGTAATTTTAGAACCTGTTTCGAAAAGATCTCATTGGGACCTTTCATATGATACCCCACTTGACTACCTTTGTTGAAAAAGTTTTTTTGAGGGTCAATCCTCTCCTCTATATGAGGGACCCTCTTAAAACTCTTTGAAAAAATTTCACCACAAAACTGTCTAGAAGTCATAACTTCCGACCTTCCCACAAAGTTTCATGGCTGTAGCTTTTATAGTTTCGGAGAAAAACTGCGGTGACACACAGACGGACACAGGGACCGATTTACAAAACCCCTTAAAAATATACGTACGAGCTAATAACCTTCTTTCCTATGGAAGCTGTTTAAAAATATATTTAGCACATTCCTAAAAAGTTATTGTGAAACTTACCACCTTGACATTTATCGACTTCTGTTGCAAATGAGGCAGCAAAAACCGCAAAGCTTATTAAAAGTGTGCTCCACAAAGCCATTGTTCAGACACGTTTACAGATGATGCTGCAAGAAGTATTAAGAAGTAGTAATTAGTACAAAGCGTAGTTCATTCATTTAAATATTTTACTGAGCATCTCAATTGTAAATTTAATGTAATTACCATCTCTAAAAGCGTTTCTTTATGGTATATAATTCATAGCTAGTCTATTATATAGTATTACAATACATTCAAAGTAAACAATTTAGTTGTTTTCTACAGTAAATAAGAATTTATTTCTAGAAAAGATCAAAACAACATTCAAGAGTTCGTTACTATCATCTAGATAAGTATTGAAAATACGTAAGTGGAATGCTCATCTTTTCATAGGCGTATAATTCACTCGCAATTGAGTATCCATAATATATTCTGATGACTTAACAAATAATACATATATTTCGCTAATACCGACGGAATATGAGTACAAAAAAAGTGAATTTGCACAATATGTTTTGGCGTGTGTAGCGTTTACAAATCAGTCATGTATATTCATACAACGAACAACAAAGTAAAACGAAACGATTGACTTGGCTATGGCATCAACTAAACAAACTAACACTTAATATGGCCTTCAAATTAGCTTCTTACCTAAAAAAGCTTGACAATCATCATCAGTATTTACGTATCTATTGAGCAAAACAGAGAATACTTTGTGCTTTCAATGTTGTTAGGTGTAGAAAATCAGGGGCTTATTAAATCACGAAAACCTATTTCCTATCAGCGTAATTAACTCGGATAATAAATAGTTTTGATTACATATGTGACCATTAAAATTTTAATTCATTAACAAGCCTATTGTAACAAGATGGATAGGCAGGAATACGGTCCAGATGAATTTAGTGCCCAATCTATGATCTTAAGGTCTCAACTTATCCTTAGTCATTCAAGTATAAACTCACGAAAAACTTCAATGGCATCTAGTACGTTAAATGCCCATGAGGGAATGCATAAATATATTAAAGATATATATAAATATTTTTCTGATTCCAATAAAATCATGGTGGGTGTATCCATATGAACTGCACATTGTTGAAAAATTGCTTATTGTGCTTGTTCTAATGGTAGTAAATTCAAATGGTTATATCTATAATAATAATAATCCATCGCACAATAGTCCAAATCCGAACCTTGACGTTAAGATTTTATTGTTAGGGTATCTCATTCCATGACCGTAATTGAATTCGAGTTGATATGGTCAATATCACGCTCAACCATGTGATAATTATTATTTAATTTCTCAAGTAGTACCCATTACAGCTGGGTGGGCTCATAGTCTAACAGCAGCATCATAAGCTCAAACTCGATGCCACGTGATGGTTATATCTAATTATATATAAAAGGCAATGTAATGACTGACCGCTGGATTAATGGTGAGCCGGAAATATAATAAGTGCTGACTTGAAATTTTGAAGGTATGTTCTACTCATAATATATAGGCGTCAAGAAAAAATATTGCAAACTTTTGGTTTCACAGGTTCAAAAAGGGTAAAAAAAAACTCCAAACTGCATATAGTTTCCATAACTCGACATTTTCTTTTCTATTAAAGCAATGCTTCTTATGGGATGCTCTGGCAAACGGAGTGAACGCAAAAAACCACATAAAAAGATGATGAATAATGTTTGATGATGAGCGGGTGAAGGCGTATGGTGGCGGATAAAGGTGTATGGTTGTGGATGATTGCTGATAATGGTGGCTAATGATAGGTGGTGAATGATGGCGGATAATATCAGGTAATAGTGGACGATTGCAAATGGTGCATGATGGATGAAGGGAGATTGAAGATGATGTCGGATGGCGTTACGACATATTGCAGAGATGCTGGCGAATGGCGCACACAAATTTCAGTAGCCATTTGTATCGGTATTACTTTGAAAAAATCCCAGGGACAGAGCCTGCAGGCGGCTGGTGTTGGCTTAAGGTATGTTTTTTTCCCCACGGCCAAGTGTACGTGGCTTGCTGGATCAGATGGAAGTCAGCCTAATCATGAGTACGGCCTTAGATCAGGAAAAAGCTATGTGGTCCATCTCCCCATCGTGTCATTTGCCCAGATTGTTGCCAATTGCCAAATGAGCTTTGTCTCTCTTCAAGCGCAGCTGCCTCCCTGACACTTTGTTTCTATGTAAGTAAGTTTTACGGTACTCTTTCGCAAGGAGAGCGAAAGGTATAACGCTTGCAATCACCAGCACCATTGACTCCGAGACTCCTTATACTCTGCAAGTATCAATCCAAGTGAATCTTATTTGCAGAAGATATCACCACGATATCATACAGTTTGGGCTTTCAATTGGAGCAGATACTACACTTTTGATCGAAGGTTCTCCAAATTTTCACATGAGATATGTATAATAACAAAAGTGTCTCTCTGTAAGATTCCATTCAGTCAAGGATTTTAAAAATATTGCAACAAATGTGAGCCGGTTAAAGTGGAGTCACTCTGGTGTTTTATCTTGGTCAAAGTCTAAGTTAAAAGCACTTTATTCAGTACTAATCGTTATAAACTTTAAAAGATATATTCTTTTAAAGTTCCAAACAAGAAAAATACAAAAATATAATGGCTCAAATGGCTCTCTAAATTTACACGCTATCAATTAAACACATAAAATAAAAAAAAAATTTCAAATTAGTTTAAATTATTACATATTTTATGATTCGATTGAAAAAAGGAGAAAAAACCAACCAACTCTATTCAAAAATTATTAAGAATTTGAATACAACAGTGAACTTTTATCCTTCGCCTAATATGTTGCAACCTAATTCTAGTGAAATTCAACCAAAAACTTTATCTTATACTAAAAAATGCTATCACAATATTTCCAACCTAAACGTTAAATCTTATCTCTATGTTAAACCTACTCTTATAAACATAAAATATACCTATCCTAAATATTGAAAACTATCCCAAATCCTTAACACAAATAACAACGACACTAAATGTAGCAGAAATGAGTTGAAACTCAAAAACGACGTAACGAAAAACACCAAAACTTAAAATAATCCCGAATAATTTAGACATTCTCATTCAGCCATCAATACATAGATTATCCCGTCTCAGCTCGACCAGCCTTAACGAATCTAGCAAATGAGTGTCTCTATTGAAATTGTTGGTTTCGTGAACTCAAATTCGGAGGAAATTTTATCTTCTTCTGAGTGGCCCGTCTATATATGTGATATATAATTGGGACACCATCAGAATCAAAAAAATTTCGATTCATGTCCAAATACACGAAAGTTTCGGGCGGAACGAAGCCAGTAGCGAGGCAAATCGCAATATACCCGTCTGTAGGGTGCAACGGCTGTGAAATCCGGGGGTTTTCAGTCACACTTGCAGATCTTGCGATATGATTCCGAGGAAGTGTCAATATGAAGATATCGACTCTAGCCACTTCAGCAGTTTAATAAATTTTTCTATTCGATATATAATGTTTCCAATCCATCTCAGGCTTTCTGTACAAACCAGTACATGCACGAAGACATTTCCTTTTGAAAACTCTTAACCTTTCCATTGTACTAGCGCTCTGGTTGTATCAGATCTGATATCCATATGTCAAAACTAGTCTAACCAGGGCCTTGTAGCAGATAACTTTGACCTTTTGATCAATTTATCTGGAATGAGAGAGTCTCCGTAGGGCCATGACTACTTTTTGTGCCTTACTGATCTGATTTTGACATGTATAGTACAGCTACTGATCGAGATGAACACCAAGGTATCGAACACAGGATTTATGTGGAATCCATTCTGAACCACCCTCACCAGCCATGATGTGCAAATCCTTCCAATTAAGTGTCAGGTCTTGACCGACCCCCTGCAGTGTTATCCCGAACAAAATTGTTTCGCACTTCTGCACATTGATTTTCATTCGCCAATTGTGAGTATAGAGCTGCAAATCATTAAACATTTTTTGGAGATTGCTCTGAACTATTGTAGATTTTCGGTCTGCCGCATAAATGATCAGATTATCAGCAAATGCTGCCAATGATCTCGTTGGCGAGACGAATCAAAGCCGTTCAATAGCAAGCGAATGTATATTGAGAAAAGCAGAGGGCTAGTAATTGTTCCCTGCTTAGATCATTCAAGACCTTGAAGTCACGCATTGTCGTCAGATTTCCATCAGTTACAACAAATGATTTTCCGTATAACATATTGCATATCATGGCGGCAACGTGTCTGTGGAACCTGTCTTGAAGGAGCTTAAAAACTATTTCATCTAATCACACCGTATCGAAGGCTTTCTCCATATGAATAAGACACGCTCCAACAAACTCTCTGTTGTTTAGTTTCCAACAGATGTCTGAGGTTGCTTTCGTTATCGTATGTATGGTCGAGTGCCTGGCACGAAAACCAAATTGGCAATTCGGCATCAACTCATATTTCTCAATGTGGGCGTTTAATAATTTGTTTAGTATCACTTCAAACACCTTCCTGATGTTAGGCAGCAATCTGATTGGGCGATAGCTTTTGGGGTATGAAGATTCTTTTTCTTTCTTCAAGATCGGAAATACCTTGGCTTTTTTCCACTCATTTGAGAAATATGAGTTGCTCATCATGTTGTTAAACAATATGCAACAATTCCTAATAGCAACCTCAGGCAAATGTCGGAGAACTATATTTGGAATACCACATGATTTCTTCTTGTTTAACTTGTCAAATATGAAACACAAATCCTCATAGCTGACAAAATAATTAATAAGATTCATGCTCGGTATGAGGTCAGATGTCAATGTTTCATTGAAATAAAGAATGGATTCACCGTTCAGGCTTGATTTGAAGTCGGAAACTTTTGCTTCAACGACCTTTGAAAATATTTCATTCTCTCTCTCTGGGTTTGGTAGTTGTAACATTTCAAAATGTGATCCAATCAGGGAAGTTTCTGCAATCCATCACATAACTCGACGATGGGATGAGCCAAACGAGAATTAATTAAACACAGGATAAAGGATCAGAAAAAATGTAAATAAAGGAATTTCTTAAGATCACGCCAGAAGTGCGAGAGGCTTTAGAAGTTATTTCAGAAATATGAACATCAAACTTCAACTTAGAGTCGAAAGTGACACACAAGTCCCTGAAATGTGTCACCGTACTTAGGTAGGAATTATTTAATGACAATTGAAAGTTGAGGATTAGGGTTGTTGAAAATGAAAGATGAATGCACTTAGAAACATTCAGTGGAATTTGGTTATAAGAACTCTAAAGTGAAATGGCATCTAAATTTTCTTTAAGCAGAACACAGTCATCGTTAGACGACACTACTTTAAAAATTTTGACGTCGTCTGCATATAGAAGATATGAGGAGTAGATGACAATAAATGGCAAGTCATAAATACTTGAAGATGGATGGAAGGGATGGAAAAACAGCCTTGAAATAAATACTTGACGAACACGAGTGGATAAGTAAGAGGAAAACCAGTGGAGGAAATACTGGTTACGAATTATGAAAAAGAATTTTCACAAAACCAGTCCAAATTGTTCCCTAGAAAAGACTACGGCAGCATATAGTAGTATCAATAAATTAATTTGCTAATATTTATTTGGATTCCACCGCCACCATCCTCGAGCGCTCGAGGAACATAGGGTAAGTGTGGCTTTGTTTTTCTATTAGCTTCCTACTGTTAGTATTAACTAAAGATTTTTTATAAAGAGTGATTAACATATACAAGGACATTAAAATTTTCAAAAAAACATACGCAAATCCCTTTAAACATTACTACAAAGAATAAAAGTTTAACGTTTTACATTAAGATACCTTTTTTATATTATACAAATTAAAAATTATGTATAAATTTTGTCAAAATAATGTCGAAGCTAGAAATTGATCTGCCCCAGAAGAAAGATATTCATGTGTCAACTTTGCGTTAAGCTTGAGTTTTAATACTAACTGGAACTTAAGTACGAAGAGCTAAAGCGTCTTTATTCTGAATAGATAATTGTAATTCTCACCAAATTTACCGGAATTTTTCAGTATTTAGAATGTTGAAGTCTTGGGGAACTGGTTGTTTCTTACGTATTAATATTATGTTTTCAAATGTGCAGAACAAAAGAAGAAATAACATACACAATTGAGCATTAAGATCATCTCATCCTTATACTCATTTTATATCATTTGAAATTTATTTAATTGCATCATTTTTAATAAATTCTGTTTTTTTTTATTAAATTTACATTTTTGATATTTATGTGTATGACCCGTATTTTCAACTCATTTTTGTCATGACTGTTAAACACATTTAATATATGCAAATAATAAAAGGAACTGATTTATGGATTCATTACAGTAGTCGAGAAAACATTTTTAAAGATTTTTTTTTGGCAAATTATTTGCTTTATAATCTAGTTTTCATATAATTTATCGAGTCATCGCTAAAAATAAAATCATTGCATGTCTTTTATTAAAAAGCTTGGGCTATCTTAGTGTCACCACAAAAAATAATTCAAACATTTATACAAGCGGATATTATATTGTTAGTTTGTGAATGCACTATTCATATGGCACAAGTTTACGCGAGGCTTGCTAAAACGTAAAACTGTATAAATGAGAATGAACAGATAAAAGAAAAGAAAAACTCGGTCTTTCCATTTCATTTCGAAACCTGACCGGGTATGGAATCCGCCACGTTGGCTGGCCCTTCCACTCATGAGCTAGCCATCGGTTGAGCTCACCCCTTTTTCTGACGTTACAGCTGCTCTTGCAGGGTAGAGTGGCTTTCCGCTCGCACGCTCATTTGTGGTATAGTATTATGTGATTCCATTATATAAGACTATAACATAAATTTGCAACGTTGACGGTTTCCATTTGAGGGAACAATTCATGCGAACTATGTTTGCATGAGTTTGTCATTCAAATGAAAAACATCTGGCCAAGTCTACGATAGCTCTTGATTTTGATGGGGGGTGCGAGGGGGCACCGCTTCCATCTGGATGCCCCACTCTTATTTGGGGGCCCTTAGTATCGCCGGTTACGACGAAGTACTCCCAAGTCTCGTCTATTTTTGCCAGACCCAGTTTGTTGTTTGTTTTAGCAATTTCCACCCTTAGTAGGTTACCTCGGCCTCGAACCTGTCGATCCGCGTTTTATTTGTTAATTCGTGAATGCGAAATTTTGCTCTTGCTCCAGTAATTTCATTACTTAAATATATTTGCTGTTTTCCGCGATTTGCCCTTTGTGACGTGGTTGATGGTCCCTCACTTGGAATTGTCGAGTTAATTAGTAGAACGTGCAATAATTCCATGTATGTATGTGTATTTTTCGTAAAGTGTAAAAATGAGGCGCTGTGTGGTGCAGTTGAATAATTGATACTAAGTGAATACAATTATCAATAGTGTGATAAAATACTTCTCGTTAAATCAATTTACCAAAACTATGACCTAATGGATGGGCTCCATTTTATAAAGATTTGCTTAATCGTATCAGTCTAACACTCATGGAAATTGTTTCTGAATCCCGTGGAGTATGAGATTGTCGTAGATGCTAACTAAACTATTTTTTTCTGGTTATAATTTTAATTCAAAATTGAAGATGGATATATTTCGTAAAATATTCAAGTTTTGCTGTGGAATTATTTACACAGTGGATACCGCATGGCAACGCAATTTGTATAACGTTCAAAACAAAAATCCAGTGATCATTTATCGCCGCTCTTCACTATGCCTGTATTCCGCCTGATAGGCCCATTTTTGAATTCATTTAGATGTCAATTTAGTCGCAACTTATCGGAATGGATATCTATTGACCCAATAGTAACCACACCGTTGTTAATAATGACCATACCAATAATGATCCCCGGTTGCATTTAAAAGAAATAGAATACCAACTGAAATAATCACTGCTTTTGCGGTCTAACTGGTTCTGTGAAAACGCAATTCTGTTTGCAGCTATATGTCAACGTTCAAACTCCAAGATGTATCGGCGGAATTGTAGGTGAAGCGGTTTTTGTCGACACTTACCAGGATTTCAATCTCTTTTGGCTTAAAGAAATCGCCAGTGGATGCTCATAACTTTACGAAGAAATTTTCAAGAACTCTGCCAATACAAGCGCATCGGTTGAATTCTACACAAAAAGTATTTTAGATAAAGTACTCTACTATTTTTGCGGTAATCACAACACGCTACTAGCAGCGATAGAATACATCAAAAATATTCTCAAATCTAAAAATAATACAAAACATATGGAATTGATTCGATATGTCAATCATTTCGTATTTTAACTGATTATCCGAACCGAACACGAATTTTACAGGAGCAATTTTGAAGTTCAATGAATTATTTTATATAAATGACTCTTAAATAAAATCTGATGTGTTGTTTTTGTTAAGTATTTTAATTTGGAAGTGTTGATATATCCAACTTTTTAATAATAAAGTGATTGATAGCCGAGATAAACGGATGCAGGAGCCGGGATAATTGGCCTTCATCTTTCTCAACATGGCCAAGTTATCGTCAAGATTTATGATCTGGTCGGGAAGGTTGTGAGGGGCACCACTACCACCCAGATGCCTCACTCTCTTTGTTGGGCCATAACGGGTTTGTATCCGATCTCGCGCGTGATTAAATCGGAAAGGTCGTAGCGTCTTTGCTGCCAATGTCTTTCGGTCAGTTCCCTCGGCCTTCGACACTTGGCGAATGGTTTTAATGGTCATGTAGGAACAAATCGTAACTGTGAAATTTATTGTAGTGGGTATTTGTGCTCGTGGATAGAACCCGCCCCATAACACCGCAATGCTAGCTGCCAACACGCTTACGCGTCACCAGGCAAGGCCATTTCCAGCTGAGCACTTATTTTTCGCTCCCTGAGTCAGCAGTCCACCACTGCAGTCCTAAACGGACTTTTAACATGGTAAATACTACAGCATCGATGAGATCCCAGTGGAGCTCATCAAATATGGTGGCAACAGCGTTCTTAAATCTATTCACTCAGTCATCCAGCATATTTAGCGATAAGAACATACGAGTATGCCAAACGAGTGGAGCATCAATTATATTCCCTATTCACAAAAGAGATGACTAGCCACAGTGCGAAAACTATAGAGGCATATCACTGCTTTGTACGGCGTGCAAAAAATTTTCAAAGATCAGTATTACTGGTGAGTACAAAGGTGGCTTTAGAGCAGGTAGATCGACGATAGACTAATTGTTCACTGTCAAGTAGTACTTGAGAAATGCTGAGAGTTCAGCATAGACGTACACCGAATTTCCGTTGCCTTTAAGTAAGTATACGACAGTATTGATCGTGACGTACTGTATCAAATAATGCTTTACATCAATAACCAACGAGCCGATGCCTTTCACACAAATATCGGACTGAAGCTGGGAGATGGGCTGGCCCCGTTGCTATTCAATTTGGCTCTGGAATACGTCATAAGAAAGCACGAGGTACATTACTATACAAGTGGAGCCGAGTAGTAGCCTATGCGGATGATATAAACATTTTGTCACGGTCATTAACAACTGCCAAAGAACTCTTCCTGAAACTCGACAGCGACGCAAAACTAGTAGGACTACAAATCAATGAGGATAAAACAAAGCTCATGACGCAGCCGAGGGAAAATACCTCAAATACACAAAATATTACACTTGGTAAATACTGCATCAAAAGTGTGGGCGAAACTGTGTATTTCGACACCAATACAATGAAAACCAGTAATGAAAGAGACAAAATACGCCGAAGAATACAGCTCGCAAATAAAATATTTTATTCAGTTTTGACGATCTTGAAGACCAGCTGCAGAAAGCTCTAAGTATACAAATCTGTGTTAAGACCTGTGTTATGCAATGGATGTGAAACATGCCCTAACCCAAGCATCGGCAAATATATTGAATGCCTTTGAGCAACGGGAATAATCGGAGCGAAGCTAGACGGGGACCAATGGTGAATTCGATACAGCCATGAGCTGTATGAAATTTTTGACGAGCCGGAGGTCTCAACGATTGTAAGATTGCAGAGCTGCAATGCACTGACCACATGAATCGTATGGATGAACAACGGATACCCAAAAAAGTAATCGTTGGGAGTACTGAAAGGCAGAGACCAGTGGGGAAACCGAGGAAACGCTGGTCTGACTTGGTCGACGAAGAAGCGAAGGCCCGAGAGGGTCTGTAGTGCTACGAAGAAGAAGAAGAAAAATCAAACATCCATGATTAGAGTTAGGTTTTGTGCATGAACTATAAGATAAATTTATAAACATGATTTTAAAAAAACAACAGCATTCAGAGAGATTACAAATGAATTAAACACGAATTGCTAATAAAAACCCAATCTTTCCAGCCGGTAGGAAGCCTTTTCAGGGAAAAATGCCAACAATGGGTGAGTACTACTTCAAAATGGCAATGTTCCCCGAGGGAATTTAGTAAGGATTTGTCAGTTGTTCGGGTAGGACTCACGTTGACTCTTGCTTGTTTTTGCAGCATTTCTGTAGCGCAGTTTATTTCTAGTTGGAGTAGAGTAGAGTAATCGGTACAGAAATGGGAGACACGGTTGCATTGATTTTTGTTCTTTAATAGTCTTTCTTTTCTTTGGATGGAAATGTGCGGAAGCGTTAGAGTAATGAAAATTTTACGAAGAATTTGAAAGTTTTTAAATTGAGCAAATTTGACGTTGGCTGAAAAATGTAATTGAACGACAGATCATTGGCACGGCTCTAGGCTTAACGTCTTCAAATCGTTGAGAAGTCACTTTGGATGTCCTTGAGAAACCCGGACAAAACGACGAATGAGTAGAAATATTTACACGATTGTTAAGACTTTATTAGACATGACTTGTTAAGTCCAAATTGAGTCAATTCCATAAGCTTCTGACAAACTCCAAAGCGCTCAAAATTCAATTCAAATTTTAGTTGATAGTTTTGGCTTTTTATGGTTTTGTAAAATAATTTTACGAAACCCTACTAAAATCGCGTCTTGTCTGTCCGTCTGTCCGTCCGTGTGTCACAGCACTTTTTCTCGCAAACTACTTAAGCTAGAAACATCAAATTTTGTATGCAGGTGTAAAGTGGCACTCTCTTCAAAGTTCAACTACAAAAAAAAATTTATAAGATATTTAAGGGGGGTCTCCCCATATAGGGGAGTGGTCCCCGAAAAAAAATTTCATCAAAAATAGCCGATATGGGTATCAAATGAAAGGCCCTGATAAGAACTTTTCAAAACAGGTCTTAATTTGACACTTTTCGCTTCGAGGGGTCCACAGGTAGGGGAAATAGACGAAAAATTTCACAATAATTTAAATTTAGGTGGACAAGGTTTCCAACATATTGTTTGTTTTACAACCGCAGGACAAACCCCTTTTATCTCGGAAGGCCGTCGGGAATTACTCTTTTTGATTAACAGAAAGTTTCGACTCGCTTGAGCCACTGAAGATGACTCAATCGAGTCGAGCGTATCTGCTAATCAAAAAGAGTAAGGCCCAATGGCTTTCCGAAATAAAAGGTTTCCAACGCTCTAACTAACTGCTGTACCTAGAGGCAGAAAGTACCGTCTTGCAAAAATGAATATTTTTATTACCTAATTTGCTTCTATTACGTTTGAAAGATTTTTATATTGATTTTATGATTGTATAATTATATTTTTGTTAGTTCCAGTTCGATTTAAGGAATACCTAAGAATTATTTAGCATATAATATTCTTTTACTTATCGATAAATACTGTGGTACAATTTTAATCATTTAGTTAACAATAAGTTTTAAGACTGTCAGAGATGTTCGTTTCTTGTTTGTTTTATGACTACAGTTAACCTCGGTTATAACGCACCGGTTTATAACGAACCCTCGCATGTAACGAACAAACTTAGCAGGTCCCATCTAATTTCCACTATTTTCCTTAGAAATAGTACTGGCTATAATGAACTCGGCTATATTGAACATTCGTTTATGTATAGTGAACGTAATATTCGCACAATTAATCATTATCGGATATAACGAACTTCTGGGTCATCATTATCAGATATAACGTACTTTTGGTCAAACAATTAGGGGCATACCCACATATCAATAATTTAGCACCGGTTTATATGCTTACGTAATTTGGGATTTCTCATTATGCATAGTTGAATTTCAGATTTCAGATGGCTATCGGTAATTTTCGTAAGCCTGAATGAATCTGGCAGCTCGCAGTTGATACCGCCGTTGTTTTAGTGTTATATCTTCGCGATCGCTTGTTTTTATTTCAATGGGACCAAATACATACAAAGTATGGGTGAAAAGCGAATGGTGTTTTCCCTAAAAGAAAAAGTTAACATAATCCTCGAAATTCAAAGTGGAAAAAAACAAAGCGATGTGTGTCGTGAGAAAAATATAACCAAGTAGACAATTGCGACAATGTGGAAAAAAAGGACGAGTTGCTTCTTGTCTTTGAAAGTGTAAATAGTGGGACAAAAAAATGCGTAAATAGATAAACGAAAACTGTCTCGCTTTCGTGGATGGGAACTTCGAGGCAAAGTCTGCGGTGGAAATTTGGGGCCATCGGCGCCGAAGTAGGAAATTGGAAGCGCATTCAGCAAACATTGTCCATTAAGAAAGGAAGTGGTTCATGGATTTTTGTGGATTTATTCGAGAAGAATTAATTGTGAGAAAGACCATACACGATTGACTAAGTTAGGTTATTAAATTTCAGTTGTGAGGAATATACCTTATAATGATCCTAACCGATGTTGTATGATGGGTTTTATCATACGGTGGATCGGGTGCAGTTGCCACCGAAGTGGCCCGGACCGCCCATTAATTCTTTAGTGGAATTGTCTGATGATTGTTTGGCGAGTTTATCGGATCCAGTAGATCATGAGCCAAAATTGGAATTTGATGATTCGGAAATAGCAACAAAAGTTGTGCCCAATTCAGTGGAAAATCTTGGAGTGGAAGGAGAATTCGAAGTGCAAGCCTTTGATTTCGGAGAAAGTGTTGTACCTGAAGACTCTTATGGAGATGACAGCTTTGAGGAACTGCGAGAGCAGTCTGGCGAATTCACATCAATGAAGACTACGTTTATAGAATTCTTGGGAACAGATCGACAAAGAATTCAACAATTTGCACTATATGCTTGCTACCTACCAGCCAATCTAAAACTATTTGTGGAATTGAGCACACGACTTATGAAAACATATGTCCAAAACGATTACCACCGAGTTTATTTCCATCAAGGTCTCAAAGAAATCAATCGGCCGTCCATTTCATTCCTTTGGAATTCATACAAGGAATTGGACACAAGTTTTAGAAAAACAAAAAAATAATCTTCAAAATTTATATGTAGTGCATCCCAAGCTTTTTATTAAAATCGTTTGGAGATTGCTTCGTCCTTTCACTAGTGAAAAATTCAAAAAGAAATTGAGCTATTTGTCAAGCATAAATGAACTGCTTCAAATTCTTGGGTTACCTTTGTCCAAACTACCGGATGTTATAAGAAATGTTGATGAATCTAGGAATATAGAACGTAGACTGGCACATCTGGAAGTGGAAGAGAGTAATTTTCCGAGCACAACGCAATTCGGTGTATCCTTAAAGTTCATAATCGAAAATAGTCCTTGCTTGAACTATATTCCTCCTCAAGCGGGTCTAGGAGGATGCTGAAGATAAGCGGAAAACGAATCGAAAATTAGGTATTTGAACGCTCGTTTTCACCGTTCAACATCTTCGAAAGCAAAGAAGGATGATCTCGGATCATCAACTCAGCAAGTTATATAGTTTATATCCCCAAGGTTTGGTATTTATCCTGACTTGCTTCTCCCTCTAGTCCTCTCTTGAGGCGCAACTGAAAAGGGCATCACCAACGTTCATGTTATAGGATATTATCAACCAGCTGTTGATCACCCTTTCATATGCATTATTTTCATGATAAATTTAATCTTGTTAAGCGGTCTATTGAGTTAACAATTCACCAATTTGCATATACCTACTCGTCGAAAAACAGTTGTTTTGTTAAACTGAATGAGTAGATTTTTTCATCTGATATACATTTACATTTCATGGTTTACAACGTCTTTGTATAGTTTTTGTGTTAGCTAAGGCTTAAAACTGTATAGAAAACTAGAAATGAGCATGACAGTTAGTTTTTATTGGAGCAAAGTTTTTGTTTTGTTTGATCACTAGACCAGGCGAAGTGAATTTGAACGATAGACATAAAGCTTAAATTTAATTATTGTTTGTACCATACAAATATATAATGAAATGATATTCTACTGAAAGCAAACAAAAAAATACTGTAAAGGAGAATATTATGATGAAAAACAGAGACATGAGTAAATAATTAAGAATAGATATAATTTATTTACATACTTATAATATGCATGTGAAAAAAAATCGATTTTTTTATACATTCTATCTGTAATGATAGAGTGAAGTAAGTGAATATAACTTTTAATAGTTTCAAATAATAAAAAGTAAATATAGAGTACAATAAAGGATACTAGTGAAGCGATATGTAAACGTGTTTCTAATAAGCCTTTTAGCGAATCAATATATAATAAAGAAAATTTGCATAGTTATAAAAAAAAAGAAATTTAGGAAATAGTACAATATTTGAAAATATTTTTGATTCAGTAGTAAAAGCAACCCTTTTTATAATGTATAGAATAAATTTTTGGAAATTTAAAGTTACTACCCATTGGAGTAGCAACTCATAAAAATTATGCAATCGTACATTTCAAAAAGAAATACTGGCTGATTTGACGAGCAATTAAATTACGAGATTATTATTTGGTTTTTTTACTATTTCAACTATTAACTCTTGTCTTTGATGGTGGAATTATTTCTAACAAACATAAAATACAACAAAAAATGCCCAATTATTTAACAAAACTTTTAATGTATATTAGTTAATTTCTCCTGACTGCATTTATGAACGTGTGAAATTTATTATTAGTTTAACATTTACCTTCAAATGATATTTAATTGCCGAGATACAAAATATGCCATGTCGAAAAGGAATAAACCCATGAATTGCTAGATAACCCACGACTTTCCTTCCCAGCCTGTCCTTCTTTTTCAGCGGGAGTGAGAACGAACGGTAAGTATGCCGTGACGAGGGTAGGGTTGTAGAAATCCTCGGATGACCGGATTCATCTCGCAGGCGGTACGCGGAAACATCGTTTGTTTTGCATTTTTCTTAGAGTAGGGTTTTTCGGGTTTAGCTTAACGTAGAATATTTTTCGATACCGCGTCGGTGAAATTCGGGAACGTGAAATTGAATCTAGTGTTCTTGTTGTTGACTGGAAGAATGAAGGGAATATGAAATAACGTAGAGATAGGTTTCGTTTCCGTATGTTGGAATTTTTGACGCGTTTGAAACGGACACTTAATGGTGGCTGAAACACGTAATTGATCGTAATCCATTTTAAAGACCTGCGACCGAATTCCTCTCCGAACTAGCTGGCCGACAAGCAGCCTCCGCGAAATGGATTACGGGAGCACGGAATGGTGGACCGGTTGGTACCATTCATTGGCACGACTCAGAATTCACGCCTAGAACCGATGAGAGGTCGGTTCCGACTTCGTTTGAGCGGACGTGAACGAAAATCATTACAAACAATTGGATAAGCACTGTTTAGCCTACAATTAAAGACGGGGTTTGGCGATGATGACATTTTTAACGTTGACGAAGCCGGTATTTTCTACAAGTTGATTCCCAATAAATTTTTTAAATTTAAAGGAGAACAGTGCCAAGATAGCAAATTGGCGAAGGAAAGGGTTACTGTTTAAGTGCGTGCCAACATGTCCGGCACGGAAAAACGAAAACTACTCATTATCGGCAAGTCATAAAGACCCCGGTGTTCCAAAAACATTAAAAGGTTGCCTGTTGATTATTGTACTAATGATTGAGCTTGGATGACATCCGCAATTTTCATCAATTGTGTACGCGAATGAGACCAAGAGCTAACGCAGAAAAAACTAAAAATTGCACTATTAGTTGACAACTGTCCTGCGCATCCGAAAATTAGGCGGCTGATTCCGTAAAGCTGATGTTTATGCCACCGAACACCAGTTCAAAATTACAACCCATGGATCAGGGTGTCATCCGTTCGTTGAAAAGTCATTATCGAAGCGCACTTTTGTTGAACATTTTTCAAAGTATTGATGCTGATATATGCCTTAATGTCACATTACTTGATGCGGTCAATCTTTTGCACAAATCTTGGCTCAAAGTATCTACTGAAACAATAAAAATGTATGCTGATATTCAAGCCATGGAGAATAATGGAAGCTCTGATAGTGAAACTGAGGACGAGTTAGATGAGGGTCCAGTTACAACTACCACATCAATAGTGCAAAAACTAACAGGAGTTCGTCGATTTTTCCAGTTTCATGGTGTACCACAAAATATTTTAAATAAATTGGTAGAAACTGAAGGTTATACACACACGCTGTAAATTCAAGAGGTTCAAACAAAAATAACAGACTATTTTTAGTAACGAATTTACGTATTCATGGACATTTTTTTTTTTTTTTTTTTTTAAATACCACCTTCCCTTCCACTCTCCCCATCACACTTTCTTCGTCGCACAACGCTCGTGCGATCTGCACTTCACATTTCGTCGTGTCTACAGGTGTGCCACCCAGACAGTGTTTAAAACATCGGTATAAGGGGGCACACAAAAAATATGTGGTCATCCTGTTAATCTTTTCATGTCCGATTCGTTAACAGCTCTCAGAGGTAAAAAAAATATTCATTCGACGCAGTAAAAAAAACTCTGAGTTAAAAGAATGGCTGTTTCTTCAAGTATCTCGACGATAGGGTCAACAATGCCCTAAGATGCTATTTTGAAGTTACTGGACAGATAATAATAAATCATAAGGCTAGCTGTGTCTTGAGGCATCTCGATGATAGGATAAAAAAAATTGCCCTAAGATGCTATGTTGAAAGTTTCTGCGCTGAGATTCAATCGCTATTCATTAAAAAGTTCCTGAGTCTTTTCTTGAAGATCATAAGTGAATTGGCTTCTTTTACTGATTCCGGAAGATCATTGTATATACGAAGGGCATCATTTGTAGGATCGTTCTTTAGACGATCTGTTCTTGCAAATGGTATAACAAATTGGTCTGCGTTCCTAGCATTGTATTGATTCTTTTGTGATACCCTAACAAATGGCACTTGTGGGGACAAGTTGAGGTTTAAGCATTTGAAGATAAACTTAGCTTTCTCCATTATAATGATTTGGCTAAAAGTTAATGCGTTACACGATTGGTACACTAATTTTGTTGACGTGAGCCTTGGGAGATTATGCATATTTTTATATGCCTTAGTTAACATCCTGGAGATGATATTAATGTTTATCTTTGATGACTGACTCCAGATTACCACTCCGTAATGTAATTTCGACAATACGAATGCATTTAGAACCAGTTGTTTGATGTTCCTCGGGAATCTCTCGTACCTACGTAATAAGCCGATTATGGGGGCTAATTGCCTTCTTAAGCTGTTTATATGTGGGAACCAAGTTAAACGGTGGTCAATGATTAGGCCAAGATATTTAAATTCAAATACCCTTTGCAGATTTTCGCCGTTAATTTTTATATCAATATCAATGTCTTCCTTGTTCTTTTGTTTAAAAATAACAAACTTAGTCTTTGTTACATTCAGCGCTAGTTTATTTTCGTTTAACCACAAACTATATGTTTTCAGATCCTCATTGATGGAGTCTTCAATGGCATTCTTGTTACATCCCGAGTACAGGAGTACTGTATCATCAGCATATAATGTGTAATGCCCATTTAGTCTACATGTAATCAAATTATTCGTGTATAATAGGAACAAAGTGGGGCCTAGTATGGAACCTTGTGGAACTCCTGATTTCATTGGTGCTGGGTCACTCAAAAAATTATTGACTTCTGTTATCTGCAATCTACCTTTTAGATAACTGTGAAATAACTGATTCGCTTTGCCTTGTACACCATATGATTCTAATTTACGAAGCAGAAGGTCATGGTCGACCGTATCAAACGCTTTCTTCAGATCCACAAAAATGGCAACAGCATAGTCTCCATTGTCAAGCCTTTCATTGATGAAATGGGTAACTGAGATCAAAGCATCAAGTGTTCCTTTGGTTTTTTGAAAACCATATTGATGGGAATTTAGGATAGAATTATCCACAATGAACGATGTTAAACGGGTGTTAATTATTTTTTCAAAAATTTTACTGAATCCTGTAAGAAGCGCAATCGGGCGATAGTTATTCGGGTCTGAACGATCACCTCCCTTAAATATAGGAATTATTTTCGCTAGCTTCCCCTCCTCAGGAAACGTCCCGTTTTTGATGTGCTCATTGTAAAAGTCAGCAAGGAGACCTGCTATTTCGTCTCTGACGAGCATAATTTCATCCATTGTTATGTTATCACTGCCTGGAGCAGTTTTCTTCTTCATTGCCTCAATGGTTTTATGCACCTCGTCTTTTTTGGTTGGATGGATGTGAAATGTGGATCTAGGCGAGGTATTTGTATCATTCCTTATACTTGTTGGAGGAGCACCGAGTTCGCTCGTTATTTTTTCACCAATAGTTGAGAAGAAGTTATTTAGAATTGTTGCTGCTTCATTTTGTTGCGAAGAATCAGGCAGAGAGACTGGAATGATCTGCAAATCACTTCGTTTATTATTCTCCATATTTCGCGATTATTATCAGCCGCTGCCTCCAATCTTTTGGAAAAATATGAAAATTTTGCTTCCTTTACGAGACGCTTTGACTCTTTTTTCGCTTGGATATATATGTACTTAAGCGTCAGATCTTCCATGTTCCGTCTGAAATCCGTATACGCCTTCCTCTTTCTTATACTGGCTTCTATAACTCGTTTCGTAATCCAAGTTAGCTAGCGACATCTAAGTTTTTTCTCGATAGTCGAGTGACGTTTGGATTCAGAGATCATATTTGTCAGTTCTGTTAGATTAGTAGGTTTCTGGGTTTCCAATACCCGTTGAAGATGTGTTTTGAAGAGGTCCTTGTTTACATATCGAAACGATTTGTAACTAGGCTTTTGTTTATGAACGTTGAAGTTTTGGATGCTTATTTTTAGAACCTGATGGTCTAGCTCTGGCCAGTTCTCTACTTTGAAATTAATTTTTTCCGCAGTAAGCTTGTCATTTATGACTATATGATCTAGGCAAGTATTCGAAACAGGACGAGTAATTGTTTCGTTATTAATAACAACAGCACCATTTGTATCGAGAGTATCTTTATATAGCCTTGATTCTGAGGACTCGGTGATTAAGTCAATGTTTGTGTCAGCTACTGTGAGTAAATATTTTTCTGCTGAGTATATGTTGTCTAGAACAGAGCAAAGATCTTGCGCGTTCAAACGGCTGGGGTTGTAGAAAGTGCCGATTTTTATTTTTTTACCAGCTTGGATTAACTCGATTATTATCATATTATATTTATCAGGGGTCACACAATTAGTGGTGAAATTTATTGAGTTTTTAATATAAATTGCTGTGCCGCCACCTCTTCCGGGTCTGCAGGAGAAAACTGAATGATAACCCTGAATGTTAAAATATTTAGCTTCCTCAGGATAAATCCAGACTTCATTTAGTATGATCCCATCTATGTTGGGATTATGCTGCAGATAAATCTGAATGTCACTTAGTTTGTGCCGTAAGCTTCTAATATTCGCATATAGGAGAGTCAGTTGCTTGCCACTTAGTCGGTTTGTATCGTTACAATTCATTTGCAGTCGTAGTCAATGCTCCTCCTGGCAATCATTATCCTACGTTGGTATTCTGGGCACTGAGTAGAGTCTGATCTGTGGGAGTAATCAACATTCTTACTGTTACCCGCGCAATTGAAGCATTTCTCGAAATCACTTTTACAGGCCTTCGTTTCGTGCTTTCCTGCACACTTAGCACATGTTTGCTCCCCTTCGCACTTTAACGTCTTGTGATTAAACTTTTGGCATTTATAGCACCTCGTAATATTGTAGTCTTCCTTGATAAAATAAGACCCATAATCAATATTGACGTATCTGTTTACCAATCTTTGGTACATACACCCATTCACCTGAAGAATATGTAACCACTTTCCATTTCTTGTCTTTCTGGCGTGAGCTACTTCCATTTTTTCATTCTCCCCAATATAAGGGTTCAAGGAACGTAAACTCCTCAGTAGAAAACTCTTTTTCTAGGCCATTAATGACCAGTCTTGGTTGACGGGATTTGGTCTCCATAATATCATATTCGTCCCGCATTATTTCTTTGGCCATGTTGTAAAGCGTGGTTGTGTTTTCGTTTGATGATGTTTTTATGATGGCACCGCCATCACGAATTGGCCGCAGTAGTTGCAAAGGAATTTTACATTTGGACGGCTTTATCTTCGACTTGAAATCTGCAAGTGTTTTTTCCGAGGACGAATGTTTTTTTGGCTTGATTAAAATCCCTTTTTGGCACGTTGTGTTAGAGTTCCGTTCTCTTGGAGAAGTGGAGATACTTTTTGTGATATCAGCATATGAGGTTTGACGCATAGGTGCTGCTTTTGCAACCAATGAGGTTATAGTGGTTTTCATTACTAGAATGTGATTCTCGACCTCTTTCATTTGGTTAAGGAGACGATCTTCTTTCGTTTTTTGATGGTAGCTTTTACACGAGGAACACATCCAAATCACATCCTTAGATATATCCATGATTTTGCGGTTTGTCTCCTAACTCATTTTTATGCATTTCAGGTGAAACCGCTTATTGCAAATGCCATCGCAGCCCATGCCATTATGGTTTTCCTCCACTGGTTTTCTGCATTTACCACATTTGTCAGCACCAGGTGGCGCTGCCATGATTGGTGATTTTCAATTGGTATTATATATTATATTTTTTAATTGATTTTAATTAAATTTGATAATGAGGATTAACGATTTATAATATGAAACAGTATTTCGACCAATTAAAACAAGAATGAATTGAATTATGATTAAAAAGAATGTTTAAAATTTTCCAAATGAGGGAAAAAGCAAGATGAAAAAAAAAAATATGAATCGATTTATTTATTATAGAAAATATTGTTAGTTTTTGGTTTATCAGTATTTTTGGGATTATGTTGCAAATGAATTATTTTATATATTATAGAAAATAATTATATAGAAATTAAAATTTTACTATTAATCAAAACTGACGATAGATACAAGCCATATGGTAGCAATTTGCATATGTATTAGTCGGCCTACTATGGACAAGCTTCCGGTAGCTGTCACCCAACCGCGGCATTAGCAAATGCTTATATTTCGTCATATATACTATTTTCCGAATAAAAAACGTGCCGAACGCATTCCGTGCATGCTATAAATTCACCTTGTATAGCCCATTGTGCTCCTAAACTTTCCAAGGCGAGCAAATGAAGCACATGTTTTGCACCTTCGACTGATAGCTCAGCGTTGAGATGTAAACAAACTCCTATAAATTCACTTTGGAAGGCGATAAAAACTAAACGGGTATAAGAACTGAAATAATTTTCACTTCACAAGAAGCGCTATTGTGTTTTCCGCGGAACATCTGGATTTCACTGTAGAAATCCGTCTCTAAACCGTACAAAACCTCGAATTTTCGTTGGCACCTCCACAATTCTTCATATAACGCCATGTAAGTTAGTCAGCAAAGTCGGCCTAATAATGGTCATGTGTGTGGTAGTAAGCGCTGCTGCCATATGGCTTGTATCTTTCGTCAGTTTTGCTATTAATAATATTCAGAAATGTTCAATTTGTACTACACGAGAATCCCTCTCCTCGTACAAATAATAAATGAAAATAAACCGTTAGCAATGTTAAGCACAAAGAAAACTTTAAGTGAAAAATTTGGCTAAGATGAATACTACTTATCCGTGATTTCCACCGAGAAATAGCAGAGAACCTAACACCAACTTCATTTAAAAGAAAAAAAAACAGCTGATTTCACTTTTTATTTCACTTCCTAATAGATTTTTCTGTAGAGCTGATAACTCAAGTGTCACTATCAATAATTCAATAATCATTCAATTTCGGATTAATTGGAAACTGAGTTTGCGTTTTGATATTATCTTGAAGTACATACAGTGACTCCCAAACAGATCCGCACAAGTAAAAAATGTTTCTTCTTTTTCAATTTATGCTTCAATCCATGACACAAAAAGAAAAAGGAAATATTATTAATTGAAGAAAACATCAGCTCGATAATTTTACTCAAAAAAATAGAAAATGTACCGCAAAATTAGAAATAAAACGAAGGATTTAAAAAGAAGCACAAAAATATGACGCCCCAAAAAGATCCGCGCAGCAAGGAAACTTGGGCAAACATGTGCATTATGTAAGAAGAACACATTTGAGTGGCCTTCAATGATAAAGTCGTAATAGATCCGGGCAGATCATATCTAATATTGATCACAAACCGCGTGTTGTTCGTAGCTTAAAAAAACGTTGTCCTTTTAAATTAAAATGGGCAAATACACGTCTCCAGCAAAGATCCAGCTGGTGGTTTCTAACCATATGGAAGGTACAAATGTGGCAGAAATATGTTTGAGCCTCAACATGAAACGTAGAACTGTTTACGACATTCTCCGGAGGTATAAAGAGGAAGGCAGAATAGACTTGAAGCATAGTCCTGGTCGCACAAAAGTTCTAACGACGCTTGAAGAACGCTCTATCGTCCGGAAAAAAAAATCCAAAATTGAGTGCTCCAAAAATTGTGAGTGAAGTGTTCGCAGAATTTAAGAAAAAAGTAGGATGTGAAACAGTTCGACGAGTTTTGAGAAATGCTCAATACAATGGACGTGTTGCACGGAAGAAACCATTCATCAGCGAAGTGAATAGAAAAAAGCGTTTAAATTTCGCTAAAGAATTTATATTAAAGGAAGTCAATTATTGGGAGGATGAAATTTTTGCCGATGAAAGCAAATTCAACGTTCTTGGCTCGCATGGACGTGTTACAGTGTGGCGCAAGCCCAATGAAGAATTGAATCCAATTAACCTCAAGCCCACAGTGAAACACGTGGGTGGCAGTTTGATGGTTTGGGGATGCGTATCTACTCGTGGTGCTGGCGAATTAGTATTTATAGATGGTATCATGGATTCCTGTCGATATTTAGCCATTTTGAAGGAAAATTTGTGAAAAAGCGCTGCTAAAATGGGCATTTTGGATTCGTTCAAATATTACGAAGACAATGATCCCAAACATAAGGTACCCATTGTTCAAGAATGGCAACTGTATAATTGTCCAAAAGTGGTTCATCCTCCTCCTCAGTCACCGGATTGTAATCCCATTGAAAATCTCTGGGATGAATTGGACCGTAGAGTTCATAGCACGCCAATTTGTTCAAAAACGGAGCTCGAGAAAAGGCTTCGCGAAGAATGGGTGAAAATGGATGTGGAATACCTGCGGAAAATCATCTCCAGTATGCCAAATCGATTAAAATGTGTCATTGAACAAAACAGACATGCAATAAAATACTAGCTTACTAAAATTTTTGTTTATTTTTAGAATTTAGCTCTTGTGCGGATCTTTTTGAGGGATGAAATTTTCTGTTTTTTCATGGAATTCCCTTTTTTTTGGTATATTTAAAGTGAGAAACTATTTTATTTATGTGATCTGTAAGGCTGTTATGTTCTGCTCAGTATAAAATGTTTAAAAAAATTTTCCCGTTTTTAATTGCCTTATAAAATGAGAAAGGAGGAAAATTTCTTACTTGTGCGGATCTTTTTGGGAGTCACTGTACATATTTATTTTGTTCATTAAAGAAAATATTATTTTGCTTTAAATAAGCTTACGGAAAAAATTTTTCTTGGTTTTTGGTTTAATATTTGGATATAACGAACTTTAGTTATAACGAACCAATTCTCATGGTCCCTAGAGGTTCGTTATAACCGAGGTTGACTGTACTACCTAAGACAACATTAAATTATGGATACCAACTGATAAACATGAATAATTCCACACTGTTATCAAATTCACCAAATCGTGAGGTAAGTATGAATAACAACCGGTTATTATTATCACTTACCACATTAATTACATTTACCGTAACATATATAGCATGTATTGTACATTGCCTACTTTTCACAAGGTCAACTAGTACATCTTTCCTGGTCAAGCCAGCTCAAAATTCTCATATTTTATGAAAATATTGACCTATAATGCAATAACCATATTTTTTATCATTTCCTCATCTAGTTTGTTTTTCGAGTAGTTACCTATCGAAACTAGTTATTTTTCTTCTAAATTATATATTGAATTGCACATATGAAATAAATTTTCACATCTGAAGGCATTCGTTACAATTTCTTTTCAATAAATATTATTGAAAAATTGTGTGTGAATTGTCTAGTCATTCATGCATTGTGTGAAACTCCTGCAAGCTTGCAATTCATGCAGTGGTTTGTCTATGCATTACATTTACTATATGTGGTGACGGAGTAAGTAGTAAGCATGAAGTTGCTATTGAAGAATTTCATGACCTAATTTTGTGGATCACTTTGAATTGTGCAATATCAACTTAACTATGACTTAATCTGTGAGTTTCCGGAAAAACATTAGTTTTTTTATTTTTTAGTGAAATATTCCAACCACATAATTCGGCAAAAATGAAATCCTTTCACTTTCAATAGTAAACAAATAAGTGAAAATACGAGTCCTACTAATACACTTTTGGGATCATAGCAATGAAAAATAGAACTTGCACCACACCATGTTTCACATTTAACAATAAAATTTCAATTATCACTTGTTGGTAACTATTTACCTGCTGAATTATTTACTTCGTCACGATTCACTTCAGTATCTACAGCACTTGTAGTTTATTCGCAGGTCTAACTCACCACTAAATAAGTATGGACACGATCAAAGAAGGCTACCAACAGTTTTATCTCGCGATATCTTCACCGAATGACCGCGGAATTCAATTAACCAGTAACGAAGTCCGAACCAAACTTTTTATACCCACTTAAATCTGTTGAATGCATTCTGCTTTGAACTTGCTATTCGTTGCTCCGCGGAAAGCGCTCACAAAGAGCCAGCCAACTTACCGACAGGTGAATCGATTATCTGGGCGCAGCGTGCAAATGCAGTTATGAATATGTTAACATCAGCCACAGGGCTCAGCCAAATGAACAATGACATATTGCAAACAAAGCCAAATAAATTGATTCCATGGCAGATACGCGTATAAGAAAATTAAATCATGTCCTCTGGAACAGGCTGTAAATTAAAAGATATTCACGTAAGCTGATTAGGGTTCCGAAAACTCCTAAACCTTCAGCTGAGTCTAGACAATAATTCATCATAAAAACGTATGAATTCTACCTTCTTCCATTTGGGTGACATAAATCTTGAATATTTTAAACGTTCAAGATAAAGTGTCGCATAAAATGCTCAAAATCTACGTAACGTAATTTAAAATAAAATTCGTATCTTCCTCGCAACAAACATAGAAAGGAGTCGATGTTTCAAAGCATTAATTATTGTTTCTTTAGTATAGCTCGAATACAGAGGATATTGCTTTTTTCAAGTTTTGTTAAGCGTAAATTAACATATGATTCTACTTGGCTCGAAGCAAAGAATGCTTTTTTCTTCAATTTTTATAAACCTAAACTAAAATATGATTCTAGAAAATACTCTACGACGTCATGTTCGTTAACTTATTACATAATAACTGTCAACAGAATCATCCGTAAATAAAATAACTTGCAGGTTTTGTAAATTAACAGCAATAAGCTTTCGAATGGGGTAGTAAACAGTACCTGATACAAAGTGTTCATTCAAATTACGATTGTATTCATATGCGTAATAGACGCTGAATGACCTTGTATGTTATTCGTTTGTTTGTTTTACGTTGTCTGACCTAAGTTCAAGCCATCACGAGAGAAACCATATATGTATTCTCAAAGAAACATCATCGACTTTTTAACTTGTACACATGGTGCGGATTATTAATTGACGATGGTGTTATTTTGAAAACATGCGTTAATACCTCCTAGTATTTTCGAGTAAGTGTTCAACTACAGTAGGGCGTAGATAAGTAGGATTCTACATCAAGCATCCGTTGCGCATAGACGTGTTGTTTAACACTTTCCATGTCCTGTGAGCCATATATATACGAGTATGTGTCACAAAGCGTAAAATTTTAACTTTAAAGTTGAACGCGCCCCTTATTCAATACCAATCGTTATAAATTTTAAATGAATATAAAGCAAACAATAAAAGGACGAAAACTTAATGGCCCAAATGGCTCTTTAAATTTATAAGTTATCAATGAAGCTCATTTTATGAAAAAAAACAAAAGCAAATTTAAATTAATTAAAATAATTACATATTTTTTGATTCAATTGGAAAAATGAGAAAAAAACCAATCAACACTAATCAAAAATTACGTATAATAATGACACAACAGTGAACTTTTATCCTATACCTAATGTGTTGCATCTTAATTCTAAGCAAATTCAATCAAAATAACGTTATCTTGTACTGAAATCTATCCCTAATTTTTAACACAAATAAACAACAGCACTAAATGTAGCAATAATGAGATGAAACTAAAAACTAAGCAACGAAAAACAGAAAATAAACACGAATGAGTTTAAAGAAGACCAACTCTTCCAACAAATGATTAATTTGCAAAGCCAGATTGAAAAGATGAACTCAAATGTAAGCTTATTAATAGATAAATCTACGTCTGCGAGCAAGCCCTCATATGCCGAAATTATTAAAAATTCTACTTCCCCTCCATCAGAGCATCGGCCAAATACAATATCGCAAAAAGGGATTATAATTTAGCCTAGAAATCACTCTTCCTCAGAAAAAACACTGATTGATTTTAAGTCGATGTAAAATTCCTCTTCAACTAATGCGGCCTATTCGTAATTATGGGGCGATTATCAAAATATCGACCAATGAAAATGCTACTTCGCTCTTTAATATAGCAATGGAGGCAATGAAAGATGAGTATGATATTGCTAAGACCATATTGCGACAGCCAAGACTAGAAAAACTATATTCAAATGAGGAATTAAGAAATGAGATCCAATCATTAAATCCCAATATAGAGGAACGAGATTGCAGGCGCGGATCCAAGGGGGGGGGGGGGGGGGTAACAGGGGTTATAACCCCCCCCCCCCCAGAATCAGCATGCATTTTAAAAAACAGAGCTGAATGAATTATTCGCCAACCCAAAAACAAAAAAAATCAAACGACCAAAATGAACCCAGTTTTTGTGAAATCAAAAATCAGAAACACACAAAACGACCAAAGCCAACTTACCATAACTAAAAACATTGGAAACAAAATATAACTATAATAACGACTAAACTTTTTATAGAATACTGATTTTTTTCTGTATTTGGTTTGTAGCAACACTTGTGATTTGTTTACATTTGTATAAGTTCCGACTGGGAAGATCATTTATAACACAAAATCTAATTTTCTATTTTGTTTTCGCAAATCTGTTGATTATCACATCGATGTCCAATTCGATGTCGCGATGAATGTGCAACAATGCAAGCCCAGTGAGTCTTTCTTCTGCCATAGTTGATCTCAGCCAAGTTTTGAGGCGACGGAGAGTCACAGGAAGCGTATGCAAAATATCATGCGGTTTCCAAATGGATGGATAAATTTCTTCATCACACGCAACACAAACTAGAGGAAGCGAATCGGGGAGTTCACCGCCGTCTTCAACAATTCAATTCCATTTGGCTACCCACAATTTGAATTCTGATATGACTCCCGAGACCGAGACAGGAGTTTGCAGAAGCTTCTGGTACATTTCTGCAGCATGGCGAACGTCTTCACTGTCCTCCACTCTGTATGAAGTTCGAGGCAGAAACACTCTCAACCGAAAAAGGTTCATCACGTCTGTGGAGAGTCTTTCGTTGAGGTCTGTCACAACGTTGTCCAATAGAGGAATGAAAATCCCTCTCCTGAAATACTCCTCCGGGGGTTTGATTTTGCTGATGATTATCTCGATGTTTTTGGCGAGAAACAGCACGAGGTACTTTTATCTCCACATCCAACTGTTTAGCGAGATTTTTAGTTTCAGTATACAGCTGTTGAAAAACGGAATCAGCCTCGCTTCTTTTCGTCTCAAGAACAATCAAACTATCTGCAATCAAAACGGTTGCTTTCTTCAGATCTAATGATGGTTTTTGGAGTATTCGGCTTAATAGCCCAGTCATATTAGGGCTTTCACCTCGGAATGAAAGATAATAAGCTGCAAATTGGTATGAACCTTTGTTTTGTCATTCTAAATGTTGTCTCAAAAGTCACAATCGTTATCGTGTTCGCGTCTCAAGATATTCAGTTATCAGTACGTTAAAAAGTCAATTATTTACTTGGAAATTATAATTATTAAACAATGCCTATTATTTATGTACTAACTATTAATTATTTATATTTAATTAAAGTAAGTAACTTGATTTGCAACGGTACAATTTCAAACTAACGAATAATCTTGACTCATACAAAGTGGAGAGAGTGGCCTTGAATACTATAGAACGTCTGTCCCGGCAATGAATAGAAAAGGGCATAGGGTAGGGACAAGTATTTCCAGGTATATAAGTATTGAGAAATTTACGCGTTTTAAAGAAAAGATATATAATGTCGTGTTAACTTAAAATAAAACTAAAATATATAATCCAGAATTAATAATATTTTATACTTAAATAGTTAAATATGAATAATTATATATATTATTTATGTACTAACTATTAATTATTTATATTTAATTAAAGTAACTAACTTGATTATTTATATATAATTATTCATATTTAACTATTTAAGTATAAAATATTATTAATTCTGGATTATATATTTTAGTTTTATTTTAAGTTAACACGACATTATATATCTTTTCTTTAAAACGCGTAAATTTCTCAATACTTATATACCTGGAAATACTTGTCCCTACCCTATGCCCTTTTCTATTCATTGCCGGGACAGATGTTCTATAGTATTCAAGGCCACTCTCTCCACTTTGTATGAGTCAAGATTATTCGTTAGTTTGAAATTGTACCGTTGCAAATCAAGTTACTTACTTTAATTAAATATAAATAATTAATAGTTAGTACATAAATAATAGGCATTGTTTAATAATTATAATTTCCAAGTAAATAATTGACTTTATAACGTACTGATAACCATAACTCACGCTTGACCTTGCATTAGGCCGTATATGACTGTACGATGTGCACTCTTCGCGCTCTACCTTCAAAACGGTTGGTCGTATGAAAAAAAAGTTTAAACAAAAGTTGTAGGGAATTTTATAGCCTACAACTTTTATAATAAATGCAAATCTCATTTAACCGATAGGAAGCCAGATATTCGCGAAAAACCGATTTTTGTGACCTTTGACCTTGAATATCTTGAGACGCGAACACGATAACGATTGTGACTTTTGAGACAACATTTAGAATGACAAAACAAAGGTTCATACCAATTTGCAGCTTATTATCTTTCATTCCGAGGTTGACCCCTTATTTTACCTAATATGACTGGGCTATAATGGTAAAGTTACTCTTGAAAAATACAAAAACCAACAAAATTATTGTAAACTAATTTTCTTCCTTGGTTTGTAATAATTATTTTTGTTTTATTACTTAAATTGAGTAATTTCTTGAAAAGTAAATTTGATTCAAGTCGTTTCTCAACAGAGCAAAACATGTCTGCGTAGTTTTTTCAAATCGTTCAACTGAAAAAATGGAAAAAGTACAAGTTATATACATACCAAGAACATCATTCAAGCAAGCAGTTGAAATCAGGAACGTTGGATTAAGAAGAGCATGAAGAAGGTTAGCAGCAGAAGATGCACATTTCTCATCCCGCCACGCTGAAATCTCTTCAAGTGCTTCACAAATTTTTATTAACCGTTCAACTTGAAACTGCAGGTGTCCTATGTGATTTTCAACCCATCGTGTCTCGCAAAGACTTAGAAGAGATTTTTTACCAAGCCTATTTTCGAAGACACCGTGTCTTTTTGAAAAAGTATTTGAAAAAGCTTTAATGGTTTTCATTGTCCCTGAAGCGTTTTGGCAGTTTGTGACATTCGATGATTTCAATAAAGAATTGTTCAACACATGGTTATTGCAAGGACAACGTCGTGCGTGAATTGCTACTTTCATCAACTCGTGACATGCCCCTTTCAAGTTAGACGCCATCACTGAGAAACTGTCTGTACTAATTCCAACCAAGTATTGCAGGTCCAAGTCAAATTCGTTACACAAATCTATGACAATATGTGCCACTGCAACTCCAGTTGATCGACGCTTGTTACCTTCCAAATCTTCAGAACGAATCGCAGAGTACGCGTCGCAAAATGTAACAAAATCTTCTACGGCAACTCTATTCCAGACGTAGCAAGTGACAAGCTGAGCTGTTCAGTGTGTGAGTTGTCGGTCGTCTCGTCAAATATAACAGAGAAAAATTTTTCCGTTCGTACTCTATTCAGGATAACTTGCTGAATTTCCTCTTTGCAGGCTTCTATCAGTTGATTTTGGGTGGTTTTGCTAATGTACGTTGGGTTTGCACCTGTGGTTTCTAAATGTTGCTGAAAAGAAGAGTCACCAGAATCAATTCTGAAGCAAAGGAGAGCTCTAAAGTTCCCATCATTTGCCACCAGACTGTCTCCTCCGTCTGTCCTATCCAAGAGCGATCCATCATCCCTATGTCCACGTAAAGAAATATTTTCCTGACCGCAAAAAATGATCGTTTTGATAATAGGCATTAACCGCTCTCGATTTTCTTTAACCTGCGCATATACATAGACCTGGTTGACCACTTCTGATGCTGGATTGTGAAAAGTCTGAAGAAAATATTTACCAGCTTCTAGCGCGTTCTGGTGATATTGGTTTCGCGGGTGAACAGAAAGCGCTACATTTTCACCAAGTAAGTCATCAAACAGTAGTACAGTAGTCTGTGTGGCCTAGTGGTTAGAGCATGAACCCATAAGCCGAAGGTCCCAGGTTCAAATCTCGTTTGGAGCAACGTGATTTGGTTCAGGGGATTTTACAGACAGATTACGAGTGTTCACTCAGTGGTGATATGTACTGATTTAATCAGATCATATCATAGCTGAGCAAGCACACGTAGCATGGTACTGACCAAACCAACTCCCGATAAAATCAATACGGTCATGAAAATGAGATACTCGAACTATCTCTATGCGAAGGCCCGAGAGGGGCTGTAGTGCTACAAAGAAGAAGAAGTCGTCAAACTTTTTCAGCAGTTCTCGAACTAGTCGCTTCAAATAAACGTTTGTTTGGTAACCTCCTCCTGAGCTCGACGTGAATAGTACGCAGTACTTAAAATAAAGACCTTGATCTTTATGAAACAAAACCAGCCAAGGGAATTTCTCTAGATGGGATTTTTGAGCGTACTTCGTCCTTTCCTTCCCATTCTTCATCACGACATTATGAGGAAAAATATAATCGGGAGGAGGTTCTCAGTGATGTCCCAGTAAATCTGCCTTAGTAAAATCGTCGATGTTGCGTTGGTTTACGTAAGACCCTATATCGGACGCGAAATGAGGCTTGCAGCATGGTTATGAGTTTACTTTGGAATGATCTGGTTGATTTTCGGTTTCGTAATGTTTTGTTTTTGTTCTTAGCAAGGAGTGCATGACGATTATGAAATTTAATGGTTGGTATGAAAAAAAGATTCCCTTGGATTTGACTACAAATATTTGATTGAAATAGTTGAAAGAAACGTAAATTTGTTTATTCTTATTTATTCATTCTCTTTATTTCTGAAATAGGTTTCTACAAATTTTCCACAAGTTTCTTTCAGTTTTTTGTCGCTTATCATTTCTAGTATTTTGTATGGAGTTGGCTTAAGTGTAATATATTGAAGCTAATAATTTTTTTTTGTTATATATAGTATTTTGTTATTTTTTATATTGTTCTACCCTGTGACCCCCTCCGGAAAAAAATTCTGGATCCGCCCCTGCGAGATTCTATGGAACTTGCACATGCTAGGCGGACAAGAAATTGAAGGTGGTTGCACATCACCCAGGTAAATGGGGGCATGTATAAGAGGCTTGCAAATAGGTACGTAATATAGATTATGG
Source organism: Odontomyia ornata (assembly GCA_963969285.1). Lineage (NCBI taxonomy): Eukaryota > Metazoa > Arthropoda > Insecta > Diptera > Stratiomyidae > Odontomyia > Odontomyia ornata. The sequence continues at coordinate 138,996,614 of OZ017739.1, forward strand.
ATCATATTTTGTGATGGAAGACTTTAACGTAACGAGGTGTTATAAGTGTCGAAAAATTCAACCACAAAACATCAAAATGTGAAAAGGAGCAAATATGTGTAAAATGTGGAGGAAAGCATGACCTAAAGGACTGCAAAAGCACGATTGAGAAGTGCTTCAACTGTATTGGTAACAATAATAATGCTGATCGTTCTCACAGAGCTGACTCATTAGAGTGTCCGGAGCTTCAACGCAGAATATTGATCGCCTGGAGGAGCACCGACGACGACTTCGATGATTGCTAATCTTTCAAATCAATCAAGTGGAACAAATTTAACACTCATGTATGCTAATATAAGAAGCTTAAGATACAAGCTAAGTGATATTAAAATTTACCTGCAGCAAAATCCTGACATAAATTTGATTATTCTCAATGAAATCTGGATTTACCTAGAAGAAGCACGATTGTACAATATTGAAGGATATAGTGCGGTATTCTCCTGCAGACCAGGAAGAGGTGGAGGTACAGTAATGTACGTAAAAAATACAATCAATTTCGTTTTCAAGAGAGTGTCGCCTGATAAATATAACGTTATAATAATTGAAGTACCCCATGCAGGTTAAAAAAAATAAAATAAGGGACGTACTACAACCCCAATCGTATGAATGTGCAATATTTTTGCACAGTACTAGATACATTATTCTCAACTGAAAAATATTTAATCACAGTAGCGGACACAAACATTGATGTACTAATTGAATCACCAGAATCAAGGATTTATAAGGATACGCTAGAAACGAATGGAATGATAATCATAAACAACAAAAAAATTACTCGCCAAGTGTCAAATACCTGTTTGGATCATATAGTAACTAATGATTTGAAAGTCGCTGAAAGCATGACATACACATTTGAGGACTGGCCGGAGCTGGATCACCGTGTGTTAAAAATAGCTATTAAAGACCATACCCTGAACAAACAGAAGCTGACCTACAAAACGTTCAGATATCTAGACAAGGAGCTCTTTAAATCAAACATACGAGAATTACTGAAAAAGCGGAAAAAAATAGTATTATTGAACTCAACAATATAATCATATCTGTTAAGTAAAGCTCTACACTTGAGAAAACAATCAGGTGTCGCCAACGGACTTGGATCACGAAAAAAGTAATTGATACAAGTATTAAAAAAAGGAATAGAAACCAGGCTTTCAAGTTTGTATATATGCAAGCGAAAAAAGAATCGAAACGACTGGTAAAAGAGACTAAATGTTCATATTTCTAAAGAAGAATGGAAACAGTGGCTAACAACTCCCATGAAATATGGAAAATAATAAATGAGGTAAAGGATAACTCTTCAACCCAGGGTATATCACAAAGTTTCAACTGAATCCTGATGGGCCCTCTAATACATCGTGTCTACGTGACGCGGCGAACTCATTAAATAACATTTTCCACAATTGGTGGAAGAATCACTAAAGAAATCGTTGCCAGTTCAGCAAACAATTTAAATACTACAAATTTCTCAATAAATTCCATCCTTCACATTCATCAAACAAATAAAAGGGAAGTCTTAAATGTAATCAATAGATTGAAAAAGAATACGGCGCCAGGCATCGATAGCATCACGATGAATGAGATTAGTAGAATAAAGTAGGACAATGCCGAGATTATGGCAAATTTTATAAACGTGCATATTAGGAATGGGACATTCCCGGAAGAAGAAAAACTTGCAAAAATAGTTCGTATATTTAAGGGTGGTGGTCATCTCGACCCGAATAACCATCACCCGATTGCGCTGCTGACGGGATTTAGTAAGATATTTGAAAAAATACTAAACAGTCGATTGACATCATTCTTAGTTGAAAACTCTATCGTAAGCCAACATCAGTTTGGTTTTCAAAAGAACAAGAGTACTTTGGATGCACGCCCTACATTTTGTCACACATTTCATCAATCTAGGACTTGACAGAGGTGATTATGTCATCGCAATTTTTATGGATTTGAAAAAAGCATTTGATGCAGTTGATCATGACCTCTTGCTTCATAAACTTGAATCGAGTGGTATTCAGGGTAGTCCTAAGCAGTTTTTTAAGAGTTACTTGGAGGGAAAATCGCAGAGAACTTTAATCAACAATGTCCTGAGTGATCGAGCATCTAAGAAAACAGGAGTTCCCCAAGGCTCAATTCTTGGCCCAACGTTGTTCCTGCTATACACAAATAATCTAAATACATGTGTGTTGACGGGATATCACACATTATATGCTGATGACATAGTTCTCTTTATTCAAGACGAGAAAAAACTGCCATAGAGACCACTATCAACGAGGATCTAGGAAAATTCCATCCATGGTTAGTTGAAAACAAACTAGTATTGAACACTAAAAAGACAATATATATTGTTTTTAAGCAAAAGCACGAAGGAAATATAGATGTCGAACTAAATATTAACGGCGAAAAATTGCAAAAAGTGCTAGAAGTGAAATATCTTGGTCTTATCATAGACCATCGTATGACCTGGTTGCCGCACATAAATAGCTTAAGAAGGCAATTAGCCCCAATAATAGGATTGTTAAGAAGATATGAGGATTTTCCAATGCACATCAAAAAACTTGTTCTAAATGCGTTTATCCTGACGGAATTACATTATGGAGTACAGGCTGCTGACCAAAGCATATAAAAACATTCTGAAACTGCCAATCCTTACTCAAACTAGTTTGGTTTACCGATTAGTTAATGATTTTACCTTTAGTCAAATCATTATAATGGAGAAAGCTAAGTTTATCTACAAAAATTTAAAAACTAATAGATCGGAACGAACACCATTAATTAAGATATCACAGATCAACCCATATAATATTAGGAATGCAGATCAATTCGTAATACCTTTGCCAGAACGGCTCGTCTAAAGAACGATGCAACGAATGATGCTCTGCGTATATATAACAATCTACCAGAAATGGTTAAGAAAGCAAACTCACTTTTGGTATTTAAGAAAAGACTAAGGGAGCATTTTATCAGCACTGATTGAAGCGTGGACCTGTAATTCTGCTTTTATGAGCCCAATATCTTAGGGCGTTTTTTGACCCTATCGGCGAGATACTGAAGTGACAGTTACTCAGAGTTTTTTTTTGAATGCGTCGTATTATATTGAATTTTTTTATCTATGAGAGCTGATCATGATATTTGGACTAGATATTCATGAAAAGGACTAGTTCACATTATATTGTGTGCCCCCTTATACCGATGTATTAAACATTTTCTGGGTGGCACAAAGGACCAAGCGACGCAATGTGAATGCAGGTCGCACGAGCGTTGTGCGACGAAGAAAGAGTGATGGGAAGAGTGGTAGGGAATGGAGGTAATAAAAAAAAAATAATAATTTAGACATTGTCACTCAGCCACCAATACCTAGATTGCTTCGTCTCAGTTCGACCAGCTTCAACAAATCTAGCAAATGAGTATCTACATTGGAATTGTTGGTCTCGTGAACTCAAATTTGGAGGATATTTTATCTTCTTATCGGCGGCCCATATATATATATATATATATATATATATATATATATATATATATATATATATATATATATGATATAAAATTGGCATACCGTTAGAATCAAAAATATACCGATTCATGTCCAAATGCACGAATGCTTCTGAAGGAATGAAGCCAGTATCTTGTCACTTTGCAGTTTGATCAATTTTTCTATTCGATATAAAGTGCTTCCAATCCATCTCAGGGTCTTGTAACAGATAACTTTGACCTTTTGATCAATGTATCTGGAATGGGAGAGTTGTCAAAGGGCCATGACTACTTTTTGTGCTTTACTGAGCATGACTTTGACATGTTCAGTATAGTACAGATACTGATCGAGATGAACACCGAGGTATCGAACACAGGATTTATGTGGAACCCGTTCTGAACTACCCTCGCCAGCCATGATGTGGAAATCTTTCCAATTACGTTTCAGGTCTTAACTGACCCCTGCAGCGTTGACCAAACAAAATTGTTTCGCACTTCTGCGCATTGATCTTCATTCTCCAATTATCAGTGAAAAGCTGCACATCATTAAACATTTTTTGAAGATTGCTGAACTATTGTAGCTTTTCAGTCTGCCGTATAGATGATCAGATCATCAGCAAACGCTACCAATGATCGGGTTGGCGTGATGTTAAAATCAAAGCCGTTCAATAGCTGGCGAATGAATATTGAGAAAAGTAGAGGCGCAATAACTGTTCCCTGCTGTAGACCATTCAAGACCTTACATTCACGCATTATCGCCAGAATTCCACCAGTTACAACAAATGATTTCCCATATTGCACATCATGGTGACAAGGTGTCTGCGGAACCTGTCCTGAAGGAGTTTAAAAACTAGTCCATCTAACCACATCGTATCGAAGGGTTTCTCCATATCAATAAGACACGCACCAACACATTTTTTGTTGTTTAGTTTCCAACTGATGTCTGAGGTGGAATGTCTGGCACGAAAACTAAATTTGCAAATATTTCTCAATGCGGGCGTTTAATGCTTTGTTCAGCATCACTTCAAACACCTTGCTGATGTTAGGCAGCAAGCTGATTGGGCAATAGCTTTTAGGACCGGAAGATGTTTTTCCTTTCTTCAAGATTGGAAATACCTTAGCCTTTTTCCACTCATTTGGGAAATATGAATTGCTCAACATGTTGTTAAACAATATGCAATAATTGCTAATAGCATGTTTGGAATACCGTCAGCACCACATGATTTCTTGTTGTTTATCCTGCCAAATATAAACATAAGTCTTCATAGCTGTCAAAATAATCAATAAAATTCAAGCTCATTTTGAGGTCAGATGTTAATGTTTCATTGAAATGAAGAATTGATTCGCCGTTCAGGCTTGATTTGAAGTCGGAAACTTTTGCTTCAACGACCTCTGAAAATGTATGGTGTATGATTCCCTCTCTCAGATTTTGGTAGATGAACCAATCCAAATGTGTTCTAATCAGGGCAAGTTTCTGCAATCTACCACATATAATCCTATGTCCATTTGTACCCGGAGTCGTACTATCAATTTCGACACCAGCCCTATCGAGAAGATTTATCTCATCACTAGTGACTTCAAGATACGATACCTTCACTCGAGACTTCTTACGGAATAAGTTATTCACTTTCGTGAAAACGCCATCTGGGTTCTGTGGGCTAATACACTCCAGTTTTGCCGCCCATTGATTGTTGACCTGACTCCTGAAGTATGAACGGATTAAGTTCCGGACTTTCTTCAGGTGTAATATCAACAAAGCCAACGGATGGTTGTAGTCCAAATATCGCCAATAAATATTATTGACGCGTGTGAGAAGAAGGCTTTTCAATCTTTTTAACCTTGCGATGGTTGGTGTTTCATATTCTTCCATATTGTTTCGATACTTAATTTTGGGAACTACTTTCTCAATCGTTTCCAACGTCAGCTTCTCTAACTTTGTCGAATAGAGGTATATTTCATCGTTAGTTAGATTTCTGTTTCCCCAGCCTGTTTTTTTTAATATTCAACCGATGATTTTCATGTTGAACTGGAATAAGAAAGAGATCATTCTTAGAGGATTAATTTCAATTACGATTGCGTTATGGTCGCTGTGGTAAGGAAGCACCTGCAGTTTCCGTTGTGGACTATTAAAGCTGAACTCAAGTCTCGCGTCAGCAATGCAGAGGTCCAAATATGAATTTGTCCTAGGCTATGTTGGGAACTCCGACCCTGTATTCAATTTGGTTCTCTGTTATCCACGACTTCAGGAATACACCTCTGGGATTATTGTTGGCATTCAGCCATGATGTATGCTTGGCATTCAGATCACCAGCACGAATATAATAACTATACAGCTCCTTCTTGAACTTGAGAACATTGTAATGAATTTCGAAATGTCCGTGTAGGACACGGGTTCCGATGGTCTGGCACAAGTGTCAGCGAGCTAAAACAACACCGATCTCAGCTAATTAGCTTCGCTTAAAGACCGCGTACGCGTGCTTGACGACTAGCATTTGCGAGATCATATGAGGCGGGTTCTTGTCGAGCCACGAAGCTACACTACATAATACTTATCACGCGTACTCTACTCTACAAGACGTACCGATCAATTTTTATTATCTTTAGAAATGTTCTATTAGGTGTATGGTGCAGTTGGCAGCTGAATGACCAAATCTTTGTCAGCGGTAACACTGGTTGACTTCTCTTTTCTGGAGGTGTTCCCACCTCTCCACTCCGAAATTCAAGTACCTTATCTGTTGAAAGGCACTTGGACTGCTCTCATTTGTAATTTGTACCAGGTCAAGTGGTAAATTATTCCTTTCCAGAACGGAATAATTTACCATTCCTTTCTACTGTCGACCTTCTGGTCGCAAAGAAAATCGACCGTATCCTCTCCGCAGTCTAGATCCTTCAACAAAAAAGTCGCATTTTTTTCACTTTCTGGGGAATAGGTGAAGTGTAAAACCTACCCAAAATTGAGTGACTTGAAATCAACCAGTGACTTCGTTCCAATAGTTAATTTTTCAGCTTTAACTATTTTGATCTCGAAATTGGTTAGTTTATTTTCGGCTGCCAATAGCCGAACCAATCCACTCCGCTTTGTCCCAACACGTTGATTGGCGGACCTTCTTCTGCTTTTTTGGAAGCTTTTTCAGAGGAACCAGCACAACTATGGGCTGGTTTCTTCTTCTTTTTTAGGTTTTGTATATTTTACAAAACCCTACTAGTTTCGCGACCAGTCTGTCCGTCTGTCCGTCTGTCCGTCTGTCCGTCTGTCCGTCTGTCCGTCCGTCCGTCCGTCCGTGTGTCACAGCAGTTTTTCTCGGAAACTACTTAAGCTAGAAACATCAAATTTTGTGTGTAGGTGTGAAGTGGTGATCTCTTCAAAGTTCAACTTCAAAAAAATTTTATAAAGTATTTAAGGGGAGTCTCCCCATATAGGAGAGTGACTCCCCGAAAAAAAAAATTTCATTGAAGGTAGCCGATATGGATATCAAATGAAAGGTCTTGATGAGAACTTTTCAAAACAGGTCTTAGTTTGGCAAAATTTGCTTCGAGGGGCGCATAGGGAGGGGAAGTACACGAAAAATTTGTCCCCCCCCCCTCGCGATTGGAAACCTGTGATTCGAAAAATCTGAAAAAAATCAGGAATGTAGGCCTTGGTGAGTACAACAACAACAAATACGTGAGAAGTCACAATACACTCAACTTTGTTAGTAATAGTATGATTTATCGATTTTATGTTTTCTTGAATAAAATCTTAACGGTACCCTTAAATTAAATGAAATTCAGTATACAGATGTCTATTTATAAGATTGATCTATTCTGAAAGTTTCATAAAGATTCAATCATATTTAGCGAAGTTATAGCGGTTTGAATTTTCCTGTATTACTATGGAACAATATGCGCTGCATGTATTACTATGGCAACATATGGCTATGGAACAACATGCGCTTTTTACCGACTCAGACACTACAGTTTTGCTAGGATTTGCATGAAAATTTCAGGAATGATAGGTGTCATGTATATCTTTGAGAATCGGTTCAGTTAGTGGTATCAGTAATCATAAAACAAAATGGTGGCTGTTTTAAATGCGAAGGTTGAATAATTTTGAGTTAGTTTTTCCCAACTTCAACGTTTAAGGTGCATGCTTTGAACACTTGATTCAATTTAATGAATGACTGAAGATGAGTACCTACAATTAATGCTCATAAGTGAAACAAGTCAAGGAGGTGGGAGAGAGCTCCTAGCAAAAGGGTTTTGTAACCATTCTAGGATTCGAAAAAATTGGCCATTAATCGATGATAACAGTACAGGAAAGTGGCCCCTGAAAAAAAATGTATCAAACGTAGCCGATATGAGTATGAAATGAAAGTTTTCATGGGAGCTTTTCAAAACAGTTGTTAATCTGTCAGTTTTAGCTTCAGTGGGGGCACAGGGGGGAAATACATGAAAAATGTGTTTCCTCCTTCATCATCCATCTGAAATAATTATCAAGGGAGATATTTATGAGTATAACAATACGAAAAACCTCAGAAGTCGAAATTCGTTCAACTTTGTTAATAATAGTATGATCTTCGTATTTCATATTTTCTCCAATAAAATCGTCTTTGACATGTTTCTTGATTTGATTCGATCTGGTGACTGCATTTTCTAAATTGAATACAAAACCCTTCTGACATGAGCGTAGGTCTGTTTACCCAACTTGTTAATACTCAACCGATGATTTTCATGTTGAACTGGAATAAGAAAGAGATCATTCTTAGAGGATTAATTTCAATTACGATTGCGTTATGGTCGCTGTGGTAAGGAAGCACCTGCAGTTTCCGTTGTGGACTATTAAAGCTGAATTCAAGTCTCGCGTCAGCAATGCAGAGGTCCAAATATGAATTTGTCCTAGGCTATGTTGGGAACTCCGACCCTGTGTTCAATTTGGTTCTCTGTTATCCACGACTTCAGGAATACACCTCTGGGATTATTGTTGGCATTCAGCCATGATGTATGCTTGGCATTCAGATCACCAGCACGAATATAATAACTATACAGCTCCTTCTTGAACTTGAGAACATTGTAATGAATTTCGAAATGTCCGTGTAGGACACGGGTGCCGATGGTCTGGCACAAATGTCAGCGAGCTAAAACAACACCGAGCTCAGCTAACTAGCTTCGCTTAACGACCGCGTACGCGTGCTTGACGACTAGCATTTGCGGGGTCATATGAGGCGGGTTCTTGTCGAGCCACGAAGCTACACTACAAAATACTTATCACGCGTACTCTACTCTACAAGACGTACCGATCAATTTTTATTATCTTTAGAAATGTTCTATTAGGTGTTAATTAAGCTACTCTACAGTAATTCAATCACGGAAGCTTGAGACAAACGCAAACATTACACAAAAAGCAACCGTTACTTTCTCCGAAGAAGGTCGTTGCATTACAAGGGGAATGTCAAACCTAAAGATGTTGAAGTGGCTGATGTGAACCCCTCATCTCTGCGTAAAGGATGGAAACTTGACGGATGTAGTTTACTTTTCACTAGTAAAACAACAAACTAAGCAGTTTCGATGGGGCGACCACCTTATCTCTTCTGGAGCAGCCACTCCTGGTCACCACGAGGCTGCTCGACTGCTTCTGTTTATTACAGGGCAGTCTCTTTGATGCCGACCCAGGCATGGAGAGACTGAAGGATTTCGCTCTACACTAGTGAAGAAACAATTGTTTCCGCAGTGGAGAGATGGTTGTTATAATTTTAGGCCCCTCTCCTTGAATACAAGTCCCTGTCTTCTACGAAAGTATGCTAATAAAAACCGCTAACCAATCAGAAAAACAAATCGGGTGTCGGTCAGGACTAATTGATGATGCTTATTTTATCACTGTCGGTCATCAGATTAGCTCCCAGCAAAAACTGACGCAATTCCAAGCAATGTATTTGAAAACCCCAGGCACCATCAGTTTCTTCAAAATTAGAACTGTCTGACTTCAAACTGTATAAAAATGTGCAAACCTTTTTTTGAAACATTAAGGGACGCACTACTCTATAACATCACCGGCATGTTCAGGCGACTGAGCCACCACGAACGAAGAACTCCAGAAGATGCTATAGACCTTATTATACCGAAGACAAGACAAACAACACCAAAAGAAAGTTTATCGGTGACTCTATCTTTACTTTACGGAACCCTCCAAAGTATGCTACGTTAATATCAAATGGTGAGGGCGACAATAAAAATTGAATCGGTTCATCTGCCAACAGCAAAATTAAAAATGTGAGAACTCGAAGGAGAGTGGTGTTGTTTCCCCTTCGGGCCCCACGTTGGGCGCCATTGTAATGAATTTCGAAATGTCCGTGTAGGACACGGGTTCCGATGGTCTGGCACAAGTGTCAGCGAGCTAAAACAACACCGATCTCAGCTAATTAGCTTCGCTTAAAGACCGCGTACGCGTGCTTGACGACTAGCATTTGCGAGATCATATGAGGCGGGTTCTTGTCGAGCCACGAAGCTACACTACATAATACTTATCACGCGTACTCTACTCTACAAGACGTACCGATCAATTTTTATTATCTTTAGAAATGTTCTATTAAGTGTATGGTGCAGTTGGCAGCTGAATGACCAAATCTTTGTCAGCGGTAACACTGGTTGACTTCTCTTTTCTGGAGGTGTTCCCACCTCTCCACTCTGAAATTCAAGTACCTTATCTGTTGAAAGGCACTTGGACTGCTCTCATTTGTAATTTGTACCAGGTCAAGTGGTAAATTATTCCTTTCCAGAACGGAATAATTTACCATTCCTTTCTACTGTCGACCTTCTGGCCGCAAAGAAAATCGACCGTATCCTCTCCGCAGTCTAGATCCTTCAACAAAAAAGTCGCATTTTTTTCACTTTCTGGGGAATAGGTGAAGTGTAAAACCTACCCAAAATTGAGTGACTTGAAATCAACCAGTGACTTCGTTCCAATAGTTAATTTTTCAGCTTTAACTATTTTGATCTCGAAATTGGTTAGTTTATTTTCGGCTGCCAATAGCCGAACCAATCCACTCCGCTTTGTCCCAACACGTTGATTGGCGGACCTTCTTCTGCTTTTTTGGAAGCTTTTTCAGAGGAACCAGCACAACTATGGGCTGGTTTCTTCTTCTTTTTTAGGTTTTGTATATTTTACAAAACCCTACTAGTTTCGCGACCAGTCTGTCCGTCTGTCCGTCCGTCCGTCCGTCCGTGTGTCACAGCAGTTTTTCTCGGAAACTACTTAAGCTAGAAACATCAAATTTTGTGTGTAGGTGTGAAGTGGTGATCTCTTCAAAGTTCAACTTCAAAAAAATTTTATAAAGTATTTAAGGGGAGTCTCCCCATATAGGAGAGTGACTCCCCGAAAAAAAAATTTCATTGAAGGTAGCCGATATGGATATCAAATGAAAGGTCTTGATGAGAACTTTTCAAAACAGGTCTTAGTTTGGCAAAATTTGCTTCGAGGGGCGCATAGGGAGGGGAAATACATGAAAAATTTGTTCCCCCCCCCCCCCTCGCGATTGGACACCTGTGATTCGAAAAATCTGAAAAAAATCAGGAATGTAGGCCTTGATGAGTACAACAACAACAAATACGTGAGAAGTCGCAATTCACTCAACTTTGTTAGTAATAGTATGATATATCGATTTTATGTTTTCTTGAATAAAATCTTAACGATACCCTTGAATTCAATGAAACGTAGATGTCTATTTATAAGATTGATCCATCCTGAAAGTTTCATAAAGATTCAATCATATTTAGCGAAGTTATAGCGGTTTGAATTTTCCTGTATTACTATGGAACAATATGCGCTGCATGTATTACTATGGCAACATATGGCTATGGAACAACATGCGCTTTTTACCGACTCAGACACTACAGTTTTGCTAGGATTTGCATGAAAATTTCAGGAATGATAGGTGTCATGTATATCTTTGAGAATCGGTTCAGTTAGTGGTATCAGTAATCGTAAAACAAAATAGTGGCTGTTTTAAATGCGAAGATTGAATAATTTTGAGTTATTTTTTCCCAACTTCAACTTTTAAGGTGCTTGCTTTGAACACTTGATTCAATTTAATGAATGACTGAAGATGAGTACCTACAATTAATGCTCATAAGTGAAACAAGTCAAGGAGGTGGGAGAGGGCTCCTAGCAAAAGGGTTTTGTAACCATTCTAGGATTGGAAAAATTGGCCATTAATTGATGATAACAGTCCAGGAGAGTGGCCCCTGAAAAAAAAAATTGAACAAACGTAGCCAATATGAGTATGAAATGAAAGTTTCCATGGGAGCTTTTCAAAACAGTTGTTAAACTGTCAGTTTTTGCTTCAGTGGGGGCACAGGGGGGAAATACATGAAAAATGTGTTTCCTCCGTCGCGGATGGACATCTGAAATAATTATCAAGGGAGATATTTATGGGTATAACAATACCAAAAACCTCAGAAGTCGAAATTAGTTCAACTTTTTTAATAATGGTATGATCTTCGTATTTCATATTTTCTCCAATAAAATCGTCTTTGACATGTTTCTTGATTTGATTCGATCTGGTGACTGCATTTTCTAAATTGAATACAAAACCCTTCTGACATGAGCGTAGGTCTGTTTACCCAACTTGTTTTATTTCTAAACACTGAATAAAATTTAAATCATTATCTTGATTAGAATTACGTTTGATGTTTTCTTCAACTTCCATTTCTTCGGTTAATCCCTCCAGTGCTGCAAAATAGTTTTGACCCTCGTTGGTGCCACCGGAACTAAGAACTTCTTTTGGAATTCTTTGCTTTGGACACTTCTTTGCGGCTTCATTCCTTTCTTGAATAGATCTTTGAGGGACTGTATCCCTTGCCTAAGTTCATCATTTTCTTTTTTAAGTTTAATTATTTGTTGATTGTCTGCTATTATTTACAGCTTGCATCTGCCATCTGCAGAGTTTTCTTCATTATGTTTTCTCTTGTTGATTATCGCCAGTTTCGTATTCGTCGTTTCCCCAGGTTGGCCCAACAGTGGGAACCCGTCGGGCTCCTCCATACCATTGGTCCTGAAGTTTTCTTGGGTTCTTCGCCTTTCTGTACTAATCAAAGTAAAATAATATTCGATAGAAATTTTCTGACTCGATTACTTTGACAATATAAGCTTTTTCCGATAAAAATTAACTTCGACTGACGTTTTAAAAAATAATTAAAGTAATTTTTGTAAACTTTTGATAGGAGCGTAAAACACGTCTATACGCAAACATTTATACGATCTCCCGTTCCCTTGTGAGCCTTGTGTCACAAAGCGTACCATCTTAACGTGTTACTACGCTCGTGATACACATGTGGTCCACGAGTCGCATACAGCTTCTATAGTAAATATTTCTATGGAACTTGCTGGGACTGTATTGTTTTTGGTTCAGACCACTAGGACGATAACCAAGTTTTCAAATAAAGTAGAACATCCCAGAAAAAATATTTATTGCCGGACAAAAATGCAAGATGATGGAAAATGGAATTTTTGCCGACAATGATTATAATTATATCTTATTTTACGTATCTTTAATTTTAAAACAAAGTAAGCAATAACTTTTGTTACATAAAGCACATTCTATCTCAATTCGTCTCATTTTCTCTACTCTCGTCTGATTTTCTTAGATTACTATAGCATCTACAACAAAGTTTTCTTACGATTTTGCCGTCATATTTCTGCTCAGTTTTAGAAAAGAAATGGTTAGATAAAATCAATCTAGGCCGTCTTGGTATGGATGTACTGGCACCAGGTTAATTATCTAATATTAGGAATTCGCGAATGATATTGTTACATGTCCACATAACTCTGCGAACTACTGTCGCAATTGTTAATAAATCATAATTAACATTGATTGAAAAGAAGCAACCAAGGAAAGTACAAGTGACGTGACTGTGTGCATTCAGAATTTCTTGAATATCCCAGGTAGTCCTCATCAGAACGTTCGCCAATGTTCAAGAAATGGATTGAATGACTAGAGACCCTAATAAAGCCGATGCTGTCTCCCAACGCTCGTGCTCTTGACCTTCCAGGATTGAGTGGAACAATTGGAGGATGGACGTCGAGAGGTTCATCAAGGTGTTCATGGTAGGTGCGCCGTTGCTGAAAGATTCTGAGGGAACAGAAGGGCTAGCAGCTCTAGACGTGGTGCTCAACTATGAACATCATCACGTCTGCTTGCAGTGCCTCTATGTCCCGTCGGAGAACCCGGTACGGAAAGCCTTCAGTGTACAGGTGGCCGATTGAAATCACAGAAAAGCGAAGGGAGTGTTACAAGCTTCGATGTGCCGTAGACTCAGTGCTACTGTATGGAACAGAAATGTGGGGCAACACTCTCAGCAAGGAGCTGTACCGAAAATGTTTGGTACAGAGAAGAGGAGCACTACATCTTTCTACCCGGCAGTCCCTGATTTGGTGGTGTTAGTCATCGCAGGCGTGATACCTACCGTCCTCCTTGCTAGAGAGTGCCGTACTATATACCTGCGTTGAAACGAAGACACAAGAGAGATAGTTGCCCTCGAGGATCAGTTGCCCTCAACGATTGGCAATCGAAGGCAGGATGAGACTGAATTCTACCTAGCCTAGCTCTTGAGCGGGCATGGGCATTTTCAGTTTTACTTGCGCAAGTCGCGGTAACCAGACTGAAGGTGCTGCGGAGGAGACAAAGGCGATGCCCGCCACACATGTTTTGAATGCGAAATTTCGGACAGGCTACACCAATACCTCTACAAGGAAACAGGAGAGCTCTACCCGATAGTCTAATAGGGGAGATGCTTGCATCGATTGTCAAATGGAACAATGTGACACAATATGCTCGGGTATTCTATTATTATCATTTATTAGCATCTTCTCATGAACGCCATTGAATCCAAACTGAAGGAAGAAGGTAAAATACCGAAGCACTGGGTTCAATACATAGACGATAGTTTTGTGGTTATCAAAAAGGATGAAATACACTGGACTTTGCAGAACATAAACACAGTACACAAGAATATGGAAACCACATTTGAGATAGAAAAAGACAGCAAATTACCATTTCTGGTCGGACGGCAAGACATCAGCAAAATGGAAATATACCAACAAAGACAATGCCGATCATTCTAAGCCTATCGAATCGTGGCAATCAACACAAAATGGCAGTATTCAGTCATTTGGCTCAAAGGTAGAAGAAATGAAAAATGAGAGGACTTACATCATGAAGCTAACCGAGGTAAGCGTTTATGCAAAACGGAAAATTGAAAAACTCATTAAAAAACCAGTGGAAAACGATGCAAATTTGATAAGAAAAAATAATAAGTTGTGTAAAGAGACCTACGCTCATGTCAGAAGGGTTTTGTACTCAACCTACGAAGTGCAGTTACTAGCAACGAATAAAATCAAGAAACACGTCAAAGAGATGTGCACGTTTAACGTTCGCCATTTTGTCGTATTGGTCGTTTTTGTACTCATAAACACCTACCTCCTTGATTTTTTTAAGATCACAGGTATCCAATCACGAGGGGGACACAAACTTTTCGTATATTTCCCGCACAGCCCCTCGAAGTAAAAATGTCAGTTTAAGACCTGTTTTGAAAAGCTCTCATCAAGATCTTTCATTTGATACCCCCCTTAAATACCTTATAAAATTTTTTTGAAGTTGATCTTTGAAGAGGACACTACTTTACACCCACATACAATGATGTTTCTAGCTTAAATGGTTTGCGAGAAAAAATGCTGTGACACATGGACGGACGGATAGACAGGTCGCGATTTTAGTAGGGTTTTGCTAAATTGTTATACAAAATCCTAAAAAGAAGCACCGAACGCCAATGGGATACAACGAGATCATGAAAAAAACTCAAAAAAAGGATAAACACGATAGAAGTTATGTTTAGTAGCCAAAACAACCAATTAAGGAACAAACTAAGAACAACAAAGGATAGTGCCGATAAAGTGTAAAAAAGTGGAATATATCGAACTAGCTGCAAAGGTGGCGACAAGAAGTACATTGTGTGGACAAAACAATCATGAAGAACGGTTCAAAGAGCACATAAACGAGGAGAACAAGGTAAAGAAAAATATCCAATCTGACAAACTGGCGGAAATCAGGTCGATAGTAGCGGAGCACCTGTTAGTAGATAACCATAGATTCAACATTGAAGAAGCAGAATGGTGATTACGTCAGCAGTAGTTATTTACTTTTTTACATACATGGCAATCCACACATTGTCTATGTTTGAAAATGAAACCCATTTTCGGAGATTCCCACAAATAATGTATACCTTAAGGTACTCGCTTAGAACCGAGTAGGGGAATTACTGCGCGCTACTCACTTGTCCTAATTTCTTCCGTCAATCTAATTTTGTTTCGGTACAATTGTCGATTTGACGTATTGTAAGCCAAGCTAAGCAATTTAATGTTTGTGTTAACGTTGATCCACTTTCGCCAAAGTTGAATTGTTTCAATAAGATGTCGTTTCAAATAGACAAAACCAAGTTATTCCAAAAGTTGTTCGAAAGTTTTAAAAAATCTCATACAAATACAAAAGTACAAAATGCATAGAAGTTAGTAAACGAAGTGTGGCGTAATTATAAGTTACAAGCAAAGTCCAACAAGGAATTTGATATTCTTGTCTCCAAGAGAATTCCAGGCAGCAACTAAGAACAAATCCAATCTACTACGTTTTTTCTCCAAGGTGAGTGATGTAACCATTTTAAGTATGAGTAAAAGAACATCATTTTGACGTTTAATGATAAGCAGATATTACAGCCTCCCTTTAATTTTAGAGATAATTTTCATTAGAAAGATTTATTCCTTATGATTAACTCCGTCGATTGGTCACAAAAATACAGGGTATTAATTTTTTGTATTTGACGGGCTCGATTTCCGGCTGTGGCTGTTAATAATCTTTGAATGCAGTTTTTTATAGAGCCTAAAAAGAGTATTTTGACCACAATAAGAAATAGCATTGATAAGCAAAAACGTATTTTGAGTTGATTAATCGTTTTTCTCTTACAAAATGTACCGATTTTTATTTCAAAAATTTAGAGGACTCTTACTCACGCTTTCTTGTAACTATAAGGGTATCATACCCTTACTGACGTATCTCAATAATTAACCGGCCCTGTATTTGATCGGAGAAATGTATAAAACTGTAGATTCATTGTCGCTATGTTAAAGTAAATAAGACATGTTAAATGTACTCACTATAGTGTGTATGTATCTCTTTTTAAGCTTAATAAGAGAATCATTAGCAATACCTATAGAGGGCTTTGATTTTTAGGCAATGAATACCTGTAGGCCCGCAGACAAAACGCAAATCAAACAACCAAAATAGGATTTGGCATTAGTCGAAGTGTGACATATCTTCATTTGATTCCCAAAAAATCTAATTCTGCAGAGGGAAGAAGACATGTGTAATAAATCGGCTCTACGCCACTGCCGATTATTAGTCAGTCGTTATTGACGTCGACGAAATCGGAACGCAACCTCTAACCTCTCGCTGTTCGTGAACCGTTTATGGTCAGCTGAGAGGAAGATGATCGTGTGTGTGAAAACTGACGTTGGATGGAAAGCCATATGGCAGCAGACTTCACTACCACACACATGACCATTAGTTGGCGACTAAAACATATGCAATGTGCCACCGTATGACTCCCCATTCTACGTCAGTTTTCGCTGGGTTCACGCATTCTCGAATTTTGTTGAAATTTCCCTTTCGGAAACGCATCGGATATATTAGGCAGTGTTACAGTTACGCGATTTTCATTTTTATAGCTAAGCGAAGGAGTTTGCTCATGGTGTTGCAAATAAGGATTAGAGACGTTGTTTTCGAGTTTCTCATCTGTAATTTAGCTTTATTGGAATGCCTCTGCCCTAGTTTTGAAGGCGCCGCCGCTTTCCTTCCCATGGGACGAAAGTTTACCAGCTTCAGTTTCATTTTTGGCTTTTCGATGAATTGGTTTGGTGAATCTATTGTTGGCCGGTTCCCTGTGGCCAAGACTTGTGTGTGTCTCATATTTTTTCTCGGTCTAGTCGCGTGTACAGCGATTGCTGATAAATTGTAGTGGATGAAAAATGGCAAGTTCGATTTAGAGTCCTGCGACATAGTTTTGGGAGGATGGCTTGTCAAGGAAGGTGACATATTTATGGATAAATATACAGACGGATATTTGGACGTTAGTAAGTAAGTTTTATTATGAAATATCGGCAGTGCCCACGTCATTCATTTGACGGAATAAGTTCCGGGTAACAATATGTGAATCGCTGCCATAGTGGACTTTAGACGCAGAGTTTTTGGATAACGAAACGTTGGTAATTAAGCATCTGATGCAACCTTGCTCACTATGAAAATTTCTCACCTAAATGCATCTCATCAACTCTGAAGGCGAGTAAAGTAGGCAAATTAGTTAGATTGTCGAAAATATGTTTGCCCGCGTCTTGTTTTGTACGCAATGCCGAGGTTGCGAGTATGTGACAAATATTGGGGATCATAATATGATTGACTCAATTAGTACATGATCGATTTGGAAACATCTCAATAACGAGGAATTAATTGAGTTTATTTGAGAAGAGAATTATTGATTAGTGTTCCAGATGTTTATGAGACGTAAAATTATTTGCAGAAATTTAATTTCTATAGAAATATTCAATGCATATTTCAAGCTAATAATATAGGTTAAATCAATCAAATAATAGTCACTATTTCCAATGTGTTTTAATCAAATTAAATAAAAATAATTTTTCCTTTTAACATTGGATATTTATTTTGTGTAAAACGCGTTTTCGACTACTATTTGTAGTCTTCTTCAGTACAATGAACAGTTTCAATTTTAGGTATTCTATTAATACATTTAACGTTTAATTATTCTAATGCTATTTTAATTGATTTTACTACCCCTAATTACTCTACTCTATTTTATTATATTAAACAAGACTGAGTTACAATTTCCTTGATCGGTATTCATTCTCAGTGCGTCAGGTACCTGCATGATTTTCAGTGATTCAATAGCGTCAAGATGCCATGGGTTTTCCACTCGTCTTATCATCATCACATTTTCGTCGCCGATGTGGTGGTTTTCTTCGATCATATGCTTTGCGACCGTTGATCTGATCATTGTTCCAGGATTCCTCCGGGCAATATCCGCTTCCCTGAAGTGTTCTCTCGCTCTTATCGCCCAAATAGAAGAAATAATTGATCAAGAAGGATTGATGCCACGATTTTGGGTTCGATACGTCGACGACATATTTGCAATTATTTCAAAGGAGGAGCTGGAAAATACATTTCGGAAAATTAATGAAATCCACCCAAAAATTAGTTTCTCAATGGAAATAGAGGAAGATAATGAAATACCGTTCTTGGACATTAAAATCATCAGAAACAATGGTATATTAGAATTCGATATATACCGTAAACCAACGAGTACACAACGTACAATCACGAATGATTCCTTCCATAGCTACGCGCACAAAATGGCAGCATACCATTCAATGATCCACCGGCTCTTGACAGTACCATTGAATGAAGAAAGATTCGAAAAAGAAAAGTCCTTCATACTACAAACCGCAATAATAAATGGATTCGAACCGACAACGATTGAGCAAATAATTAGGAAAAAGGAAGCAACGCTGCAAAGAAAAAAGTTAACGACACTAACTCAACAATCAGAAGATTTAAGGCGCGTAAGTATAACTAATTCTTTCTTTTCTAGGAATATTGGAAAAATAATGAAACAAAACGGATTTGACATCATCGCAACAAGCCGGAATAACACCTTAAAATCAAAGCTAGGATCAGCTAAGGACCCGAAATCGTTTGTCGAACCGAGTGGAGTGTATCAAATAACATGCAAGGATTGCCCGAAAATTTACGTCGGACAAACGAAACGTTTGATCCCGATAAGAGCGAGAGAACACTTCAGGGAAGCGGATATTGCCCGGAGGAATCCTGGAACAATGATCAGATCAACGGTCGCAAAGCATATGATCGAAGAAAACCACCACATCGGCGACGAAAATGTGATGATGATAAGACGAGTGGAAAACCCATGGCATCTTGACGCTATTGAATCACTGAAAATCATGCAGGTACCTGACGCACTGAGAATGAATACCGATCAAGGAAATTGTAACTCAGTCTTGTTTAATATAATAAAATAGAGTAGAGTAATTAGGGGTAGTAAAATCAATTAAAATAGCATTAGAATAATTAAACGTTAAATGTATTAATAGAATACCTAAAATTGAAACTGTTCATTGTACTGAAGAAGACTACAAATAGTAGTCGAAAACGCGTTTTACACAAAATAAATATCCAATGTTAAAAGGAAAAATTATTTTTATTTAATTTGAATATAGGTTAGTTTATTGTATATTATTTTTAATTGTTTTTTTTTTTTTTGTTTTTAATGTTTCAATAGCAATTAATACAAATAACATTATTTTGAAGAGCATGTGAAATTATTTGACCTTCGAGGAAATGACATTTAGAATACTTAAGTATTTTGAGATATTAAAATATGTTCAGTTCCAAATTTTAAGGACTAATCAATTTACCAGCATTACTTTCAAGTAGAAAAATTCAAAGGCCCTTTATATTTTTCTAAATTAAATCTACACTATTAATTCCGTAATGCGAAAGTCTACAGAGGATTCATCCTGGCACAATATGAAAATTGTTTTACAGATCTAGCTTTGTGAAGACATTTTACATATGTCAATAATTACTAGAAATTGTAATGTTACAAGCTAAATAATGAATAATAAAAGATACACTAGCACACAGAAAAGATAAATTATTATGAATCCTCTTACACAAGATGAATTGAAAAGAATTTGGTTTGCTTTCTGTTAAATTTTTTTTGTCTTGTAAATATATAAGAGAAAACTTGTAGTTATATGCAGTTATAATGTGAAATACTAGACAAAACCTTGATTTTCGCT
Organism: Odontomyia ornata; assembly: GCA_963969285.1. Taxonomy (NCBI): domain Eukaryota; kingdom Metazoa; phylum Arthropoda; class Insecta; order Diptera; family Stratiomyidae; genus Odontomyia; species Odontomyia ornata. The sequence continues at coordinate 139,017,030 of OZ017739.1, forward strand.
CGCTCGTTAATTGCAGAATGAGAGAAATAGTGTTGGAGCAAATGATAATTTCTACGAAAAGAAACTTGTATTTTTTACCGACGACGAGTATAAATCGTAATTTTAAATAAATAAATTAATGAATAAACATAAATATCACGTAAATGGAGAATGATATTTTATCACACAGAAACGAAAAATCTATTTAGCTAATTTAATTATAAAGGATAACGATACAATATATGCAACTTAAATTTAATTACACTAGATACAAACAAACAAAACGGTAGAATTTCAGATTTAAATGAATAACATCAATTTAAATGTATTGCAGGATTTAGAAGCATGCAAAGATTTAACTTTAGTTTATGTATCGATTATTACATTAACACAATATGAATAAAATGAATTGTTAGGCTAACTCAGTCTTTCCTTTCCAGCATGCCCTTCTCTTCCAGTAGGAATGGTAGCGAACGGTAAGTATGCCGTTACAAGGGTAGGGTTGTGGAAATCCGCGGATGGCCAGTTTCGCGTCGCGTGCGGTACGCGGTGCCATAATTTGTTTTGCGTTTTTTTATTAGAGTAGGTTGTTCCGATTTCGGGTTAAAGTAGGATATTTTTCGGTACCGCGTCGGCGATACTCGGGAACGCGGAATTATAAACGTTTTTGTTGTTGTCTGAAGGAATTGAAGAAATGCGGAATAAAGTAAAGATAGGTTTCGTTTCCGTATGTTGTATTTTTAGACGTGTTTGAAACGGGCACTTGATGGTGGCTGAAACAAAATAATTGAACGTAATCCATTTGAAAGACCTGCGACCGAAATCCTCTCCGAACTAGCTGGCCGACAAGCAGCCACCGCAAAATAGATTACGGTTGCACAGGCTGGTTGACCGGTTGGTACCATTCGTTGGCACGACTCAGACTTCTCGTCTAGAACTGATGAGAGGTCGGTTCAGATTTCCTTCGGGAAATCTCTTCGTTCGAGCGATTTGAAACGAAAATCATTACACATGTGTCGACAGTCCCTGTTAAGCTCACTCGGGCTCAGGCTGATCACCACAAAAGCCACTTAGATAGCAATTTCGCTGAAATATCAATCCATTTTTTGAAGAACATAGCATCTATATGTTACTTGGACCAGATCATGTATTTTTATATCTCAAGATGATGAAGATCAGGTCCCTATTTGTGTTACTGCGTCAAATAAGCAAGCACTTCTTTTAATGCACATGGAATACAGAATTAAATTGCCTGATCACGACTGGGTAATAGCTGAGCGGCATAAATTAATACTATCAGTTTATGCTGGCAGCAAAATCACTTCGAGTATGTTAGGACAACTGCAAGCCTTTGGATATTCTGGACCAACATACATAGTTCATCTACTGGTTCTACTCATTCTCAGGATTTTGAGGCGTTGCTCGAACTTGAAGAGTTTCAAGCATTGGCTTAAACTGAACATGGATTAGTAAAACCAGTGGTAATCATGACGGTTGATAGAGGGCCAGATGAAAATCCACTTTATCAAAAAAGTATGGGGTTTGCTATACAACACTTTAAGCGACATGATCTCGATGCATTGTTTTTAACTACCAATGCTCCTGGCAGAAGTGCGTATAACAGAGTAGAGCGTAAAATGGCTCATCTTAGTCGGGAACTGGCTGGTTTAATATTGCCTCATGACCATTTACTGATGTGCATTATTCAAAACTTAGAGCATCACGATGTTGAATGGCTCTATGAGAACGACATAGACATTCCAAAATCGAATGAAAGTGAGCAGACATACAACATTGAGCAGCAAACATCCAATATCATCGAAAACTTAGAATCATGGATTCGTGTGTCATGGGCTGAAGACTGTTAATTGAAATTAATATGGTCACCAAAAAATTTAAAAGAAGTTTGTTTTGTTCGTAATATCACTTATGATTATAATATTTGGTACCTCACCCTATGTTGAATACCATGTCAATAAAGTTTGTTTAAATGAATATTAAGTGCGTTAAAGTTCTCTATCCTAAATCTATTTTTTTAATTCTATTATTATAACTGCTGCTGATGAATAAATAAAAAAACAGGATACATTTAAAGAACAAGTTGGGTAGATAGACCTACGCTCATGTCAGAAGGGTTTCGTATCCAACTTCTCCGAAATATAGTCACCAGCAACGAATAAAGTCAAGAAATATGTCAAAGAGATGTGCACGTTTATAAGAAAATCCATTGTTTTTCTACTTCTAACGGTCGCCATTTTGTTGCAAATCAGCAAAAATCACTCAAACCATGAATTTCCAAAAATATTAATGTTATTGACCTTATTTGAAAATTTCAAGAAGATAAAATCAAAACTGCAGGGACTGATTCGATGGAAAGTCCATAAAATACCAAAATCATGTGTTATTATTGTTGTAACTGGAGAAATTTCAAAGGGTTATAAATCTGTGTCTATCATTCGATTTTCATCAAACTTACAAGGCTTAAGGACCTTTTATAGGACTACTTAAATATTGTTTAGTTTAAGGGTACGTATACGGTTTTATTGGGGAAAATGTGAAATTCAAATATCATACTATTATTAACAAAGTTGAGCGAAATGTGACTTCTAAGGTATTTGTTGTTGTTGTACTCATAAACACCTACCTCCATAAGTTTTTCCAGATTTTTCGGATCACAGGTGTCCAATTGCGAGGGGGCAGGGGACACACATTTTTCGTGTATTTCCCCTCCATGTGCGCCCCTCGAAGCAAAAAGTGTCAAATTAAGACCTGTTTTGAAAAGTTCTCATCAAAACCTTTCATTTGATACGGATATCACCTACCTTTGATGAAATTATTTTTTTCGTGGGTTACTCCCCCATGTGGGGAGACCCCTTCTTAAATACCTTATAAAATTTTTTTGTAGTTGAACTTTGAAGAGAGCACTACACTTGCATACAAAATTTGATGTTGCTAGCTTAAGTAGTTTGCGAGAAAAAGTGCTGTGACACACGGACGGACAGACAGACAGGTCGCGACTTTAGTATACGAGTATAACATATAACAATGTTAACGTAAGCATGGGAGGGTGGGGGGGGTTTAAGAGTGTTGCTTACTTTTGCTGGCAAGGGGAATGGGGGGGTGGTAAATAATTGTAATAAATCTGCTTACCTAATACTTTAACGACCCCCTAGGTATGACAGTTTTTAAAATGGAATATACCTTATTCTCATGGAGAAATAAGAATTATGCATATAATTGCAGGATTTCGACATTTCAAGTAGTACCACACGGCCAACATAAAGTGATTACTCGCTCATGAAATTCAAATTTAGCGTGATCAAATCTTTGAAATAAGTAGCAGTTTAAGGGAAAAAGTAAAATTTAATCAAAATTAAGAAACGAAAATCTTTAGGACTTTCTATTTTTTATTTCCGTAGTTCTTTCCTGCTCTTCAAAGCCATCTAAATATGCAATATATCATTGCCTACACATCACAATATATGTGTTTTCCTATAAATTACATACGATAAAAAAAATTATGCAGAAGCGTACGTGTTTAAAATAGTTAATATATATTTTGACAAGATTCTCTGAATGTTCTTGTTCTTCAAATTCTGTTTGTATAAAGGAAGAACCTTGCACATTATAATAAAGTCTTCGTTTTATTGTGAATTTAGAAGTGTAAAGATAAACGGAAGCTTATGTCTGAAAAAGTAAGATACCATACGTGTAGTATAGTATAAGTTAAGCAATCCAATTATTGTCAATATACTTATAGAAGAATAAAACATGAATATGCAAGCTTATATAGTTTATATATTAAAAACAAGCTCATTATCTTGATAAAACTACGAGCTACATGAAAATTACTTGTGATTTATAATGATGAGAAATGACGTGTTCAAATGAATAGTTGGTGCGATGTATCAGAATTGATTTATGTGTGACCGTTTAAAAATATCGCTGAAGCATTAGTATTGTAGTCACGATTGAGCTCAAATCAGCTACGATCACTTCATTTAAATTACTGCTACAATCTAAGTAGAAATAGCTTAAGAAAAATATTTCAAGCCTCTACTAGGTTCCGTTTTAGAGATGGATAAAAATTTAATTATTAATCTACTCATAGATAAATATGTAAAAGTCTTATAATAATGTTATAATTTTATTAACAGTCAAGTTAACGCAATAAACAGTAACTTCAGGCAAACTACAATATCCACAACAACAATAATTCCAACTATTAGATTGGACGGTAACCATCAAAGATGACAGGTTTTATATGCACATACTCGTATACTATAATTACTTAGTAACTAATTTTCATACGCAATTACTAACGACGCTTGGATGAGAGCGCTTTGTACTCGACTGACTTTATCGCTAGAAGTGGAAATTTCATTGAGAAATAAATTGCTGCTAGAAATGATTTTTGTTTTTCAAGAACACACAGCTATAAAGACTATTCCATAAATCTTTAAAAATTAGAAGGCTAGTTTTTTTCAAAAACTATTCGCAAATTTTATACTAGCATAGTGAAGAATCAAAATAGAACAAATTTATTGGAAATGCAAATAAAATTGTTTAATGATAAAATCGTCTAGATTGAACCTAAAGGAACATATAAATGAACTGTCCACTGCATACACATACGAGTATAGTAGGCATATAGAGCTCTACTGGTGGAAAAAACATAATCGACTCCAGCTTAAGCCCAAATTGAAACCCGGCAATTCTTACACAATTTGTACACACGCAGCCACATAATTATTTAGTTTTTGCAGCCTAAAATAGACAAACATATCAGTAAATACAATCATTTTTTTATTTTTTATGTAGCGCATTACCAAACTTTACGTAATTTCATGTTCGTTTTATGTTAATAATGAACAAAATCGCCCCCTGTGTTAGCTTAATATATTTTTTGATTTTGAATGAATAGCAAACAAATAGATTTTTTAAAAAATGTTTCAAAAATCAACATTAATTTTCGATTAATATACAAATTTATTTATCATGGACACAAATGGAATATATGTTCAATGATCATGGCCTCCATACATAACCAACGTAAGTATAACAAGCCCTGCAGGCGAAATTTGCATTTGGAGTAGTCAGCCTCCTTGTGGCAAGCTCCCTTGAGCTGTCTGCCTACTTTGGCAGAAGCAAATGCTTGCATGGCGTAATATATTCTACGAGTATGTTTCACATGAAAAAAAGTAGAAAACACATTCTTTGCATGCTTGAAATTCACCTTGTACTGTCGACTTGTAGTGTAATAGGTTGATTAATGTCCATGTAGGACTGCAGCTATGGTCTGCTCCCTCGGCGAAAGAGGATGGTAAGATACGCCGAGATTGGCCTTGTCTGGGGACGCGTGAATGCGTTGGCAGGCTAGCGTTGCGGTGTTGTGGGGTAGGTTCTTTCCCCCAACACAAGGACCCACTACCAAACAATTTCGCATCCACGAATTCCTGGGTCAAACAACAGTCTACCGAAGTCAAAAAAAGTAGGTACCCAGCTAAGGGTTAGAAATTACAGACGAAAAAGGACAAACTGGACCTGGGGAAGATAGACGGACTTAAGGGAGACTTCGTCGTTACCCGACGATTCTTATGGCCCACAAATAAGAGTGGGGCATCCAGATGGAGGTGGTGCCCCCTCGCACCCTCCCAACCGGGTCAAGATCCAAACGTAGACGTGGCCATATATTTCCCATGATATAATTAATTGTTCAAAAATGTCCATTGAATGTAAGCAAAACGCATGGAATATCTGAGAATCCGCTATTTCAAATTCACGGGGGGCATTTTCAAAGCCAGTACTTTGGAATATTTCCGTGAGGAGAGCATTCACCCATACTATTGATCGTTCAAAAGAAGAACTTCTTATCGGGATTATACCAGGTGATGAATCATGGGGTTACGGTAATGACATCAAACCGAACACGACGTGTATCTAATCTCGCAAACACCCATCGTGCACTTACTAGTTTTAATTATTTGAAACGAACCGTCACTCCGAATGTTACTTTAGTTTTACAGTTTATTAAATGATTTTGTGATCTAAATTCCTTCCCAAACGCATTAATACCGCTTCAATATCTTATAACTACTTTAGGAATATTTTTCAGGAAGTCTCGGCACACAACGTTACCCGAGTCATCATTTTTTCAAAAGGAAATAGAATACTATGTGTAACTCGTCCACTAAATACCTTCCAATGAACGCCACTGCTGTCCAAGACTTCGATGTGGAGTTAGCGCTGATGGTCCATTCGACAGTGGCAATCCTGTGGACGAGAGCTCGCCAGAAGTAGAAACAGCCGTTGCCTCGCTGGTGTTTGGCTAAAGCTTCCAGGTCTCGGTCAACCCTTCGTTGTCGGAACATGCGCCCCAAACCGCGACAAATCGGTTTGCGAACAACCGAGGCAACTCTCACCACTGTGAACAAGGAAACACATATATTTTTTTTCTCGACTAAGATGAAGGCTTTTCTTCGCACTTACTCACGTGACGTCGATCTTATCTTTGCGACGATTTCTCCCGGGAAGCGCCCGCTTTCCCAATAAGAAAGGCCACAACGTTGAACACCATTAACGCCCATCCGACTGCCTTGCCTTTACTCGCGATTCATTTCGCGCAGCCGCTCCAATGGCAAACCAAACTTCTTCCACTTTATGTTGGGACAACGAATTTACTATGAAACATATTAATATTGAAGTTTGTATACAAATTTTCCATCCTTGCAATATATGACTTACTCCGTCCAGGCGGCACCTTGCAATGATTTTCTCTTTCAAGTGCTCAAACGTCTAGATTTCCCAAAGGAAATCTGAACCGACCTCTCATCGGTTCTAGACGTGAAGTCTGAGTCGTGTCAACGAATGGTACCAATCGGTCAACCAGTCCGTGCACTCGTAATCCATTTCGCGGTAGCTGCTTGTCGGCCAGCTAGTTCGGAGAGGATTTCGGTGACGGATCTTTTGAAGGGATTACGCTCGATTACTTTATTTCAGCCACCATTACGTGCCCGTTTCAAACACGCCCAAAATACAAACATTAGCATACGGAGGAGAAACCTATCCGTATTTCTTAAATTCATCCAGACAACAACCAAAAATGTATATAATTCCTCGTTCCCAACTATTACCGACGCGGTACCGAAAAATATTCTGCTTTAACTCGAATCTGAAAAACCCTATCCTAATAAAAACGCAAGGCAAATTATGGTACCACGTACCGAATGCGACGCAAAACCCTATCCTTGTAACGGCCTACCTACCGCTCGCTGCCATTCCTGCTGGAAGAGAAGGGTATGCTGGAAAGAAAGTCGTTTTTTGTTTAGCAATTTATGTTATTTATTGGTCCTACTCAAGCTGAATTCATTCAAAGTTTTACAAAAATAAAAATCGGCCCATAATCTGCTTGACATCTTCAAGAAATTGAAGGCGATCCGATAATTTTTCATCTTTTTTTACAATTAATTTTAGTTTATTTGCTTTTTTTATGTACTTAATAGTAATTAGCTTTAAAATGTAATGTACTTATATATTTTTTTGTACCACTAGTAAATACAGTAAAAAGCTATGACCAAGGAATACAAAATATACAGAAAATAGATACAATAATATACAGAGAAAAACATAAAGTGATAATTGTAGAGGTTATTAAAAGTGATATAAAGATGAGTATAAATAATATTATATATATATATAATATATATATATATATATATATATATATATATATATATATATATATATATATATATATATATATAATATTTTGCTTTCCCATTTTCTTTTAAATGAATTCTGTTAAAATAGGGTGGATGCACTGTTTGGTTTGCCAGCACAAAACTTTCCCATTCACTAAACATCCCAACTTCATAATTGCATTAAGTGCGCAAGCCAACAGTTACGTTTACAATTTACTTGCCGATACTTAATCGTAGAACTAACTTTGTAACCTCCAAATGTTCTTCTATGTATTTAACCGTAACTATGTCACCTCCCTCGTCAGGGCATCCACCCTCGCTTGTCTAATGCGTCATGAACGCCGCAAGTTGATCCGCACAGACAGCAAATTGTGGTTAGTTACTTCATTAATGTTTGTACTCAAGGTCTCACGATTTACTTACTTTGAGGTTAGGTACTCCACCCTTTATCAAGATTTTCCATTCTCCGATTCTTAATTTGCTAATCCTCACTTAGTTTGTTTTGTATTGAACTTCAGATAAGTTTCCTCTTAACGTTTTCACAAAATCCGAGGTACGTGCTTACGACTCTGTTGAAAAAACACTTTTCTTAATTACTCTCACAGTAAAGACGCTCGCATTGAGAAATTTAGTCCTTGCGGAAATTTTTGTTTTTAATCGTTCGCGAATACTTTTGATTACTTTCCCGAGCCCGATGATAGATAAAAATCCTCATGGCCGTCCAGCCATCTGTACCCGTGTCTTCCGCTTTTCAAGCCCACTCACACAAGTTCATCTTCCTCTCAAGTGTCAAAATGCGGTTCAGTGACAGCGAGGGGCTAGAGAGTGCACTCCAAACCGACGACGTCAATAACGACTTACGAATTATCGTCAGTGGCGTAGGGCAGATTCATTACAACCATGTCGAGTACAGCAGCTTTCAACTGCTTGGAATTTCGCCAAGATGAAGAGTTCTTCGAGCGCTAAATGTATGGTGACACACGAACTCCCGAACTCAAACACAAAATGTTTCGAGCCGAGCTACTAAACTTTTCATCCGCCCTAACCCCAAAAAGAATTCTTTGACACTCTTCCGCTCCGTTTCAATACCATTTCATCCCCAATTTAGTACACCGGCAAGGTGTTCATACACTGTAAATTTAATGTGGTGGATTTAAATTGTACTAAATTAACAAAATTTAAACGAAGTAAGGAAAAACGAATAAGATTTGAACTAACAATATATGTAAGTTAAATCCCATAACGAATATAATTAAAGGGAAGCATTTAAATTTAATATAAAGGAAAATTGATATAAAATACATTTAATATAAAGGGAAATTGATAAAAAATTACATTTAATATAAAGGGTAATTGATATAGAACTCTTCTTCTTCTGCTTAGCACTACAGCCCCTCTCGGGCCTTCGCTTCCTGCAAATAGCGCCTCCAACTGTCTCGGTCCATTGACCGCGTCCTCTAATTTCGAAATCCGAGCAGCAATGAACTGTCTTCGTCGACCGAGTCAGACGAGATATAGAATTACATTTAATAATAATAAGAACAAAGAAAATTATTTTTACAAATTACGGTTATGAATGGAAATAATTAATTATGTTTCTAAATCTGCCGCATAAAATAACAAGTAGGGGATAGGAAGGTTTTCGAGCAGTTTGCTTGTGAAACTGCTCGATTAATACTGCGTACTTGAACTTTTTAAAATAGCTCAATGAAACAAACGCTCAATTCTTGAGGAGGTAAGCAAACTCGTATTCTTTTAATTTTGAATCTCAATAAAACATAAACGGATGTATGAACTGAATCAAAATTTACTTCATAAGGAGCACTACGATGTACTCCAGGGAAACCTTCTTGATTTCATTGTTGAAATTCGGTGTCAAATCATACAAAACCCCAATTTTCGTTAATACTTCCACATTCCTTCATATACTGCCATATAAATTTATGCAGAAAGTCAGCCTACATGTTGTGATGTACGTAATACTAGGGCTTTCATGTATATGGCTAGTTAAGCTGTAGTAAGGCTTTGTCTCCATATACATAGTCCCCCACAATAGTTGTGATGTCACTATGATGTTCATAAGAAACTAATAGTACAACAATGTCAGAGAGGATGGATGTGAAATGCGTCGAGAGCAAAGCCTTATTACAGCTTAACAAGCCATGTACATGAAAGCCCTACTATCCAATACATAACCAAATGTAGACTGGCTTTCTGCTCAAATTTATATAGCGGTATATGAAGAAATGTGGAAGTGTCAACAACAGTCAAGGTTTTGTATGGTTTTCAGGCCAATTTCAACAGTTGAATCAAAGTATTCCGCGAAAACATCGTCACGCTCCTTATGAATTAAATATTGTTTCAGTTCAGACATCCGTTCATGTTTTATTGAGAAAAAAAAAGTAAAAAAAGGAGTTTGCCTACCCCTTTCTTCTTCTGAGCACTACAGCCCCTCTCGGGCCTTCGCTTCCTGGAAATAGCGCCTCCAACTGTCTCGGCCCATTGACCGCATCCTCCGATTCTGAAATCTGAGCAGCGATGAACTGTCTTCGTCGACCGAGTCAGACCAGCATTTCCTTGGTTTCCCCACTGGTCTCCGGCCTTCAGTTCTCCCAACGAATACCTTTTTGGGTATCTGTTGTTCGTCCATACGATTCATTTGTCCAGCCCATTGCAGCTTCCGCAGTCTTACAATCGTTCAGATATCTGGTTCGTCGAAAAATTCATACAACTCATGATTGTATCGAATTCGCCATTGGTCCCCGTCTAGCTTCGCTCCAATTATTCGTCTCAGGACCCGTCGCTCAAAGACGTTCAATATATTTGCGGATGCTTGAGTTAAGGTCCATGTTTCACACCCATAGCATTACACAGGTCTTATCACAGATTTGCATACTTGGAGCTTTGTTCTCCTGTGTATGCAGCTGGTCTTTAATATCGTCAATAATGAATAAAATATTGTATTTGCGAGCTGTATTTTTCGGGGTGTTTCGTCTTTTTCATTGCTTATTTTCGTTATTTTGCGCTTAAATACACAAATTCGCTAGCATTCTCGATACTGTATTCGCCAAGTGTGATATTTTGTGTATTTTAGGTATTTTTCCTCGACTGCGTCATGGGCTCTGTTTTATTTTCATTGATTGATTGATTGATTGATTTGTAGCCCTACTAGTTTTCCTTCGATGTCGAGTCTCAAGAAGAGTTCTTTGGCAGTTGTTAATGACCGTGACAGAATGTTGATGTCGTCCGCATAGGCCACTACCTGGCTCGACTTATACAGTAATGTGCCTCGCGTATCGACAGGTAGCTTCCTTATGACGTACTCCAGAGCCAAATTGAATAGCAATGGGGCCAGCCCATCTCCCTGCTTTAGTCCGATATTTGTGTCAAAGGCATCGGTGAGTTGTTTAATGATGCCTACCTCCGCAAGCTAAATATCAGTGGAAAGAGTTGAGCGTGTGTTTCATTTAGCTGTTCTAAAAAGTGTATGCAAGGAACGTGTTCTACACTTTTTTCATGTGAAACATAGTATTGTATATATTACGCAATCCAAGCATTTGCTTCTGCTGAAGTACGCTGACAGCTCATGGGAGCTTACCACAAGTAGAACAACTACTACAAATTTAAATTTTCCGTGCAGCAACTGTAAATAAAAAAAAATAAAAGATTAAATTTTACTTAATTTACGAAACATACATTCCCGGCAGGCTTCCGATGGCCTCTTTCATGATTCCGCACACATCAATTCAGTTTCCTTTTCCTAGCCCAACAAAGCTCGCGATTAAATTCAAACTTTCCAGATTAATTCGTAATCATTTTGGCGACAATACGAGTTGTCTTAAAAATTTTTTTTGTTTACTATTTAAAATTCAACTTCATAAGCTGCCTCTCGTCAGCTGTGGAATTTGAGCTTTCATTGTTTTGTGTTTTCGTTGACAATTTGGCTATAATCAATGCCTCCTCACACAGGCCCGAAAACGGAAGCATGACGTCACAATGCGTACCTGGATTTTAGACCTACTGACCTGTTATTTTAGACCAATTGTACAGCTTTTGACAGTTTCCACTATGACGTTATGTACGTTAATTGCTTTCCTTTCGGGCCTGAGTAAGCAGGCGTTACCATAATACAATAACTAACAAGTACTCTTGGATGTCAATAATTATTACAACAAAAATTGATAGGCCTGAGTAAGCAGGCGTTGCCGTAATACAATAACTAACAAGTACTCTTGGATGTCAATAATTATTACAACACAAAATTGATGGAGGAATGTAAAATGAAGACAAGAAAGGGCTGAAAATAAAAAGGTTTCGTCCTCTAGGGAAAGAGAGACAGATATACCTACGGCCCATATGTGACATTTTGTTAGCTACTTTGCCCACGCTTGCCTATGTTTGGGTTTGTACATGAAGCGGAACTTACAGTTGCGTGCGTTGAAATTTAGCCATTTTCATGTCACCAGTTAAAAAAAAGTTTAATGCTTATCGGAATATATTGCCAGATTGATAAGAGTGGTCATATCTGGCGGGAAAGCTAATTTGAAATGAATTTCAATGCAATGTTTTAAGAACTATAGAAACATAGAAATGTGTAGCATACTGTAGCAATCCTGATGAGTTGAAAAAGCTTTTTCAATTGCTATTGAACTGAAAAAAAAAATTGTGTAGTTTAGTGAAAGTGTAAGCAACAAAATAAGTCTTTTGGTTTGTTTGGTAATTTCACTCACATCGGCAAAGGTACTTTGAGTTTCGTTTTATTGAAAAAAATTGTGATTATTTCATATTTAGAAAATGACTTCAAAACAAAAAAGTCAAGTCTGGATGCATTTTTCCGAAATCAGTCAACTGCAAAATTGAATGTAACTACTGAGGGCAACAACTTTCAGTGGCTAATAAATCTACTTGTGGTCTAATACGCCATTTAAAAATATATCCAGGACAACAAATGGCAAGACAAACGACTTCTATGTTACTAGCCGAGAAGAAATTTCAAAAACATTATTGACGGTTTCCGCTGCAAGAAGTGCAACACAAAATATGCAACAGTTTACTCAACAGCCAGCGACACCAATCTGTGTTGATATTACAGGCTATTTTAATAAGCCTCTCACATTGAAAAGGCAGAAAGAAATTGATCGCCAACTTATAACAATGATCACAAATGAATATCATCCTTTCAGTACTGGAGAAGATCTACAATTTAAAAGGCTGCTGCTACTGTTAAACCAACATTATAAACTACCAAGTAGAACAGTTTCTAATTCACTAATACCTGCGCTTTACAATAAAACTGTGGACTTAGTAAAAACTTGATAGGAAAGAGCTGTTTTTGTTTGTCTTACTGTAGATGCATGGACGTCGCGTCCCAATGATAGTTTTTATAGCGTAACGGCGCACTATATTGTGGAAAATGACAAAAAAACATTTCTTGCCTCCAATCTGTTAGGCTGTAGACCATATACCGAAAAACACACCGGACAAAATATTGCGACAGGGTTGAAAAATATGGTAACTTTATGGAATATACAAGGCAAGATTTCGGCAGTTTTAACAGATCATGCTGCCAAGATGAAATGTGCAGTGCGTTTGTATGGATGGGAAAGTTGGAATTGCTTCGTTAATTTATTGAACATAGTAACTCAAGCTGGTCTTAAGGAAATAAATATAAGTTCGGTTGTAGCCAAACTGAAAGCAATCAACAAGTATTTCAACAAAATCAGTAGTGGATACAACCAGTTTATGGCTTCACAAGATGAAATGGAACTTCCACCCCTTAAAACTAAAAAATTACCCCTACTTGATGGGATTCAACATTTGACATGATGCGTCGTGCTTTAATTTAAAAAAAAAAATGCTGTAGTGTCCACTACAGCTCTCATTAATTCTTCTATAAACTCTTCTGCAGAAGAAACTGTACCTGTGTTCAACAATAACGAATGGTAGATTGCTGAGCAATCTGTAGAAATGCTTGAAATCTTTAATACAGTGACAAATGCTGTAAGCGCAGAAAAACTCGCAAGCACTTCGTCGATTATTGTTTAATACAAAAAATTAAAAAAGAGCTTAATGTCATTTTGCGAAAGAAGCGAGTTTTTACCTGAATTCAAAATTAATATTTGAATTGGACCGCAGATTGTGTAGCATCGAACAATACAATCGAATTGCGTTCGCTATGATTCTTGACCTCAGATTTAAAAAATTTGGATTTCTAGATGAGAATAATTATGAACAATCTGTCCATAAACTTTGTTTGGAGTTGGAAGCTGACTCCATTGAAAATTTTGTCATCATTCACCAACCAAATTCAGAAATAATAGCGAATCCAAATAAATCCCAACCTGCATCATGTTCAACTGATTGTAATGATTTTGATTCTACGTCCGAACGAGGAACCGACCTCTCATCGGTTCTAGACGCTAAGTCTGAGTAGTGCCAACGGATGGTACCCTACGGTCAACCACTCCGTGCACCGTAATCCATTCACGCGGTGGCTGCTTGTCGGCCAGCTAAATCAGAGAGGATTTTGGTCGCGGGTCTCCGAATGGATTACGCTCCTTTACAATCTTCAGCCACCAATACATGCCCGTTTTCAAACGTGTCACCAAAACAAAACCATACGGAGGGGAAACCTATTTTACGTTACTCCGTATTTCTTCATCAATCAGTCAAGAACAAAAATCTAATCTTTACTTCGCGTACCGAATTTCCGACGCGGTACCGAAAAATATACTACGCTAACTCAACCCGACGAAAGCTACGCTAATAAAAAGTCAAAACCAACGAAGGTACCGCGTACCGCGCGCGACGCGAAACCGACCTCAGCGGATTTTCTCAAACCCTACCCTCGCGACGGCATACATACCATGCACTCTATTTCCCGCTGAAAGAAAGGACCACTGGAAAGGAAAATCGTGTTTTTAGTTAGCAAGTCATATTATTATTAAATTCAATAAAATTAGGATTTCCCTTACAAATATTAGTATCTTCCATTTAAAAACGAGAAAATTCTATAATCTACCAATCTGTACCAAAAAAATCGTGCAAATATCTATCTTAGATACTTCTCCTTATCTGACTTGATTTTAGTAGTCTACTTTTTCTTATTTTAAGCTTTAGTTTGAGAAAACACAAACTATCTTTCATCTATGTTTTGGATTTAAATTTTACGTTTAAAAAAAATATCACTTTAAGGATTTTCGTATATTCTAAGCATTAAACAAATTGCTGGTTGCTTGTTTGTTGTAAATTTAGTCATATCGAGCTTATTTCTCATGGGGAAAGGATTCGAGGGCTAGAAATGTTTTGGAATTTCTAAAACGTTCACATGTATCGTGTTCAAGAAATAAGAGCGATTTATCACTAAAGAAGAGTTAAAACTGATTAAGTTTCAAAAACTAACATTTGCACAATTCAGACATTTCAAAGGAAGTATAGGCTGCCTTTTTGCCTCACATTTCTTTGTCTCAATTTTTCCGTTTTTTTTTTTCTTAAATCTTTCAATTGCATGCTTACTTAAATCGAATTAATTTAAATTTATGACACATAAATTGAAATTTTTCCAATAGATAAAAACTCAAAATATGTATGATTGGGCAATTAATTCACTTCGTTGATAAGGAAAGCATCATAATATTGTGAGATGATTAGCATTACGTTCTCTTCAATATTTCTGACAAAACTTAAAGTTAACCATTTTATCTCTTCTTCCTTATAGTCGATTACTTATTATAGTATTCAAAACAAAAATTATAACTACATTTAAGTTATTTTTCCTTTATGCTTTCTTCTATTCAAACAAATAAGGCACAACTCTGTACTATACAAAAAAAATAATTTTTCTTTTCAATTATACTTTACTTCAATTACGAGTCGACGTGTATTTTGAATGCAATCAGCCGGATTTTCTGTTTTTTCTTTGTTTTTAAATAAGGAAATTATTTGTGTTTTTATTTTCAATGGAATATTGTATTTTGTGTAACTTCGCTGATCAATTGTCGCTTACGTTTCTTTTAAAGTTCATAAAAAATATCGCATCTACTACTTTAGGCTGTTTCACAAGGATGGAATAGAATACTTCCAAATGGTTCAGGAATATTTTCTATTTTGGTAATTTTTAGATTGAACGGCAGCAAATTTATTGACTAGTCGATAAATTACTTCAGAGAATCGTTTTGAAGTGCCATTCGAAATTTCAGTGACAAAGAAAGGAAACTTGTTATCAAAGGCAATTTATACAATAAAAAGCAACCATTTGAAAACAAATGTTTTTTGTTTATGACTTTCATTATCACTAGCGAACTTTAATTTGGTTGGCAGATGGTATTTCCATTTTGCGACTGTTACATCAAGCTCATCTTCTAAACGCATGAGAGTTCGCAGCGAATGGTTAAAAACAGCATACAGTTTTTCAAATATCGATGTGCAGTTACTTATCAGAGTACTTAATTAAAACTTCATTTTTTTTGCGTGACCTTGACCCTGTTAAGTAACATGTTACATATTTTGATATTGTTACGAAAAAGGTTCAAGTGTTCTTAGTTTTAGAATCTTTTTACTTTGATCCGATCGTTTGCAGTTTATTAGTTGGCTATTGTTAGCTTCTGCGTTTGGCGACATACATCTAATCATATTCACTTAAATTTGAAGTCCACTTGAATCAATATAGATTGATTATTAATGATCCCGACTTCATTTAAAAATCTTATGTACTAAATATTTAAATATGATTTAATATTTCCTCAACATATTGGCAAGGCGATTGAAAATCCGCCGATATCGCAGGCAGGTGTAGCCGATTTTAAAGTCCCCGAATTTTTTTCCTTATGATTAATCTTGGTATATCTACCTTGGGAAGAACGAGAAAATGATGTTTAGCCTTTGGATATTTATCTCGAATCACAACAGCACAATCAGATGAAATAAGCAACAAATCCGGATCGTTCAAAGTTTTGACCAGAACCATATTCCAGGATGGTTTTGCGGGCAATGAAGCTGTCCTTGTAAGTTGAGTTGATAGAAACACAAGTAAAACTTCTT
The DNA here is from genome assembly GCA_963969285.1 of Odontomyia ornata. Lineage (NCBI taxonomy): Eukaryota > Metazoa > Arthropoda > Insecta > Diptera > Stratiomyidae > Odontomyia > Odontomyia ornata. The sequence goes on from OZ017739.1 coordinate 139,033,748, forward strand.
TCAACGTATGAAAGTGATTTACCTGATCGAAACATCGGCACTTGAGAACAATGTCAATTGTAGAATAACCTCACAAGTATCGTACACGAATATGTAAATGGAGTGAAACATAAATAATGGAATGCAATCTACTTATATTTGCATTAATTTCCATTCTATCACTATTTTTGTATTGTACTCACAACACAAAATAGAAAACTTCACTTTTCAATTTTTGTTGACACACACCCGCCATGTGGCTGTGTCCACTTGACTCTTCTTCGGTGACGGCCACTACGTGCACACTTCACTACCATGTGGCTGTCAATTCCTCTTGACATCCCACGACAAAATTGACGTGGGATGTGCGCCCGTCGCAACCAACGTGAAATGACAAGCCACCTAGCAACAAGGTGTGTTAGTAGTGGTCGCCAGCGGCGTCGCATGATTCATTACATGATCTCTTGGATATGCTTTGGAAAGAGTTTATTTTTACATTCTTTTTGTTAGAATAAATAAAATCTTTACTAAAAGTTATGAAATGAACAAATAAAGAGTAATTTAGTTTAAGTAAAATTTTTTTTATTTAATTAGCTGCTATTTTCTTTATTTTTTCGTAGAACTACAGCCCCTTTCGGGCCTTCGCTTAGAGATAGTTAGAGTGTCTCATTGTCATGATCGAATGTATTGGCGCTCCACAAGGTGATATGATCATTATCACGCCTTGGCCGTGTGTTCGTCCACCCAGCTACGATAAGTTCTGATTTTAAACCAACGCGTATCATAACTGAACAGGCTTATAAATTCCATCCGAAGGATCACTTGAACTAAATGAACTTGAACCAAAGACCTTCGGCTTACGGGCTTAGTGCTCTAACCACTAAGCCACGCGGACTACATATACTAAGCCACACGGACTACATATACAGCTTATACTTTTTTACAATTCCTTGCTTAGTTTCAATTCCTACCGCACAATAAAATGAAATGCATGTTTGCAATTTAAAACTAACTTTCAATATTGTTTTTTCCTACTATTTCTAATAAAGGGAAAGAAATATTGAAAAAGCTTCTACGGCTTGGGAGCAAATCAAATTTGATGCACTATGTGCGCATTCACATAACGCCCTAATCGTGCATACATTGCTTTTCATCAACCAAACTTGTATCAAATACCTCATACTCACTCATATCGCGCCGTGCCGTAACGTAGTGCTAATCCAAATGGATAGATACATCCCTTGAATCCAATGTTATCACCAACACAGCAACTGTGTTGATGCCAAGCGTTAAATCCCTCGACATGGAGATTGATGCCAAAATGCGCTACTGCGCTGTTGATACCGAGGATCAGTACCAACGCAGTTACCCATGTCTAGTAGTAAGTATTACTGCCATATGGCTTTTATCTTACGTCGGTTCCACATTGCACCAAAATGCCTACGTTAAAAATGAAGTGTTGAGTAGGACATTTTCATACAATTTTCTCCTGAATTAAATACGTTACTTCAGTACAATAAGTAAATAGCATTAGGCTTTGCCCAATATTTATGTGTTGGGTGAAAATTGTTTCGCTACAAGAAGAGAAACAAAATGAAGAATCAATTTCATGATGCATTCATACATATGTATTAACAAAAAATGAGAACAAACTCGAACACAGGGTTAAGTGGGGTAAAATGCTCGATTGAAAGCAATACTCTAGATGAATTAAATGTTCTTCTTTATTTCTACATCAAAGCATCCATATGGTCATATCCACAGTACAAGAAAAATGTACAGTAATTTAACCCATGATTCCTCATCGTAAATTCCACGGTTAAATGGTAGTAAATGTTCTCGGGGTCACACATTGGGTTTATGGTTCCCCAATAATGGGATATTGAATGCCAAAATGCTAATAACTGTAAATACATCTACAGCTCTGCTACTAAATTCTACTTACAGTCCCTTTGTGGGGACGTAAGAGGGTGAAGGTGAGTTTTCCGCGCCTGAAAACGGAATCGAAGCAATAATCAGCCCGCCAGAATGGAGGTTGGGTGACAGGCTAACTCCCCGTTCCTGGACAACACTACAATGTTTCGGAAACTGCAGAGGGGCCTTGGAATGGATTGGACCTACGGAAACTACCTCACAAACGAAAAAACGACTATGGCATTTGATCCTGAAATGTCAGATCACTCAATTACCCTGTCAATATAAATTAAATGTACTGGCGATCCAGGAAACGCACTGGACTGGGAATGATATTCAAGACATGAGATCGCACACAATATTCAAAAGTGGGAAGCCTGCTGAAAAGCGTGAATTTGGAGTGTCCTTCAATGTGGATAAGGAGTTCAAATCGCACGTTATTGATATTAAGGTAGTCAATGAATGGTTGTGTGTGATCCGTATAAAAGTGAAATTCTTCAAAATCTGGCTGATTAATGTTCATGCCCCGACCGAAGAAAAGGACGAAGAAACGAAGGAAACGTTCTACAATCACCTGGAAAGACTAGTCAACTCATTTCCTACAGACGACACAAAAATAATTCTGGGTGGTTTCAACGCTAAAGTTTGCAATGAAATATCTCATCGGGGAACGACCGGAGAATATAGCCTCCACCATGAATCAAATGACAACGGCCAGCGCCTGATTGACTTTGGACGTAGCAGAAATCTGGTCCTACGTTCGACTTGCTTCCAACATCGACGCTTCATAAAATGACCTAAGTATCATCGGATGGCAACACACAAAACCAGATTGACGATGTTCTGATCCAACAACGTGGGGCCTCGAGCATACGTGACGTCTGTACATACCGAGAAGCCAATTGTAACTCAGATCATTACTTGATCAAAATAACTTATCGAAGTCATATGTCAAAGGCATATTCGGTGAAGACCAGCCCCCCACCAAAATTTGAAATGAAAGGCTCAAAACGGCGTCTGTGGCCAAAAATTTCACGGAAACCCTCGACAACCAGTTGGCTCCCAATTTATCAGACGCATTGCTGAAAAAATGGGTGGAAGCGAAAGTGAAAATTAAAACCGTAGCAGAACACACAATCGGACATCAAGCCGGGCGCAAGAGAAATGATTGGTTCGATAATGAGTGCCAGAATGCGTAAGACAAAAAGAATTAGGCGTACAAAGATTATTATGGTAGGTATACCACGACGAAGATAGAACATTATGAAAATCTGAGAAGAGATAATTACTTGTAGTGTTAAGAAAATAAAATACTATGACGACCAATTGAGATGCATCTATGTAAGTCTAGTGAGCATCAACACAAGACAGCATGGAAAGTAGTGAAAAGCTTGAAACAAGGTTATCAACAAAAGGCTACGCTCTGCCGTGATGACATTGGTAACATAATCGCTAATGAAAACAGGGTTAAGGAAAGATGAGCATCATATTTCAAAGACCTCCTTAATCCTCCGCACAGCTCCAGGACACCGGATCCTATAAATATTCCCGGAGAGCTTCCATTGGCCCCACCAACTCTGGACGAAGTTTTTCCACCATCAAGGCCCAAAAGAATAATAAAGCGACAAGCTCATCAAATATGGCAGCAGCGGGGTTCAGAAAGACATCCATAAAATTATCCAGCACATTTGGCAACAAGAACAAATGCTGAATAAGTGGAGCCAATCAATTATATTCCCCATCCACAAAAAAGGTGATAAGCTACAGTGTGAAAGCTATAGAGGCATATCACTACTTTGTAAGGTATGCAAAATATTTTCAAAGATTATAGAAAATAAAATCAGATCATATGCCAACAATTTAGCAGAGATGTTAAAGTCAAATCGACAAATTCGGCATTTTTTGACAACCAAGACAAATCTGTTTTTTCAGACGGCGCTACCAAATTATTTGTTAGATACGAAAAAGGTATTAGAGTTAAGGAAGAATATATTGAATAGGAAAAATTATGTTTCATTTCAATCCCCTTCCCTGTCTATTCAGTACTTATTACCTCCCACTTTATACATATGTATAAGTAGGTTGAAAAGTTTTGAAAGCGACACCTATCAACCAGTACAGGAATCAACATTTATACGCCATTTTAATATTTTGTCTTCCATATGAACTCGCGCAAAAGTTTATTTCTATCTATCAATTCATTCTTTGTTTACAAGCCATTTGAGGTTGACGTGTCAGTGAATTTTTAAACAATGGATAAAACCGAATATCGTGTTTTGATAAAAATTTTTGCTTTGGAAGGTTTATCAGCAACAGAAATTTATATAAAAATGGTGGAAGTGTTAAAGGAATGTTCTCTTTTATTTCCAAACTTTGCATCGATGGGCTTTAGAGTTTGAACATGGTCGTATAAGCGTTGACGATAATCCACGTAGTGAACATCCAAAAAGTGCAACAATACCAGAAATCATTGAGTCTATGATATTGTTTGTATAGATCAAACTGTGACTAAGCGTGAAATTGGTGGTACCATAGGCATCTCGGACGAATGAGTACTCTATATTTTATGCGAAGAATTACGTATAAAAAAGATATTGGAAAGATAGTACCACATTCGTTAACAATTCGACAAACACTGACTCGAAAACAAAATTGTAAGCGTAATTTTGAACGTAGTCTGTGTTGTATAGTGGTTAGAGCATGAACGCATAAGCCAAAAGTCCCAGGTTCAAATCTCGTTGGGAGCAACGTGATTTAGTTCAAGGGATTTTTCGGACAGACTACGAGTGCTCACTCAGTGGTGATATGTACTGATTTAATCAGATCATATCATAGCTGAGCAGGCACACGGGAGCATGGTACTGACCAAACCAATTTCCGAAAAAATCAATACGGTCACGAAAATTAGATACTCTAGCTATCTCTAAGCGAAGGCCTGAGAGGGGCTGTAATGCTACAAAGAAGAAGAAGAAGAATTTTGAGCGTTTTAAGCAGTATGAAGCCAAGTTTGTGTGATTTTCTAACTGTGGATGAAACTTGAATTCACCATCATGATGTAATGAATCATTCGACGCCGCTGGCGACCACTACCAATAAACCTTGCCGCCATGTGGCTTTCCATCTCATGTTCGTTGTGACGGCTTTCCATCCCACGTCAGTTTTGTGTGGGACATCAAAGTCAAGTGACAGCCACATGGCGGGAGTGTGGGATTGGTGAGTGCCGTCTAGAAGGACCGCCGCAAGACGTTGCGACCGTCAGGTGTCGTGATCGTTGCCTTCTGAGTTGCGTGCTATCTATGTTGTTGCTAGTAGTGAAGGTTATACGAGTAAAAATCACATTTTGCTGTTCACCATTATAAATCCATTTTATCCCATTACAGTGGACATAACCCCGACCTTGTAGAGGGTGAAAAATAGCAGCAGGGAAGAGTCAACGAAGAATCACTCTTTAGATTCAACTCTCATCATCCAATTTTCACTGGTGAACTCATTTTTATCATTTTGGAATGAATAACTCTCATGCCCACAACAATCAATTGGCTATCGAATTGTGGATTAGTCCTGTCGGTAAAATATTAAAACATACGATGATATCAATTCCCACTTCAGAGATGATTTTAAACCCCTATCTATATTGATACATTAGTGGAAGAATCGACGATGAAATATTGTACATTAGTTAAGTTCCTTTTATTCATTGATTTGACCAAATAATATTTCAATTTTAGTTTTTGCATAACGTATCACATTTACTATCATATAAGATGGATACGATAAGACTAAGAATATAGTAGCTTGAATAAATTGGCCTTAGATAGAGAGATAGAATGAGAAAAAAATTATAAGAAATTATTTCATAAAATTCGAATAACAATAGGTTAAAATATATTTTCCAATATTCGAGAAATATTTTTGCGTCTTAACTGTCTTAATATATACGTGAGGGTACATATATATTGGTATACATTGTAGACAGTACATATATGTTTAGAAATGCTGAAATTGATTGGGTGCACGTTAATCACATTTTACTAAAGGATGTTTTAGTATTCCTTTATGTTTTAGTTTCTGCATGTAACCACCCTCTGGTAAATTAATTGAACAACAAAAGGAAATAAATACGATAAAAATAATGAAGGATGATTCCTCGAATATAGCGATTCAAAACTAAAGAAATCCATAGTAATGAAAACGGGATACTGGGCTTGTTGTATCTAGCAACTTCAAATGAATTATTAGCATGCAACTATCTACTCGTATTTTGAATAAGATATCATTTTCTCATAAAGCATTGTTTTGAGGGGATAGTGAAGTTTAAATTTCGCTGTTAGTAAGAAGAAAAAAAAATATAAACCTTAAAGCAACTAGCAAATTGAAGCGAAATTTACAAAGCAACAAAATTAATAAAAATTTGAAAATTTATGTACTACCAATTAATACAAGCAAAGGGTAGGAGCAACGTGTATTTTAAATAAATAACTAGTTGAGACTTCATTAGGTGATAGGTTCTGCATATAAATCTAGAGATAATTAACAGGGGTATATCACACCCTCTTTTCAAGTAAGAATTTAAAGCCAATTGGAACTGGAGGCAGTTGATAGAAACATTTAATTGGTAGCCAAGATATTTTTAGCAAAATTGTTCTCAAACCAGAATCTTTTGTTTATTTATAATTCGAACGCAACAGATTATAAAATTTCATCGCAGGAAAAACAATTTAGAAATTTTAAACAAGAAAATTGGTAAATTAAAGAATAAGCAAAATTCGTGAGCAAATAAGAATAAGGCCTATTTTGATGAAGCGAAAATTTAACGAGAATACATTTAAAATTCCTATTTGCGCTTCATATATTGAACCAAATGTCGGTCTAGGATTTGAATGAAATGAAATCAATAAATACTATGAATTGCTAAAATAACAAAAGACTTTCCTTTCCAGTGGTCCTTCTTACTTCTTACTTACCCTGCACTCTCACTGCCTCTGCAGTGAGAGTGTAGGGTAAGTATGCCGGAAAGAGGGTAGGGTTTGAAAAAAATCCGCTGAGGTCGGTTTCGTGTCGCGCGCGGTACGCGGTACCTTTGTTGGTTTGCCTTTTTCTTTAGCGTAGTTTTCGTCGGGTTCAAGTTAACGTAGTATATTTTTCGGTACCGCGTCGGTAAAATTCGGGAACACGAAATGGAAAGTAGATTTTTGTACTTTGACTGGATAAATGAAGAAATGCGGAGTAACGTAGAGTACGTTTCTTCTCCGTATGATTGTGTTTCCGACGCGTTTGAAACGGGCGTTTAATGGTGGCTGAAAAATGTAATTGAGCGTAATCCATTTTTAGACCCGCGACCGAAATCCTCGCCGATCTAGCTGGCCGCCAAGCAGCCACCGCAAAAATGGATTACGGTCCATGGATTGGTTGACCGGTTGGTACCATTCTTTGGCACGACTCAGACTTAACGTCTAGAGCCGATGAGAGGTCGGTTCCTCGTTCGTGAATTAAAATGTAAAAATCATCACAATGATCCAAAACTGAAATAAGAACGTTTACAGTAGAATGTAGCTCGTTGTTCAGCTTGAAAACAGGTCAAGTCAGAACGATTGGCAAGAAAGGCTATGGTACCAGCTTAAAAAACAATTAACTCATAGTAGTACTGCAACCTTTTGGACCAGTTAGATAAAAAAATTTCGTGAAAAAAGACCCTGCTTACAGAAGAAAAAATCATTTTTCATCAAGACAGTGCACGTCCTCACACAAGTGCTTTGACGATGGCTAAATTGAAAGAATTAAGGTGCAAATTGCTTGAACACCCACCGTATTCACCAGATTTGGCTCCCTCTAAATATACTCTCTTCAAGAATTTGAAACAATTTCTTCGTGGAAAGCATTTTTCGTCGAATGAAGAAGATAAGTCAAAATCAAGACAAAAGCGCTTTATTCAATACTAATCGTTATAAATTTGCAAAGAATATAAAGCAAATTCCAAACAATAAGAATACTTAAAACTTAATGGACCTAATGGCTCTCTAAATTTATACATTATCAATCAAAAAACCATCAATCAAAAAAATAATAAATTCAATTTAATTAAAATTATTACATGTTTTTTGATTCAATTGGAAAAAGAAAAACAAAAAAACCAACCAAATATTTTCAAAAATTTATTATAATATTAACACAAAAGTAAACTGCTCTCCTACATATTATATGTTATGACTTAATTCTAATCAAATTCAATCAAAAACCTAAAGGTTTTTTTGTGATAGGGAGTTGAATGACCATTTACGCACAGAGTATGGAACTCCCATGTTCACAAGAAGGCGACTGGACATACCACTAAACACCTTCCCCGTTAACCTGAGAACCTAACCTTGAACCGTTTGACACATTACTTCGGGCCAGGTCTCGTTTTGTTATACCGTGACGCGCCTTGAAGCTGGGGGATCCCTCTTCTAGCGGGAGGGGAGAAAGGAAGAGGAAGTGCTAGACAAGCGATCCCCCAGCCCCAACACCACCGGCTGCAGTGAGTCCCTTTTATCTTTTAAGACTGCCCGAACATAATGTGTCACCTGGTTTCATTTGTCAACCGATTCGAGCATCACCACGACTATATTATCCGGGGTTAGCTCTCCTGTCTTCCTGTAGAGAGCCTTTCGCAGCTTGTCCCATCGTATGCACGCAAAAAATGTGTGGCAGGCATTGTTTTCCTCTCCTGGGCAATACCGACAATCGGGGGAACGTGACTTACCAATCTTGTGCAGGTAAGACTGAAAACACCCATGCCCGCTCAAAAGCTGGGTCAGGTAGAAGTCAGCCTCACTATGCCTTCGATTTAGCCTCGGCCTCACATCCGGGATGAGGCACGCAGTACACCTTCTCTTCGTGTTATTCATACAAGACTGCTGCCAATCGTTGAGTGAGCGCTGTCTCCCTTCGCGGACCTTGCAAAGAGTACAGTGTGCCTCCTTCGTACACTCTTTTCTTTTATGTTTCATTTCACCGCATTTGTAACATAGGGAACTCGTATTGGGTCCTTTGCACACTAGTATGGTGTGACCATAGCCCAGGCATTTGAAACATTGAAGAGGCGTTTCTCTGCGCCGTATCCTACAGACAATCCACCCTATTATTACTTTGCCCTTGTTCAGGAATTGTTCGGCGTCCTTTTCGGTCAAGTCAACTATGGCCATGCGTTGTCCCATGTTGTTTTCTGGTGTGAGTCTCGCTTTGATCCTTCCCACGTTAGGGAACTCCCTTTTGATGGCCTCTTCTACCTCGGCCAAATCCGTGACGCAGTCAATGTCTCTTATTTCGATCGTTGCCATCGGCTCGAATGAGAACCTAAACGTTATACCTTATCTCTAAACCAATTATATTATAAACACAACATATATCTAACCTAAATATTGAGACCTATCCCTTATTTTTAACACAAGCAAACAACAACAACACTATATGTAGATCCATTGTTGACGTGGCCATTTATTTTGCATTTACATTAAAAATTCATACAAAGCAATTTATATGAATCTTTCCGGTAAATGCAAAATAAAATGTTTCCGATTTATATTAAAATTTTAAATGATCGAATCATATAAAACTTTAACATAAATAAAAAAACCCTTGTGGAATACTCTACCCAGCAAAAGCCCCTGGAACTAAAAAGAATGAAGGAGCTACAGCCCGATGGCTGGTTCAGAAGACGAGTGTCCAGCCACCGTGGCGGGTCCCGTACCCGGTGGAAACTTCCGACATGAGAAGACCGAAGGGTTTTTTGTTAGCAGTTCATATTTATTCCATATTTTCGTTAACCTGTCTAAAAATATAATATGCAAATATTTATATAAAAATTTATTTAATAGAACAAAAAAAAATAGTTTGAAGAATTTTAAACGAAAATTAAAAATAGAATTAGATTTATTATGATTTTTAGTTCCTCTGATTCAGATATATTTAAGTTTCATTACTAATACAAAAAAGGTTTGTTGTTTGGTGTCAAGCGTGAGTAAAACCGACCATTATTATTATTACATCATATAGGATCCAAGAAGGAAACAAATAATTACATGTTGTAGGAAAATGAGGAACAATAGTGTTGGTACCATATCAACATATCAGATTCGAAGATAGAAATCAGAGAAATTATTGTGAGAATCTTATCTTGCTGCTTTTTTGTATCTATTTTTATTATACTACGCGTAGGAAAACTAATTCTTCACATTCAAATTATGTGCTGTGCTATTTCTATTTCATATTTTCTTCATGAACTTTAGTATGATTTAAAAAAAAATACTCATTACCAATTTCCTATGGGTTTTTCGTTATCGGGCTGATAATCAACTATATCGTCATTTATAATGTGGTCAAAAAGAAGAAAAAAATATATATATATTGTCAAATATTTTACGAAAAAGTTCATACAATAAAAAATTTAACTTGTAAGAATAGCTTGAAAATTTGCGATGCTATAACTTTTTTTTTCAATAAGTCACCTGGGTTTTTGTTGTTCTAGACGTTCTTATTGTTGCTTTTATTTCGTCAAGTAAATGAGTCTCTTGTCTGTGACAATTAAAAAAAAAAAAAAAGTTTGATTCGGTGTATTTGGATTCGTGCTAAACTGAAAGCTACTTTCGTCAGCCGTTTTAGTCAAACTAGAAACATAATCAGTCTCCTCTGAGAAGAAATGCTCGATGATAGGAATATATCACAGCAGAATGCGTTATGGATCAAATGGTATATCGGTTCGATATTCAATGTTGAGAACTTTTGGCCATCCTTTTCCACATAATTCAAAATGTGATTAAGAATCACAGTTGATTCCCAGACCTTGTCAGGATGTACAGTCTTCGCTGATTATCTGATTTCGCGACACGGCAACAAATGCCTCCGACAATAATATTATAGTATGCTAATTTCGCTAGTTCGCCAGCTTCCAAAACGTCTTTGTAAAATTTATCAATTTACAACTATGTTCAACTTTTTCAAAATACAACAGTGTTCAACTTTTTCAACCGCCTCATGCTATGTAGTGTTACGTTGCCTAATTGAATTTGAAGATACACCAGCAAAGTCTTTAATTTTGCGGCAAAGTCTGGCATTTCGGGTGAATTTGCGCGTATTTGCTTCCCCTCGCCTCCAGATTGCCGAATTGAGATTCCTCGTATCTTTTGATTTTTTCTCGTTGCTCTGCGGACTGGAACGCCTTTTCCACAAGCGCCGATTAGTGTTGATTCTTGACGGGCCGTTATGGCTTCATTGAAACTGCCAACTAGGTTCGTGTGCCCCACACAACATGAAAATCATCAGTTGAAAAACGGATGGGGGAAAGTTTCAAAAGAAGTTCAATCGGGATTACCAGAGGCAATGTCCTTCTTCTGATGATCGAATCTAACTATCGATGAAATTGATCTCTATTTGTCGAAGTTGGAGAAGCTGATGTTGGAAACGATTGAAAAAGTATTTCCCAAGATTAAACATCGAAACAATATGGAAAGATATGAAACACAAGCCGTCGCAAAGTTAAAAAGATTAAAAATCCTTCTTCTTTTCTAACATCAGCTTCTCCAATTTCGACAAATAGAGATCGATTTCATCGTTAATTGATACCTGTCATTAGGAACCATTAAGCAAGTGTTGCCATTATCAGAAACATGACATTGCTTTTGATAATCCCGATTGAACTTCTTTCAAAACTTTCCCCAATCCGTTTTTTTAACTGACGATTTTCATATTTAACTGGAATGCCTATTTGGTGTCTTTTTCAGGGAAACCAGCAAAACTGCGAGTTGGTTTCTTCTTCTTATTTGCATAGTAGTTTTGCCTATCGTTAGTGCCTCCAGCACAGGATTTCTTCTGAGATCGTTTGTTTTGTAGTTTTCTTCACCTTTATTGCTTTATTTATTTGCTTTGCGGTTGCTGGTCTTGAGTTTTGATCCCTTTCATGAATAGATCTTCAAGAAACTGTAGCCCTAGACTTAATTCGTGATTTTCTTTTCGAAGTCTGATCACTTCTTACTCGACTTCGATTATTTGCGTTTTACATTCGCTTTCTGCGGAGTTTTTCTGATTATGTCTTCTTGCCACCAAACTTCATATTTGATGTCGCCCCGAGTTCCCCAACGGTGAGAAGCCGTTTGGCTCCTCCATCCCAGCGGTCCCAAAGTTGTCTTTGGATTCTTCGCTTTCGTTTATGTATCGAAGTAAAATAATATTCGATATAACTCCTTGAGTCAATTGCGTCGACAATATAAACGTTTTCCAATAAAAATTGACTTCGGATTGACGTTTTAAAAAATTAATTTAATTTTTGACAGGAATGATTTAAAAACACGTCTTTACGTAAAGAAGGCTAAATTCTTAGAATAAATGATGAAGCTATTGCAACCGTGGAACAGTATTTTGCAGTGTTTACGGAAAATCTTTACAACGATGGTATAAAATTTTTGGAGGATTAGTGAAATAAGTGTATTGAAGTTGATGGAGATTATATTGAATAAAAACCTAATTTCATTTTAAAAAAAATACTCTTTCTTTCATTGTTGCTTATCAAAACATTTCAACCAACTTGTTGTTGCGTACAATTTATTTGTTTTTTTTCCTTCACGTAAAGATGTCGCCCGTAAGCGTTTCATTTTTCATCCGGCCACGCCCCAATGACTTGTGCCCAAGCAAATGCGTGTGGTGTGCCAAGCTGTAGCGTGGCATGGGTGAGAATTTCCTTTGTGGGGCATGTACATTTGGACGAATGGGATGATAGAGCTGAATGAAGACGGTCATGTAAATAGATAGAGAAATGTGAAGGAATTCCGTGCGCATGGCTAGGTGAATAAACGGCTAACGTGTTGGTTTTTGAGTATTAATCAGTGCGATATTATACACTGAATTTTGTGTTGACCTTGTACTTTTTTTCCTTATACTCTTCTTCCTCCATACACGTAAGACTAGTTTATGGCTAAACATCGCGTCCTTCAGTCTCCCCATGCCTGGTTGGCATCATGGACACTACCCTGTAATGAACCGGCCCTACGCCACTGCCGACTAATACATATGCAAATTGCTACCATATGGCTTCCTATCTAACGTCAGTTTTGATGACTTCCCATCCTACGTCAGTTTTTTCTGGGAGTGTCATGCGGTTCTTGTTGCGATGCAGAACAGTTCGCGCCTTTGCAAATCCTGGAAAATTTCACTATTAAAAACTCAGAAAAACTATTCAGCGGTGTTAAAGTGGCTCGATTCCCCTTAGTATCGATAAGCGATTGTGTTTGCGCATATTGTCGCACGTAAGTGTTAGAGAAGTTATTCTCGAGTTTTCCATATTTCATTTGGGTTTTTTGTAGTGCCTCTGCCCTGAATTTGAGTGCGCTACTGCCTTCCTTCCCATGTGGCGAAAGTTTACCGACGGCAGTCTCAGGCCCGAATTTCCGAGAAATTGGCTCGGGGAGCCAATGGCCAAGGCGTGTGCGTGCCTCATCGTTTTTCTCGGTTTAGGCGCATGTACAATGATTGCTGGCAACGAGACTGAGGGAAGAAGGACATATCCTTCGCTTTTGCGTTGTGACGCTACTTCTTGCGCAAGGCGGACCCATGGGCAATCGAGGACGAAGGCAGCGAGAACTGTTGGAAGTTACTAAGTAAGTGCTATAATGAAATATTGGCAGTGCCCACATCATTAAGGTAACAGAATAAGTCCCGGAGCAAGATATGGTTTGCATACAATCTCGCCGGTAATTTAGTGCAACAAATTAAATCTAGTTGTGGAAGCGGTTTCCCAAAAGTTAGGGTAGACTATAGTGATATATATGGTTTTGGATACCAACCTTGCCATGAAGGGATGGATGTCATGTTCAATGATACAACAAAATTGTCGATGTAGCCAAATGAAATAAATGTTCATTCCGTCGAAAAAGACGGCAAAGAAACGTACATGACTGTCACTGAATTTCCACCAGCTTTAGAGAAGAAAATGAAATTGCTGTCGTATTTTAAGCGCTATATGACTGAACATTTAGTTAAAGCTGTAGCTGGTGCCATTATAGCTGAAGGTGATTCAATTTCTCGATTGCCACATTTGCATACTTGGTTCCGTACAATGTGTGCAATAGTCATGCACTTGACAAATGGAACAGTACAGTAAAATTTCTCCGACCACAGCAAGATTATTCTATGTCCGCGCATGAGTGCTGTGACTTATATGGACAGTGAAAAGAATTTCAGAACGTACTATCTTTCCACTATTCAAGAAAGTGGCTGTTCTAAAGATCTCTACCAGAAAATACGATACGCTCATTGAAAACTGAGAAAAATAATGGGGATACTGTTGCAAATTAAATTTCCACTTCAAAGGACAAAGGATTGTAGTTCGATCACTCGAACAGACTATTATTGATGAACTGCGATTTTAACGAATTTTCCTTGTTAGGTCAAAAAAAAATGTACATAATATAATGGGACAGAATATTTGAAAACTAATCGAAAAAAAGAATGTTATTTATAAGCGTAAAAAAAATCCTGAACAGGAAAATAGTTTAAGTAATATAAATAACGTAAGGTCTTCATATTTAAGTACTCAATCTTAGTAACGCCAACCGATCGTGTGAATGAAATAAATATTCATTCTAAGCACCCGTTGCCTTAAAATACAAAAATGTGGAATTTAATGGCACCCTACGTGGGACCCGAAGGGGAAACAACACCACTCTCCTTCGAGTTCTCACATTTTTAATTTTGCTGTTGGCAGATGAACTGATTCAATTTTTATTGTCACCCTCACCATATGATATTAACGTAGCATACTTTGGAGTGTTCCGTAAAGTAAAGATAGAGTCACCGATAAACTTTCTTCTGATGTTGTGTTGGTTGTCTTGTCTTCTGTATAGTAAGGTCTATAACATCTTCTGGAATTCTTCGTTCGTGGTGACTCTGCCGCTTGAACATGCCGATGATGCTATAGAGCAGTACGTCCCTTAATGTTGCCAAAAGAAAGGTGTGTACGTTTTTATACAGTTTGAAGTCCGACACTTCTAATTTTGAACAAACTGATGGTGCCTGGGATTTTCAAATACACTGCTTGATATTGCGTCAGTTTTTGCTGGGAGCTAATCTGATGACCGGCAGTGATAAAATCCACATCATCAATTAGTCCTGACCGACACCCGATTTGTTTTTATGATTGGTTAGCGGTTTTTATTAGCATACTTTCGTAGAAGACAGGGACTTGTATTCAAGGAGAGGGGCCTAAAATTATAACAACCATCTCTCCACTGCGGAAACAATTGTTTCTTCAGTAGTGAAGAGCGAAATCCTTCAGTCTTTCCATGTCTGGGTCGACATTGAAGAGACTGTCCTCTAATAAACATAAGCAATCGAGCAGCCCCGTGGTGATCAGGAGTGGCTGCTCCTGAAGAGATAAGGTGGTCACCCCGTCGAAACTGTTTAGTTTGTTGTTTTACTAGTTTAAAGTAAACTATATCCGTCAAGTTTCCATCCTTTTTGGCAGAGATGAGTGGTTCACTTCAGCCACTTTAACATATTTAGGTATGACATTGCCCTTGTAATGTAACGACTTTTCTTCGGAGAAAAAAACGGTTGCTTTTTGTAAAATGTTTGCGTTTGTCTCAAGCCCCCGTGTCCGCTAACTTTAACGAGGCAAAAAATGTTTGATTACTGTAGAGTTGCTTAATTGACACCTAATAGAACATTTCTAAAGATTTTTATTATCTTTAAAAATTGATCGATTCGTCTCGTAGAGTAGAGTACGCGTGATAAGTATTTTAAAGTGTAGCTTCGTGGCTCGACAAGAACCCGCCTCATATGATCCCGCAAATGCTAGTCGTCAAGCACACGTACGCGGTCGTTAAGCGAAGCTAGTTAGCTGAGCTTGGTGTTGTTTATAGCTCGCTGACCCTTGTGCCAGACCATCGGCACCCGTAGCCTTCACGGATTTTTGAAAAAAAAAAGAAATCCATTACAATGTTTAACAAGTAAGTGCGTTAAGTTGTTTGATACTCTCCTGACCGTTGGTTAAGCAAAAAAATAATTGACGAAATAAGTGAGCTCCTTCCTAATGGGCTACTCGCATGCAAAGCACGTAGAAAAATCATACGTGAGCGGGTAATGAGATGAAATTTCAATCATCTGGGAGAGGTTTCATACCATACCCACCAAAATTGGACATCATCTTGGGTGGATTTGGTATCGCATTTCTTTCTGCATTATAATAAGGTGTTAATATGTATAAAGGACTTGTTTATTTCTGTATAATTGGTCGACTATAATGAAAAATATAAGTGAATTTGATGTCAAGTTATTAAGATTAGGACTATGTACTACTTAGTTATGACATTGCCTCTGATTTAATTTGATATGAATATTAATAATGAATGAAGGAATGTTTATTTCTGTGTAATTAGTCGATGATAACGAAAATATAAGTGAACCCGATGCTAAGGCATTAAGATGAGGATTATGTACTATTTAGCTATGACATAGTCTCTGATTTAATTGGACGTGTATATTAATAATCAATAAAGTAACGCACATTTTTTTTTACTGCTTAAAAGAAAATTTTTTTTGTTGCCGAAAAGTATAGAAATAGAATAAAAAAGAAAAGTTTAAGACAACGGTGTGGTATAATTCCACCAAAGTTAGGTATATTATCTTACTACTGGTGACCTAGCCGGGTCTCCAAAAATAAAGAATAAGGTTATAAAGTGACATCGCCCCTATGCAATGCAGTAGTGGTTTGTCGCGGAGTGACCCCTCGGAATTTTATTTTGTTAAAGAAATCCGAGTCCTCCTAGATCGCCAAACCGTATATAACGATATTCTCACCTACGCTGGCGGCTATAGACTTGCTTGAATTTTGATCAAATTTTCATAATTATTCTATGAATTAACCACCTTAGATAAGTTATTTAAGACTAAACTCCGTTCTATTGTAACTAAAGCGTAGATCC
The DNA here is from genome assembly GCA_963969285.1 of Odontomyia ornata. NCBI lineage: Eukaryota > Metazoa > Arthropoda > Insecta > Diptera > Stratiomyidae > Odontomyia > Odontomyia ornata. The sequence continues at coordinate 139,050,589 of OZ017739.1, forward strand.
AATTGAAATGAAATCTGGTGCAAAGAATTATTAATCTATATAACGAAGCTCACAAACTTTAAAATTGTACCAGCACATTTGAAATCATGGCCCCTTCAAATCAAAAAACGTGTTAAAATTTCTTATTGCAGCTGTGATAAAACAGATAAGCCAGTTTGAATGAAATTTTGTCGCCTAGTGGTATTTTTAGTGTCTAGTCAGTGAAAGTCATTCAAGTGAAAATATTTGAAGATTTTGCGGCTGATCAGAGTTTCTAAGTTCGAAGGACTATATGTAGATGCTGTATTTTTTATTCGATTTATAGAATAGAAACATATATGCTAATAATATCTAATGATAATGTAAATTTTTTAATCATACATATAAGAACAGGTTTCAAAATGACGATATCTCAAACATGCATTTTTTTATGGCCTAGTGACCAGTGAGATTCAGTATTATATGTTATTGGTTGAAGTTCTCTGATCATGCAACAAATAATTGAAATCAGATTATGAATTAAACTATCGAAAATTCGAAATGTTATATTTTAACTGCCTTTTCAAAAGAAAATTTCATGATTTTATTTCTGATCAGAATAAATCCCTGGTCGAAATGTGCTTCAGCAGACTATATATTTGATCTCTGTAAAAGTAAATTAAATATATATTGGACGCTAAATTAAATATTTATTGGATGTTTTCTTGACTAACATTATTTAAGACATATTTTGCATTTAACAAGCATATAGCAAGTTTTAAAACATAAGGGAATTTGTCATAGAACTTAATGGCCACAAGAATAACCTGCCTGCATGAACATGAAGCAAAATCATTTCATCCGCAAACATCACCTTCTCACTGGTAATTTAATTATGAGAAGAATTTTCTACTAACTTTTTCCTGAACTACAAAGTTATTCAAGTCTGGAAACGCTCCTATTTCTGTTATATTTGTATAACAGCTTAATACCTAGATATGTATATTGTATATGTCATCCAATGAATGTCATTCTAGGAACAGTTCATGTCATTTAGTTGTCATTTTACACGGCGAATATGTCGGACGCTGCTGGGAATAAAAGTCCTAATTCTTTAACAGAGCAGGACTTCAATCTTTTATCGCAAGCCAGTGATGAGTATAATAAGTATAATTATAGATCCTTACGCAATGCGGAAATCATTAATATGCCGGAACTCTTTCTAGGAAGCGATATTCCAACTGTTTACAAACTCTATCACAGTTTGAACAATCAGCCGGCAATAATATAAAAATTCAACGTAATAAGGCAGTAGTTACTTTCTACTTAAGCGGTTGTAAGGATTATGAAGCATATTTAAAGTTTTTAGAAGAAGACATAGCACAGGTTTGTTTTACAGTATATTTAAATAAATGCGTGGTAACTACATCATTAATACTTTTTAGCACGGTTTGTAACATTTATTGAATAATCTATAAAATATTGAAACAAAATTTGATAAAATGTTGATTACCCAAAAATATTTACTGACAGTCACTTTAAAGTGTTAAGGCTATTTAGCAGCTTACATATCCCTTCTTCCTAGCACTACAGCCCCTTTTGGGGCTTCGCTTCCTGCAAACAGCGCCTCCAACTGTCTCGGTCCATTTGCCGCGTCCTCCAATTCCGAAATCCGAGCAGCGATAAACTGTCTTCGTCGATCGAGTCAGACCAGCGTTTCCTCGGTTTCCCCACTGGCCTCCGGTATTCAGTTCTCCCAACGAATACCTTTTTGGGTATCCGTTGTTCGTTCATACGATTCATGTGTCCACCCCATTGCAGCTTCCGCAGCCTTACAATCGTTGAGACCTCCGGATCGTCAAAAATTTCATACAGCTCATGGTTGTATCGAATTTGCCATTAGCCCCGTCTAGCTTCGCTAGACGCCTTTTTAATTTGTTACTAAAGGCAAAGCGTTTCATACTTTTGATAGCGAATTTTAGAGGTTGTCGCAGTGTAAATTAAAAAATAAATCATAGTTAAACGTAGGCACGGCTCCACTTGCTTAACTCTTAAATAGTTGCAGAAAGAAAACGACACAAGTGGTCGCATGACAGGATTACTTTTCTAAATTTAAAGAGTTTATACTTTTTTACCCTCAACTATATCCATCACACTTTCTTCACCCCACAACGCTCGTGCGATCTGTATTTCACATTTCATCACTTCATCGGGTGTGCCTCCCAGACAATGTTCAGAACAAGGGGGCACAAAAAATGATGTGAATTAATTCTTACATGCTTATCTAGTCCCATTCGTGATCAGCTCTCAGAGTTAAAAAAATCATATGATTCGAAGCATTAAAAAAGCTGAGTTTATAAAAACAGCTGGTTATAAATCTCTCTCAGTATTAATTAGATGATCCCTAAATCTTTTTCTTAAAAGTTTGAGTTTGCCTCCTTCCCTGTCACTAGAAAACTGTTGTATATACGCAGAGCATCATTCGTAGCATTGTCTTTAGTGGATCTGTTCTAGTAAAAGGTATTAACAAAATTCAAATAAATTTCTTAGCGTTTCTAGGCAAAGCAATAAAAACTGGCTTTGCTTGAGAAAACCCGAAGGAAGATCAAAATAAAGTGAATGTTATTATCTAGCCAGTTGCCAGTTAATCACTCCCAGCAAGGATCTGCAGTTAGCTTCTATCGTGTCTTCCCATCGAGTCTTCTGTCTTCCCACTGGACATCTATCTTGTGCTCTAGCCTTTAATGTTATTTTAAGAAGCCGGTTTTATTCCATTCTTTCTACATTGCAATTTGCGTAACTATACGCAGTTAGATACCTACAGATAGTTCGTCAAATACTTCACACAATTCATTGTTGTAATGTAGTCTCCACTCTGTTCCTTGTTTCACTAGGCCGTAGATTTTCGGAGCTCTTTGCGTTCAAAAATCTGCACTGCCTTTTTGGATTCGCTCGTCAGGACCCACGTTTCACTTCCATATAACAGCACAGGTTTGACTAATAATTTGTAAATACGTAGATTGTTTGCCTATGCACAAATCTGGACCTACGAATGGGAAGTACAGAATAAATGGCTTTATTTGCAACGTTTATGCGGCTACCAATTTCTTCCTTTCCAACGCCTCTTCATTCAGGTTGGCTGCAACATACACAAAATTGTCCGCACCTTCAAGGTTGTAGTCACCGACGGTCAGGTTTGGTCAAACTGGAGTTTTCTTCATCGTTTGAGTCATGACTTTAGTTTTAGTTTCATTAACTCGTAGGCCAATTCCGTTTGCTTCCGATTCTAGGCTCAGAAATGCTCCTTTGGCGTCTAAGATTAAACTTGCCATAAATTGACGTAATCAGCATATGCTACTTATTGTGTGGATTTGAAATTTAGTGTTACATACTCGAGGTTTCAGCTGATGTTTTCCTAATGACGTGGTCCAGCGCAATATTAAAGAATATTGGAATTGATATTATTGGATTGACTCCGTTATAAAGCTGTCCGTTAGTTCACCGTTTCACCGGCTCTGTGTTTAGCATCGTGACCTTGACCATGCGGACAAGTCTTGTTGTGACGCCAAAGTTAAGCATTATTTTCTACAGCGCTTTTCTGTCGACACTGTCGCATGCTTGCTTCAAGTATACAAAGAGTTGGTGCACATCGATGTTTTTTTGAGCACCTGCTTTACTGAGAATATTTGGTCTATTATAGACCGTCCACTTCGAAAGCCTCCCTAATACTCTCCTAAAATACTTTCATAGTACGGCTTTAATTTTCTTTCTATGATTTTGGAGAGCACTTTATAAGACGTGCACAGTAGAGCAATGCCTCTATAATGTTCACACCTTAATTTGTTCCTCTTTGTGTACAGAATATATTATACTTTTTGGCAGTCCTCTGATAGCTGCTCCTCTGACCATATTTTGTATAGTAGCCGATGCAAAAGGTTGTTTAGATGGGGACCCCCGCTCTGGAGCAGCTCTGCTGGTATTCCATCTACTCCAGGAGCCTTATTTTTTCCGAGTTCATGTACTGCTGCCTGTACTTCGTCTCTGGTTGGTGGCGGACTGGGACCTCCTGTTCTGTTTCTGGAAAGTTCACAGCTTCAGTTTTTGTTGGGGACGCTGTGAATAGCTTCTGGAAATATTGCAGCCATTTATTTTAATATCGACTGGGTCACCTATGATTGCTCCTTGTACACTTTTGCAAAGACTTGTTTCTGGATTGAAGCAGTCTCTTAGTTGTTTAATAGAGGCATACGTCGTCTGACTTTATGTAGGGTCATGTTTTCGTTTATTTGTTAGAAGTTGGTGTTGATTGTCAGTCGTTTCTTTCTTCGGCACATTTTTTAGCTTCACGCCGAAGGCTTTTATATTGTTCTTCTTTGGCCCGAGTTAGTCGCTGGATGCATTCTTTGTGCGACTGGTTCCTTTTTCTAATCGCTTCCTTGCATTCTTCGTTGTATCAGTCGTTCTTAATTTTCTTTGCCTGGTGTCCGAAGACCTCCTCGGCTGCTTCTGTTACTGCATCTCTTACTGTCTTCCACATGGTTTTGATGTCATCATTACTTTCTCCCGCCTGTGGGGATACGTTGTTGCCATTTTCCAGCGCTGACATGTATTATGTGGACGTTACTGTGCTATCATTTAGCTTGTGTATCTGGGACCTTGGAGTAACTGATGCTCCTTGTTTACAGCTGTTGGAGATGCAGCATCGGAACTTGATCCTTATAAGGTAGTGGTCTGAATCACAGACAGCGCCGCGGAACGAGCGCTTGTCGAGAATGCTGGTGGCGGCTCGTTTTTGTATGAGAACATGGTCGATCTGGTTGAATGTGCGACCGTCCGGAGATGCCCATGTTCTCTTATGGACGTCTCGATGTGAAAAGCGTGTGGAGCTTACTGCGAAGCCTCTACTAGTAGCGAAGTCTATCAACCGTTGTCTGCATGGAGAACGTGTCCTCTGCTTGTTCCTCTATGTGCCGTTTTTCGGCCGGTTTTTGCATTGAAGTCACCTAGAACAATTTGAATGTCGTTCGGCGGGAATGCATCGATAATGCGTTCCAGGGTGCTGTAATATTCGTCCTTGATTCTCTGTTCCATGTCTTTTGTGGGCGCCTGACAGTTGTCCAGCCAGACATTAAAAAATTTGGTCTTGATACGAATCACACAGAGCCTTTCGTTAACGGACTTGAAGTCGGTGCTAATTTGTTTGAATGTGCTACCGACAATGAAAGCCACTCCAAAATCAGTTTTCCGCTTTTAAACACAGTGTGCGATCGTATCTCACATATGTGTTGACCGTTGCACTACGAGGATGTTGATTTTATATTTCTTTATTTCATCCAAAAGTTGTTGCAGTGCCCCTGGTCTGTTCAATGATCTAACATTCCAAGCTCGAAAAGAATAGTCCTGTATAGGTTGCGATAGTCGTTGCTGTTTATCCAATCCGATCCAAACCTATTGTCCTGGTTCCATGACAAGTAAATACTAAGTGGAGCGTTGTCAGTCGATTTTGGTCCACGAGTGTTATTCTATTTCCCGCATACCCTCCGACTAGTCGGAATTATTTCAAGGTAGTACTATTTTGGGCATCTTGAAATAATTCAGCCCTGTTCTATAAAACGAATCCTCACAGTATAATTTGACAGTAATCTATACATCGTAAAACAACACATTTTGATTGAAATTGAGAAAAACCGGTGTTCCATATCTTCAGTTCCATAAAGATTAAGCGGGGTAAGTAAAGTACATCAGAATATTCAGACTGCAATGAGTTAAGAAACTCTCGAAATTGTCTATGATTGAGTGCTCGTGAACAAATATTATTAACAATCATAATAACAACATCAACCACATGTTTCATGTCAAGAGCAAATTTACACAGAACTTCCTGATGTATGACACAATGAAGAAACACAACTTCGTTCCCAGGAAATGATTCCTTGAATATGTCTAAAAAACCAGATTTCGACCCTGTTATATTTGGTGCTCCATCTGTAGTAATGTTACAAATATTGGTCAAAGTACTTCCAAACACGTGATAGTATCTTGAAGTTCTTGAAATATGTCTGATTCTTTTGTTGTTCCCTTGAAAGAAGCAAGCTAATTCTTCAGTAACACAAAAGTTGTCATCAATACCTCTTATAAATATCAGTAACTGAGCGGTACCAGTAATGTCCGTACTTTCATCCAACGTAAAAGAACAGAATTTAAACTCGTTTATCTTTGGTTCTTGTTGTGAGACAAACTGCTTATCAATTACTTCAATTCTAGAAGTCGTTGTTTTTCGATACAAACATACTGTTGTAAAATCCATTCTTTTGTCAGGACACAAAATGTCTCATACTCGCCATCAGAAAATGCTTTGTTACTTTTTGCAATATTGTATGCTACAACGTAACTGGCATGTGTAGCCAGCTTTTGAGAACAGCTTTGTTTTTTAAAAATATTTTGCTGGTCTGACAGTTTTTTACGTAAGGCTCCTGCTTTTTGTTTCTGTTTTTCTTCGGTCATAGTTTCATAAGTGGCGTTGTTATGGTTTCTCATGAAGTGTCGTGACAGGTTGAATTCCTTGAATATGGCTACCGCTTCATTGCAAATGAGGCACACAGGTTTATCCTTAATAGGCGTGAAAAAGTATTTCCAAGTCCACTCATCTTTAAAAACACGACATACTGAATCAACTTTACGTTTTTTACTTGCCATAGTAACGATCAAAATAATGCCAAAAACACTACCAATTAGCAAAACTATAGAAACATAAGCCAGACGCACAGTTGTAGGGGTGACTTGAAACTGACTACATAACTGTACAAACTACACTGACCTTGAGAAGAGACGAAACGAAAATGGAAGCGCCCAATTCGTTCCGAACATAGCTGAGCAACACACGTATTGCACTTCACATCGCCATGCTACCGATCTACAGACATCTACTACGGCACTACTCAGTTAATATTATGATGAGTTCAAATGCGCGCCATGTAGCCCGGCGAGTAGCTCGACAAGCAACCCGGCAAGCAGCACGACACAGGCTACCAGGCCAAACAATATGTTCACACGCATCCCGGGCGTCGTGAATGTGCACAAAATACTGAGGTGATGGAGTGCATGTAAACACGCATACGGGCACCAGTAAATTCATCCTTTGATGTTTACCGAAGCCAAGGTAAGACTAAACCAAACACACACACATTGCATTTCTAGTAGTCAGCCTACATGTGCGCAAGCTTCAAGCAACTGTCAGCCTATTTCGGCAAATGCCCTCCAAGTGATTGTATGAAAAGTAGATTTCCTTGCACTTTTGACAGCATTTGCAACTTAAGGTATGTAGAAACTGAAACAATTTTTACATTGCAACGGGGGGTCTTGAAATTCATCTCGAACCTGTCCAAAACGTTGAATTTTAACCGGCACTTAACGATTGTCCTTGTATTTTCATACATTTTGCAAAGCAAAAGTAAGCCTACATGTGATCATGTATGTGGTAGTAGAGCTGTGTAGAATAGGCTTTCTACTGTAGTTTGCCTTTGATGTTTGCCAAAAAATCGACACTCACCCGATCAGTGGCGAGCGCATGCACAAGCAGTCCGTTCACACGCGTATGCTCGTGGGCGCGCCCGTTGAATGTGGTTTTGAACGCGTGCGTGCAAATGCAGCATTAGTTGCGATCATACTGCTCTTAAAACGCAACCGCAACCGTTATGTTATTCTACCTATGCAGAAAATAAATTTTGTCCTTTTCTATGTATAATTGTAGGGGTTATTCAAAACCATGTCGAGGGCCGGACTGACTACTCTGAAGAGCCGCACGTGGCCCGCGGGCTGCACTTTGCCCTACACTGGTTTATACTATTTAATGAAGAAGAAGTTCCTTTATTAAGAAGAGACGACCATGATTTTCAGCATTGGGCTTTCATCTTCGAAATTTTTGGGATCCAGTATTGCCGGATCTGCGACAGCTCGGCCTTTCCTGAATATGAATCCTCTCGACTTCATCAGTGTCTTCAGCAGCGTTGGTACCATCGATGTCTGGGCTAAGGCGGCACCAAGGTTTTAATTTATCGCTGGTGAACCCGAATTAGTACTTTCGTTGTTTTCACGATGTATCGTCTAAATCTTCGACGATGTAACGGTTATATCGGAGAACCTTTGAAATGACAAAAAGTCCACAGTATTTAGGTTCCAGTGTTCGAGATGCTCCTGTTACAGGTGGAACATTCTCTACAACTACCCAATCTCCCTCTTGGCGAATATACGGCTCTTTATGACGGGCATCGAAACATTTCTTCCACTTTTCTCGTTCAGCTCTAATCGGCTCAGCTGCTCCTCGTCGGCTTTATCGGTTGTTGCACCGCGGAAAAATGAGTTAATAGACTGATTAATTCTCTCTCTATCTGGCCATTAGTCCGCGGGGTTCGAATGGCAACTTTGATGTGTTCAATGTTTGTTTACAAAAATTCTCGAATTCCCGTGACGTATATTAAGTACCACGGTCGGTGGTAATTCTACATGGTAACCCGAAATGAGCGGTGATATCGTTCAAAAACGTAATGACATGCTTCGAACGAATATCGCAAACGGCTCGGATCATTGTATACTTACTAAACGCATCAGTGATTTCAATATGTACATTTCTACTACGGCTCTTAAGAAATGGACCCACATAGTCGATGTGTAAAACTCTGAACGGTACTGGTTCCATTACCTCGGAGTATCGTCGTGCTTCTCGTTTACCAGCTATAGCTTTGTTGTAGCAACACACTAAACATGAAGCGATGTAAGGTTTTACGTATCTTACGTACCTCGGACACCAAAATAAGATTTGGATAAGCGCCATGGTCTTCTCACATCCGAAGTGACCAGCATCGTCATGATAACTTTCAACAATCTTCGGCAGACAGAACGACAAATTTGAAGTCTTCTCAAATATAGCGCATTAGCCGACCATTTTTCAAACCATAGTCCTTACGTAGTTTTCGAATTTGTTCGGATTTTCGTTGTCCAGTTAATACTTCGATAATCCCTTTGAGATTGGAGTCATAGAAGCCAACCAATCGGTTTTGATCAATCTCTATCTTCAATACGTTTTCAGCAACGGTGGTTGGTTCAGATGATATCTCGTTAGGATGTCGACTCAGGGCAACGACATGGAATATTCGGGAACCGGCCCGATGAATTACTTCAAAATCGTACTCTTGTAAGTTGAGCCACCAATGTACGACTCGTGCGTTCAACGGAGCCATTAATTTCGTCCTTGATATAGCGCTACATTCTGTGACTACTCGGAATCGCTTTCCCAGCAAATAGAAACGAAGACGATTTAGCGATTGGACTATCGCTAACACTTCTTCTGGCATTGCCTTTCGGCGTCGGCGCAATGTCTACTAAAGTAAAAAACAGGCGTCCATTTACCTTGTTCGGTCGATTGCAGGAGAGTACCAGCTAAGCCCAAGGAGCTAGCATCGGTATGCACTTAATGTTCGGCTTTCGGATCGTATACCGCCAGTATCGGTTCACAATATAAAAGCTCCTTATAACGGTTAAATGATTTATCGGCGGCCTCCTTTCACTCAAACGATTTATTTTCCGATTTGAGTAACGAAGTCAACGATACGATATGGACGTATTTGAACAAGTTTTTCGGATGTAAGCTCGATTTTCATCAACGCGGTCTTACATTTTCCCATTTCTCATATTGACTCGGCAAAGCATTGACGGAAATTCGAAACAACATTCTTAGTTTGCTTCTGATCGGTGAGAGTAAGTGACTTTCCCATATTAAGAATTGGCTCCAACTTTTCGATTCGACATTGTTATGGTTCGATGATCTACCGTTGAGAATTTGCGCATAAGCAATCCAATTACCATACACTACCTATAGTTCCATTGTTATCGTTTGTTCTTCGATTTTCAGACACGCTTACATTTTCGTTGAGCAGACGAAACTGCGACCGGCGAATCCATTAAACTTCAAAGACTTACAAGCACTTTCATTGTATGTGGCGGATTCACGAAACAATGATCTGTCGCTACCAGGGTCGATAAAGGCATCAACTAATTTTCTATTTAACCCTACTTGCTTAATGACTCTTGCTTGAGTTGGCGTTGCTGAGGTGAGATGATTTATATTTTGCGGTAACGGAGCATTTTTTGGTCTTCGACGGACAAGGGTTACTTGTGTGTCCGGGTTGCGGACACACTGCGCATCGTAGTTTACGTTTAGGCATTTGACAATTGATAGAAAGGTGTCCCGGTTTCCAGCAATTGTAACAGATTTATTGCTTCAGGTTGCTACTGGGTGCACGGATTATTGTTGTTGGCGGCATTGGCGTTGATTCGGCGGTGGTTATTATTGACAGTCGCAGCAGCTTCTGCGATATTACAGTCTCGGCTGATTTACGATGATACGTTAAATAACATTCATGGCGGCGAGTAAATCGTGCTCTTAAATTCTACTCAAGAAATCATGTTTTGCAGGTCCACGTGATCGAGTCCGTCTCGGATGTATCGATTCATGGCTCCTTCGCTCAAACTACCATTCCGTCCTTCGGCACACATTCCGTAAAAGTAATCCGTAATCAACTCGTTTCGCTGTCTGACTCCTTTCATCAAACGGATGTGGACATCAGTTTTAGTTTCTGTCTTACTGAACTCTCTTTCTAGATTGCGTGTAAACAGTTTCCAACTCGTGTATACTATCTTGATGGAATCCATCCACTGTCTCGCTGGTCCTTTTAGCTTCATTTGGACACAAAAGAGCATGAATTGTTGGTTCCTTCCATACGTTTCTTTCAGAGACTCAATACGCTGCACAAACTGTTCAGCATCGATAGAATTGTTCACTCGAGGATCGAATTCAGGCAAAATATCAATTATATCGCGAAGGTTATAAAACCCGGCAACGTTGTCACTGAGTCTACGAATTTGTTTCGGCTATTCGTTGCGTACTTCACTTCGCGTTGCGTCAGGCTTTGCCTCTATAAAGTTAGCGGACACGGAGGGTTGAGACGAACCCAAACAAAGTACAAAAAGTAACCGTTACTTTCCTGAAGAAGGTCATTGCATTCCAAGGGGAATGTCAAACCTCAAAATGTTAAAGTGGATGAAGGCAACCACCCATCTCTGCCTTAAAGATGGAAACTTGACAGATGTGGTTAACTTTAACCTAGTAGAACAAAAAACTAAGCAGTTTCGATGGAGTGACCGCCTTCTCTCTTCAGGAGCAGCTTGATCACCATGGGGCTGGTCGATTGCTTAGGTTTATTACATTTTATTAGAATTTTCGGTTATTTATTAAATAGGGAGTTGAATGTTTTCCATTGTTGGAAAAACATTGTGTTTTATTTGGTTGCTTCTATTGTTGTCCCTCGAGAAGCCAATACTCGAGCATAAGTATGTTTCATGGAGACTTCTCTGACATCTCCAACTGGATTTTTTTTATTCGTCAATTTATCCCTCTTCAATTCAGGGAAATCCATTTAAGCAATGTCTTCAAGGTCTAGCCCTTCATATCTGTTTTTGTTGATAATCACTCGTGCTTCTCTATTAGTGACTATAAAATAGAGCTGACGTCTACTTCGTGCCTGCACTTAATCTATTGGGGGCAATTTATATCCGTGGCTGCATGTTCGTTACATAGTAAGCATTGCTTATTGCACTGTCCGAGTGTTGTAGTGGTAAAGTGGTCACCCTGTAAGCCGAATCCCTGGTTCAAATCCCGTTGGTGACAACGAGATTTGTTTCGATCGATTCTTCGAACGGGCCATACGCCCATTCAGTTATGACACACGTTCAAGCGTGGTGCTGACCATGTCACCTTCTCGAGTACCGATACGATCAAGATAATGAAATACTCTAACTATCTCTAAACGAAGGCCCGAAACGGGTTGTAGTGCAACAACAAAATTCCATTGCACTCAATTGAACTGCATTTGAAGCATATCTGTGTTTTGTCTTTACGAATGGTGGGTTAGTGGCGTTCCTGCACTGTCTAGGACAAAATTTGAAGTATTCAACTTTCGCATTGAAGTAGGCAATGTTAAGATTGTCCGGAAGGGTACTTCCCAAAATCTTTATCTTAACCGATTTCGTCGGGATATAGTTGCCAGCATTGTCGGGATTCCTCCTATTCAGTCTTCTGGTTTTAGTTAACTTTATATCGTTGAGTACCAATCTGATCTTGTTGCAAGTCCTTGCTACTTCTATATGTTCATTCAGGTCAACGTCTGTTTCGACATCGCGAATTACACCATATGTGTAAATGAAGTTGCCTGGAATGAAAGCGTTTAAGTCCTGTTTCTTCAGAATATCGTTCTCCACAGCTTCATTAGGTTCCTTAGGCATATCAGAGAAATCTTTAAGTCTTAGCCTATTTTGTTTGATATCTTAGACATTGCATTTCGCTTCTTTATAGAGCATGACGAATCTCATCGGTGTCAACCTTACAGGTTTACCGTTGATTTTCCATAATCTTTGGATTCTAGGTCGGATCTATTAATTTTACCTTGGATTGATGAGTTTGTAATTTCTTTGAGCAGGTCAGTCTCCATATTGCTTGTTGAGTTGTTCTTCTTAACATTTAACACTGGAGGTGTTAAATTGAAGGTTGGGTCTCTTGCTTTGGAAGTGATTACAAAATCGTTTTCTCCTTTGCCAGAAACTCGATAGTGACCTTGGAGCATGTGGTTGCTCCCCAGAAATTACAGTTCTCCCCGGATAAAATCAAACACTAAATTACAGCCAAATGCCTTGATTATAAGCGGGTATGCATTTAACCGAGACCCGAATAGAAACAATTGCTGTGCTTATATGCGAGTTTATTTTTATTCAGCCATGTTGTATACAAAGATTTTAGTTTAAGTAGAAAAAATCTGAAATTTTTTTTGACTAAAGCTGATGGCAGCAGTACTGAAAAAATACGCTTCAACATCTTATAGAGTCTTAAAGTTAAGTGATTTTGGCACTAAATATTTATTCAGTGTATTAAAAGCCTGTACTGCATCTTGTCTTGGTGGAATTAGATCTTCTATTGGTGTATCTTCAGAAGCAACCGGAGCACCTTCAATAGCCTCTGTATTTTCTTTGTCTGTATCCAAAATTTCTTGTACAATGTAAATTGTCCGTACAGGACTGCAGCGATGGTCTGCTGCTTCAGCGGTAGAGGATGTTAAGATCCGCCGAGATTGGCCTTGTCTAGGGACGCGTGAATGCGCTGGCAGACTAGCGTTGCGATGTCATGGGGTGGGTTCTTTCTTAACCGGGTTCCGAGCTAGACTCAACGAAACCCGAATTTATGTTTGAGTTATTGTTTTAGGAGTGCAAAGCATCAAAAATATTGGTACAATTTGAAGATTTTTAGGGACAAAAATATTAGCTATCTTCCAAGTTATTTTTAAGAAAGACGTTAAGATAAGATACCTTTTGCAGTGGACAAACCATTGAAAAATCTTTCACTTCGCTTTTAGTTCTGTCAAATGAAATCTCGTTATCAAGAAGTGATTGTAGCGCATGTTCGAGCAATGATGATTTTCATAAGAAGAGTAGGAACTTAAGTCCCTATGGAAGCTTGAGCAAGAATTTCCACACACCGCATTATGATTTTTAGTAATACCTTTGCGGGTTACGTTTTGATTCCTATATAATTGAGCATTTATCTCCTTCGATCCTCTCATGCCGTGATAGACAAAAGAAAACACAAATACAATTCGAAAGTATAATTAGCGATTCACTGCCTGAGAGTTAACTTTACCAATTCGAAATATAAATATTTGCAATCCGTGGTCTTAACGCCACTACGTTTCATTTACAAAAAAGTCTATTCGGGCACCGTCACATACGTGTATACGCAGATATACGCTTCCGGCACCTGACGACTGAGCAACCAATCATTACCAAAATCACAATGGTTTTATAATAAAATTGAAGGCTAGTTATAATGATGAACTCCAGCAAATGCTTCGCTCTAATACATGAACTTGGCAAGGTTATACAATTATAGTTGACTACTCCCTTCTCACTAATTGCGTTACTGTGCCATGCTTGATCTTGAGAAGTCCCTATCCTCAGCCAAAACTACAATACGAACCATTCATTGCAATCCAAGAAACTGAAATGAGTTTGGGATACGGACGCGAAAAATCCACGGGATGTTGATCCCGAATTATTTCCTTAGTCAAGCGTGTCAATCCAATCACGTTGATATAAATAAAATGCAGTTCGGCTTCCGGATTGACGATTACGAATATAAACGCTTTCGACCAAGGACTTCTTTCAATGATATCCTACGGCAAAATCGAATTAAAAGCGATCACTCAGCATCCCAAATAATAAAGCGATTATTGATCTCTTGCGATAATGGAACCGGGCTAATCCGATGCCGTCGTCCGCTAACAATCATCTATGAGTAATCCATTAAATATGATTTTGATGTGTAATCGATTGAGCCCCAAGTTGGTAGAGAGTCCACGTGTAACGGGATCAACCGTTGACGGCATTCTAATTATGCCAATACACCATAATTAAATTGATGAAATGCTCATTGGGAGGAAAGCATGCGCTTGAGAATGCGGCTCGAATGGAGAAAACAATGTTAAGATAACGAATGCATTCTACACTGAATTCCTATGAATGTATTTTGATGATTATTTTACTTGAAATTTGAATACAAGAAAAGGAACACATTTTGTTGAAGTTATGTTAATGGATAGGTATTATGGGGAAAAATTTGAATCTTCCAAAAGGACACCATCACGGAACTGGTAGAAATACTATCAAAAATAATTCGCGTTTGCGGAGGTTCTAAACTGCTCAATTCGAGTCACTGTTGAAAATCAAATTTTTCACCTGAGAAAACACTGATAATCCTATATGCAATATCGTGGGCCAAAAGTTCAGCAAAATCTTCACTAGCCGAAGTCGTCGTTTGCCCCAGTCTCTGCATTCACGCAAATTGAATTAGAGACGTGATTAACCGAAAACGGTGGAAGTATGTCGAAGCAGCAATTGCAGCACAACACTTTGCATTTTATATTTTCACAATTTTAAAATCGAATCCTCACGTAGTGGCACCGAACGAACAATCTCCGCAATTTTGCAAAAATTCAATGGGGAGAAGTTAAATGTACGTTTTATAGAGTTTAAAACGATTTGGGAATCTAATTTGACCTAATTTCCCAAATATTCCCGACTTTAAACGCGGCCAAGAAAATATGGGAGTTGTTCTTCGCGTCATCACCGTGGCGCGGTCCAAGTCAAACTCCTCAATCCGTCCCCAAAACTTGTCTTTCCTCTTTCTCATCTCGTGTATACGGTAAATCGCATCAGCTGAGCTCAGCCTAGTTAGCTTGCCTTCGGTAATGTAATACACCGTTGAGGTTCACTAAATTAGTGTTCCCATGTTCAAAATTTTAATTGGCAGATTTAATTTTTTTTTTGGAAAAATTAACTGATTTAAAGAAAAACGAAATAAATTCTAAATAGTAATAAAAATTAAATCTCATGAAGAATATAAATATAATTGAAGGGAAACGTTCAAATTTAATATAGAGGAAAACTGATATAATGTTACATTTAATAAGAATAATAAGAAAGAAAGCTATTTTAAAATTACGATTATGAATGGAAGTAATTAAATATTTTTTCTAAATCTGCCATTAAAATTTTGAATAGGAGATAGGAAGGTTTTCGTGCAATTTGCTTGTGTGACTGCTCGTTTACTACAATGTCTTCATCCGTTGAAATACCAAAACATTCAAGTTCCTCGACGCAATCGATATATGCATCAAACAAATTTGTATCAATAGTAATCGGTATTGTTTCATCGATTGTTGTGGTTTCATTAAGTACTTCTTGGTTTTCCCTAGAGAACCCAGCTTTCCGGAAGCAGTTTTTAATAGTTTGCATAGAAACATCATCTTATGCTTCTTTCGTCATTTGCAAAGCATCAAGAACATTGATTGTTTTAACAAACTCGGAAGAACTTTGCCCTGTTTCCATAGCTAGCACTTGTCGCCTTAAAATGTTTGATCGATAATACCCCTTGAAACAACAAATTATTCTAATATCCAATGGCTGTGTAATCGACGTTGTGTTCGTTGGCAACATATGAAACCGGATATTCTCCAATTTAATGTTTGTCGTCAGTTGATGGTAACGTGCATTATCAATGAACAAGGCTATTTTTAAATGTTGGTTTCCAGCTTTGATTTTCAACTGAATGTTCAGCATGATGTTTGTCCATAAATCTCCAGTCATCCAAGCCTTATGCTGATGATGGTAAGGAAGTGGCACAGACTTCCATCGAAAACAGTACGGATTTTTAGATTTTCGTATCGCATAAACAAATTTTTCAGTCCCGCTCATGTTGCAAATGAAAAGAAGTGTTATTCTGTCGTTTCTTAATTTGTCTCCACTAATATTATTTCCACGCGAGGCCGCTTTCGTCAACATTGAATATGTCGTCTTCAGAGTACTCATTAAGAATGGCGTTTCTAGATCGCATTTCATTAAACCAGCGAGTCAGATTTTTTTCAATCTGGTCATGATTGCCTATTCGAAGTCTTTTTCTATTTTTATTTTTATTTTGGGAAACAACTTGCCGCAATTCATTTTCTTTGCCCAAGATTCTTGAAATTATAGAAATATTGCACTGAAACTTTTCAGCAATCCTTGCTTCACTAATTCAATGATTTCAATCTTCTCTGCGACGTTTAGTCGTTTCCTTTTGTGGTGATTCATAATCTATAAATTTTACCGTTAGATGAAAAGTCCATATTTAAAATACTCTACTATACCCTTTAATCACATAAAAACAAGGATCACTTCTATGTAAATAGACTGATAATCACTGTTGGATCGACAGATAATCACTTTTTCAATGCCACTTGAAAGAAAATTAATGAGTGACATACGATAAAAGCAAAATCTTTGCCACGCAAGAGATTTCAGCGAAAAAATGCAACTTATCGAACCAAATCGCCAGAAATATTTTCAAATTTAGCTGCCTAAGGCAGTATTCGTGTTTATAATCGTCTGAATTTGGAAGACTTAGCGACATATTGTAAAAAAATGTTCGTGTTTATAAAAGGGGTTTGCTTATAAAATACTGTATTTAAATTGTAATTCTTCATACCAATAATAATAATAACTGAGGGTATTCGCCTGTCTTTTGTGGTCGTTATTCAATTTATTGTGAGAAACACAGATACTAGTCCGATACACATAATATCTTCGGATTTCACTAAGCGTGATATCACAAAATGGCGGAACAAACACCTTAAAGAATAATCAAAGTAGTCTAAGAAGGGATGTAGCCTCTTGGGTGTCTGGGATAGGATTGCGTTGTCTGATTCATAAATATTTTTAGAAAATCGATTTTTTAATCATTTTGACTCGAATACCCCCTTTAAACCTATACTTTTCTCTGTCGATGTTTAAACTTTTTGGAGGTTTTAAGTCTGAAAAGTAAAGACGAAAAATTTTCAAATACATTAATTACGCGTACGAATACGCGGAAAATTATAGAAAACCGTACCATCCGAATGCGTTTATTACCAGTTATTACTTAAAATATACTCGATTCTTTGCATCATTAAAGAAAAGAATGTTGATATTTCTTTTGGAAAACGACCAGCCTGCTTTTATCCTTAGAGATAATTCGATTTGAAGGAAATGAAAAATGTTCTATAGATCTGCCATCAGTTTTTTCAGCAGATATCCAATTAAAACTTCATTCAAAGAACCTTCATTGAAACACTTCCCTCTATTCCAAGGAAAAAAAAATTGATAAGGGTCCGAAGTAGCCAACTGGTTAATGTCAATACTGAAATATTTACACTATAGCATTTTTCTCAATTAACGTAATAATTACGTTTATTTCAATTAAGAGTATTTCTGTAATCCATAATAAATTTGCAATAGTTTCAACGTTTTCAAATTAATTACAGAACGATAAAAACGCAGCTGGGTTAACCGATCGCAATGTAACCATATCATATTATAATAAAGCTGCGATATTATTTCATTTGCGCAAACCATATGCTGCTATCAATACACTAGAGCCGCTAGTAAATATAATTGAAGACCTAGATGAACCCATTAAGTCAAAAATTGGACTCCTGATGTTGGTCCTGCTTCTAAATACCAATCAATATGAAAGAGCATACGAAACTTTGAACAGTTTAGGAAAGCATATGAGCACAACTAACGATTTTCTTGGCTCGGAAGAAACGTTTTCGCCGGCAAATAGTTCTGGAGACATCAACAGTTTCAATCGCGTATTTAAATTGGTCTCAATGTTGACGGAAGTTTTAAATGGGAAAAATGTAACTATTTTAGATGATGGCGTAAGTAGACCTTACATTCAGAAGCAATAAATTCTATATGAAATGATAACTTGTCTTCAGAGTGTAGAACACACATTTCTGAAAGCTCATCAATATTACTTGGGAAAAGATTTTCAGATGGCATCAAAGCAATTTTCCAGACAATTTACTTCTCAACGATTTGCAGCAGGGTTAGCTTTAAATTTTTATAATAGCCATTTGACATATTCTTACATTTTTAAATTACAGAACGCATGGGGAGGATCAAGATGTTTGCTTGGCAAATAACATGGGTGTAATTCATCTTCGTGTACGACACTATGCTATTGCAGCGCAGTTTTTCCAACATGCAATACAGTTCGATAACAAAGTAACAGAAAATATAAAGGATTGTTCAATTTTGCATATGAGCGCTTCCAAAAAGCCAGAATTAATGTACAATCTAGGCATTGCTATGCTCCACTTGCAAAGGCCAAAGGAGGCATTCGAATGCTTTTTAATACCATTAAAAGTTTATCAAAACAATCCGAGACTGTGGCTACGAGTAGCTGAAGCTTGCATAATGCTACATGAAAAGGTAGTTAATTTCGAATTTTGTTTAATGATTGATTTGAGTAACTATATATTTATTCCAGAATTTAAAGCTGAATGAGAATAAACATATTGTGTCTGGAGTAATCGGTTCAGGTGTATTTCGCAAGTTTGTTATATCACCAAGTCCTAAATTAGAATGCACGTGAGTACAGTAATCATTAATGTCAATAGTTTTAAAAACTTCAAATGAAATATTTTTTTAGTGAAGGAGGCCAGACATCGGCAATACCTAATCCAACTCTTGAGTTCGCTGCACTTTGTCTTCGAAATGCTGTGTCCCTGGCGGAACACCAAAAAAATTTCTTCATCACAGGTTTTGATCTGGCACCCTCAGAAAGTCCTTCTAGTGACACGCCTATTCAAATTAAAAAAGAAGTGTGCAATCCATCACCGCCTATCACTAAAGAATCATTCAATCGTCTACTGTCGGCAATTTATACTGCTTATAGTTATGTGTGCATGCGTTTAGGAGACTTTACAATAGCACTTGAATATGCGAAGCTGCTCCTGCAAATGGAAAATATATCGGATGAAATATCGTACGTCAACACTTGTATGCTAAAATCTATGTTTTTAAACATTAATTTGAATTCATTCCAGAATGTTAGGCCATTTATATTGTGCAGAAGCATTAGTGATGCTGAATCGAGTAACTGAAGCAAAATCATATCTAGATCAGAACTTTATCACAAATTTAAATTCACAAGACTTTGAGACGAAAGATTGGCAAATCAATTCAATTGATGCAGCACAATCGGTTTTGAGATACAATTTGGCTGTGACACTTGTTCTTCAAGGTGATTTCAACAACGCCAAGAAAATTTTAGCATCATGCACTCACCCTGTTGTTTTTACCAAGTATAAAATGTTGAAAATGTATATGGAATTGGCAGCTGGAAATTTAGACAATTGTAAAATAATGATAAAATTTGATACCCCACAATATAGGTAATTTATTGAATATCTATTTTTTATTAATTATTCGTAAGAGTGATAAACCATCGCATAAAGAGTTCAGATTGAACAGAATTGAAATGCATATGTTAGAACATTTCATTTCGTGATCCTAACTTAATCTAGAAAAGAATCAGTATCACGCTCGAGTTTGGTTATTTCCTGATTTTAAATCAGTACCCATCACAGCTGCTTGTGATCATTGTTTGCCTCAAGAATCGCGGTTAACAGATCTTGTTTCTACTATTATCTTTCATCTAGTAAATAAATAGCAGAAAGCGCTACAACTCACACACCACTTCTCCTTTCCATAAAATAAACCAGTTAAACTAAATAAATTAGTAAATCATATAACTTGGCTCATAGAATCCTTAAATTGGGTTGGATAAAATAATATATGGTTATTTGACCTCATTGCTTGATTAGTTCTGGTGACACATCAACGTAACACAGCATTTCTTAAATTTTATAGAAAATCCATACATACATACTGTTACCCCCACTTTTTACCCGGGGAAACTGGGGTGCTCCGGCGAGGCTTGTGGACCCGGTTAGCTCGTCCGAAGACGGGCGTGGAGCGCCACTCGCTTTATCCTCAAAGCCTCAACTAGCCGCCAAGCGAGAATGCGACTAACCGATTGCACTCGATGTTATTCGGCCGATACCCTCGCTACTAAATACCCTACGCTCTGTACTTCAATCCTACCCCTACACTACTCCACTAACACATTATATTCCTCACTTCTCAATTAGGATGTCCCTCGCGGGGACCACAATACCACCCCCGAACACTATGACCTCCGCTATCACGGCTTTACTCAACCTCCCGACACTTTCACTTGACTTGACCGTCCAAGCCGCACTCGTTACAACAGCGAACTGAAACAAAACAAACTTACTTCTTTTTTAGTGTCTTGAACGGCACTAAAATTTCTTCCTTTGATTGTTACTTCAAACACCAATAAATTTCAATTATCTACAATTTTCTACTTTTATATTCACTCAAAGAAACTATAATCTCAATAAAGAATACACTCTATCAAAAAGAAACTTACGTTACTTATAACCCTACAAAGGGGCCCCTTCGACGATCGTGTTCGCTAGTATAATCCGTCGCCTTTCTTTTCCCAATTGAAATTTGCTCGTCGCTTTACCAATAATGTTGTTCTTAATGTCGATTCCGCTCTGCTGTTTCTGTTGTCTTCCGCTTAACGTTTCCGCTGCGCTTCGACTTTCTTTTTCGCTGACTTTCCTCGTTCCGTTGCCGTCGTCGCCACGATACCAGAGATCAAAAAGAGGAGGCGCGTCATTCCTCGCGTGCTTATATAGCCTCCTCCTAACGGCTATGGTTCCGCTCGTCGGTCACCCACCTCTTCAGCGGGGTAATACCTTCTTGCCGCCACTTGGTAGCCGCTCCCCTCTGGTGGCGAGTACTCCAACTTCGGCTGAATCAGCTGAACGTAGTTCACTGACAGTTTGGCCTGTCAGTGATGTGTGTTTATGTTTCAATTTTCGGCAGTATATTTTTTTAATTATTGCAAAAAAAGAAAATCCTCACGTCTTTGGGACTTTGCTGCATATCATCAAAAAGCCCGAAGTTCAACCTGATGCGTGTCCGGGTCACGGCTACATGTGTTACGATTTATGTGGGTGGGTTACATTTTATAAATTATATTATACATCTGATCTATTCCCGTAAAAATGTAACATTTTTTCTCTTATTTCCTGCTTTCATACGGTTTACTATCGCTTCTGCGTTTGTAGCTTTGAGTTTTATTTATCTTTACTTTATGTTTCTCGCTTCTTTGCAAGTGTCTTGTATCTACTAAAGATTGTGTTTGTGAGTGTGTACACGATAAATTGCTGTTTGCATTTTATTTCCTTTTTTTGGTTATACGTTAAATTGTTTGTTTCTTCCATTTCTAGTTATATTTCACCTTAAAACATAAATTACAATACTAAAACTGAAGCTAACTCAAAGATACACTTTACGTTGTTGGTCATCAATGTTTTCTGTATTTCTCATTCGTTTGCATTGACGTTACCCCTGCGAACATGATAATTTCCATTTTGTTTGCTTATTTCATTCTACGATATTCAATCAGTACGCTCTTTAGTTTCTACATTTCTCATCGGTTTTAGCATTATTTCATTAATTTACTGCATCTTTAATAACTTTATTATCCTAATTTTTGTTTCATTATTAATTTTACTTCTTTGGAACTTTTATCATCATCTTCCTCTAGAACGAATGTACAACACAACAATTTTTGTTTTGTATGTTTTCTCTGGTTTTTTTAAGTTATTGGATTTTACGTTAATTCTACCTGCTATAGCTCTATCGGTTTTGTCTTCCGGCCCTCGAGCGGTGCCGCGGCGTTCCGAGCGGTGTAGTTGTAATTCGTGTCTGATCACTATCTGCATATCATCATCATTATTATCGTATTATTATAATATATCATATTTCATTCATTAATTTTATAGTTAAATGAACCAAATAAATCTACTATCACGTTTAAATGCAACGGAAAGCTCCGTCATCATATTTTATCATCGTATTATATATGCTGTCGACTGTGGCCGCGACAGACATTATTCCCACTCATTTTAAAGGCGGGTCAATTGACATCAGCATCTACTAAATGTTTTCTTTTTTTTCCTTGCTCTGCTGTGTCTAGCACACTCAATAGACATAAATGAAATCGATTTAAGCCACCTGCCACCACTTCGTATTGAAGTTTCCCAATAATCTTCACATCATAAGTTATTTGCACGGAAGCTTGAGGGTTATTTCATTATCTGAACCACCGTGATTATGCTCAATGGCTTCAAATTTCATACAGCATGAAGCGACGTCATCATCGGACTTACCCCAATTTCCTTCCGGCAGCGGATTTATGTAAGCGACGTAGTGTCCGTTTTGATTGTCTCCTGAATTGACTACGAAATAGAAATCACTCCTTTCTCAGCTTCTTGAAGACTGTACTCTTCACCAGCATCGTATTTGGTGTCACCATCTAGCATTTCTGTAGCAATGTAACTCTGGAACGATTCGTAAACCGGACAATTATTCTAAATTTAGAGATGCGTTTCCATCGACAATATCATGGGAACCGATGTTTTCTAACTGTACTCGTTGCTCCCGGAGAAACTGTAGCGTTTTATCGGCATTTTCAAGACAGTGAATTCTCATCATCTGAATCCTCCTTGGCAACATCTGGCTCGATCTTGTTAGGTTTTGGTTTTATCGAAATATCTGGGGAACATTCCAACTTCGAACAGGCGGTGATTCTGATCGTCGTTCGATGACAATTATGTTTGCTTAAGACTACCAATAATCGTATTTAAACTACTAATATGATTACAATTTGGACTGGCAAGCAAACCCTAGTCGAGTGCGGCTTAGCTTCCTGACTATACATAGTCACGCGAGTGTTACGATAGTGTTCGGGGTGAGGTAATCCTGGTGCCCTTCGGTTTTATCCGTAACATTTCCCCCCCTACTTTTAGTGGATTTCCCTGAAATACACTCCTATGATACTAACCACTCAACGTCCCTGAGGTTACGAGTCGCCTGATCCACCAATTGAGCTAGCACGGCCCACCAGTCTCACCTAATAATAGTACTAAAAGAAAAAGAACAAAGGAAGAAGAGGGAAAAAAAACTATTACCACTACGTCTACTAACCTAATCGACTACGAATACTACGTAAGGAAGCAGAAAACTAATATGACCTCCACCAACCTAAAAAAAACTATGAGTGCTGAGCAAAAAGAAAGATACTAAGACTTCCGCCAACCTACCAGACTACGAGTATTGACTAAAGAAAAGAAAACTAACACACGTCTGCCCACCTACCAGACTACGAGTATTGACTAAAGAAAAGAAAACTAACACTAACACGTCTGCCCACCTACCAGACTACGAGTACTAAGTAGGAAAAAGTTAGCTAAAGAGAACTAATACTAAGACTTCTGGGCCCCTCAACCCAATCTGTTATTAGTACCAACCAATATGAACCAAACCTGAAAACCTCAACTTCCCTTAAAACTACCGATAGTTCAACAACTCCCACTTCAATTAGTTAGGTTAGCTATCTACTTATTTTAAACTTCGACTCACGATCGCCCTAATTCTATCCCGTTATCCCTTGGTTTCTGATTCGCGGTTTTCCTACATATTGAAGCTCAGGTAAGCGAGTTCTCCTTCCATGCGTTACCCCTGGGAAACTAATTTCTATTACGATCCACCTTGTGTTAGAATGCGTATCTCACTCGTGTCTTCGTTACCGTGACCTTCCCTGGGTTGATCCGCTTCTACCTTTACGAGACGTACACTTTGAGGTCCTTCGCATGCCAAGTGCCTGCGTTTTTGCCGTCCATATCCAGCAACCTGAACCGAGACGAGGACTCGCGTTTCTCCACCTTAAAAGGTCCCAGGTATTCCTCAGCCAACTTAGCAGAATAGTATTGAGCCGCGTCTGACAGGGCGAAATTCCGCCTCCACACAAGGTCGTTGGGTTGAAATGGAGGATGTCTCCTCCGCAGGTTATACCGCTGATTACCTTTCTCCGCTGCCTCCTTCAAGCGCCTCATTACCTCCTCTCTCACTTCTCGGAGCTTCTCCGCCCGTTCTCGCGGATTGCTCAGGATATCCCCATCCTCAGGCGGTCTCGGTCCCTTTCGTGTAACTGCCATCTCCCGACCGAAATTGATGAAATAGGGCGTGTCGCCCATTGCCTCATGTGTGTAGGTGCGCAAGGCGCAACCAATTTGTGAGAGCCGATCGTCCCATTTTCGGTGGTTATTTCCTACGTACGCTCTCAGCATTCGTTTGATCGTTTGATTGATCCGTTCCGCTGGGTTTGCTTGCGGATGGTAAAATGGCGTGAACTGGATACTGCCCCCATACCCGGTCACCAAGCTATGCAGTTCCTTTGACTTAAATTGGACGCCATTGTCACACACCACCACTGCCGGCACCCCAAAAAGCATAAACACTCTTTCCTCTAGAAGCCTAGCTACCTCGACCGCAGTCGCCTTCCTCAGGGGGAAGATAAGAGGCATCTTGGTGAAGTAATCGACCACCGTCAAAATATAGGTGTTGCCTCGAGTAGAACGCGGCAGCGGTCCAACCAAATCCACACAAATAATTTCCCACGGTTCTTTGGCTTGACCAGCCCGAGAGTTCATAGGCCCATACGGGGGTTTCCTCTCTACCTTCGTAGCCTGACAAGTTTTGCACTTTGTCACGTACCGCCGAACATCTGCTTCCATTTTGGGCCAATAGAATCGTTGGGCTATGCGATCGTGGGTTCTGCTAATACCCATATGCCCTGCCATTGCGTCGTCATGGCATTCTAAGAGGATCGATTGCCGTGCGCCCTTGGGGACCACTTGTTTCCAGGAACTGCCACTCAACTCTGGATGCCGTCCGGGTATGTTCCGCCATAAGGTCTCCCCTTCAATCCGCCAGTCCGGAAACTTCGCTGGGTTTTTAAGAATCCTGGAACGCATGCCATCAAACCACCTGTCTCCACTGTCAGCTTCTACCACCGCAGTCACCTCTGGAAATGCCCGAGATAGCGCATCTGGAACTAGATGCTCCTTGCCTTTACGGTGCACGACTTCATAGTCGAACTGTTGCAGCCTTACTGCCCAACGAGCCAGTCGCCCATTCGGCTCCCGCAAATTATTAAGCCATACCAGAGAGTGGTGGTCGGTAATCACCGTAAAGTGTGACCCTTCTAGGTAGGGTCTCAGTTTTTCCACTGCCCACAACACCGCTAAGCACTCCCTCTCAGTGGTGGAATAATTCCTCTCCGTCTTTGAAAGACCCCGACTAAGGTAGCATACTACCTTCTCCCCCTCGGGGTGGCTCTGGCTTAGCACTGCTCCCAACCCATGATCGGATGCATCCGTCTGGACGTTAAAAGGTAAGGCGAAATCTGGGCACGTGAGAATCGGCGCTGATGAAAGCATCGCCTTGCAACGCCTGAAGGCCAACTCACACTGATCCGTCCATACAATCTTTTTATTTTTGCGCAGTAAGTTGTTGAGGGGTGCTGTGAGCGTAGCGTGATCTGGAATGAAACGTCGATACCACGACACCATTCCCAAGAATTGCCGCACTTTCTTCACACTGGTTGGTTGGGGAATACGCAGTATACACTCTACCTTTTCTGGGTCGACGTGCAGTCCACTTTCGTCTACCACGTATCCCAGGTACTTCAGCTGTGGCCGGCAAAACTCACACTTCTCGCGTGATACTCGTAGACCCGCCTCTCGGAGACGTGTTAGTACTACCCGGAGGATTTCCAAATGCTTCTCAAAATCCCCGGTGACTACTATAACATCGTCTAGGTATACGAAGACGTATGGCTCGAGTTCCGGCCCCAAAACCCTATCCACAAAGCGTTGCCACGTTGCAGGAGCGTTATGTAAGCCAAAAGGCATTCGATTAAAATGGAATAATCCACGTCCAGGTACCGTGAAGGCGGTATAAGGCTTGGATTCCTTCGCCATAGGAATTTGCCAATAGGCGGACTTAATGTCTAGGGAGGAGAGATATCGGGCTGTGCGCAGTTTGTCTAGAGTGGAGGAGATAAATGGGAGTGGATAGGCGTCCCGCTGGGATACGCTGTTTAGCTTCCGGAAGTCCACACAAAACCGGAACTTCCCATCCTTCTTCTTTACCAAGAGGATGGGTGATGACCATGGACTCCCGGAAGGTTCTACCACTCCCAGGCGCAACATTTCATCCAGCTCCTTGTTGATGTGTGCCTGCACCGCTGGAGACACGGGGTAGTACCGCTGTTTAATGGGTTCAGCCGATGTCGTAATCACATGCTCCACCCCTCTAGCACACCCTAGGCCATCTCCCATCAACACGAACTCCTCCGCTATCAGTGATTCCAAACGAGCCTCATCCTGTGGAGTCAACCTTGTTCTCCGTTGAAGTGCCTCACAGGCGGCTACCGCCGCGAACTCCCAAGCTTCCCTGCTGAGATCTAGAATGATCCGAAATGAACGCAGGAAGTCCACCCCCAGGATAAGTCCGTGTGGAACCGCAGGCACTACCAAAATTCCCATCCACCGCGTTACACCCTTCACCGTCACTGGTACCCAGGCTACACCCTCCGTTGGGACACATCCACTATCCGCTAACTTAATTGCTGGTTGTCTCGCCTCCTGAAGCTCCAACCCCTGCGTGCGCAGCAATTCCCAACCGGGTTTTCCGAGGATGGTATGCGTTGCTCCGGAGTCCAGTAATCCCACTATAGCTTGCCCAAACACTTCCACCTCCATATGTGGACGATTATCCGCTACCGTTTCCTCCAGCGCAAAATTCACCCTTGTCTCCTGTGCGACTAACTTATTTGGATCGCTCGTACCCCCTACGTCGCCTAGTGAGTACGGTTCCCGTTTCCCGAGGGTCCCGAATTCGGTGCTTGGCTTGATTGGCTACGTCTCACATGATCCTTGGGAACATTGGACAGCCTCCGTGTACACGTTGGACAGGTCGCTTTCCGTATTCCAATTCTCCCACAACCGAAACATCTTTGAGGCTCACTGCAAGTCCTGGAGGTGTGTCCTTCACAGTTCACAGTTCCAGCAGCGGATACCCCTATGCCCATCCTGCAATGCGGCAACCATACCTCCCTCTGTCGCCACACAATAAGCCAGATCCGGTTCCAATAACCGATGCGTCCGGGGATTCGGTGGAGGAACAAAGGACTCCACCGTTGCTCTTGTGGTCTCCAATGTTCTACCTAGTTGGACCAGGTCCACTATTGAGGAGATCGGCACCAGACTGAGCTGAGTCTGGTAGAAGGGTGCAATATTCCGCCTTATCCAGCGCAGCTTCTCCTGTTCCGTGCACGGTACCGTAAGTCGACGAAAAAGGCCTTCCATCGCCGCCACGTACACCCCAATGGACTCATCCTTTCCCTGTGTCCGGTGCCGAATTTCCTCAAAAAGCCTGTCGTCATAGTCCGGTGGTAAGAACTCTGCCCGCAACTCCTTCTTTACATCGTCCCAATCTTTGCATCTATGTTTTATCGCTCGGAACCATGTTAATGCCTTCCCTTCGAACAAGACCACCGCTGACCTAAATAGATGGGATTTGGGTACCCCCTTCGCCTCTCGCCACTCTTCCACCCTTACCAGGAAAGAGCTCACTGAATTCGAATCCCCCGTAAAACGAATACCCCACTTACTCACATCTTGATGTTTCCCCAAGGGCTCCTCGACTCGGGGGTAGAGCATATCGGTCCCATAGCACTTCCCAAAGCTTCTCCTGATATCACACAATCTCTCGCAGTTGGTGCGATCACCTCTGCCTCATCCTCATCTCCTTCAGCCTTAAGCATTAATTCACCCATGGACATTCTCAGGGCGGACCTCAACTTGCTCACCTCCTTCACTAAATCCACTTCATCTGTAGGTACCTTACCCGTCGGAGACCATAATCCACCTTCGACGTGATCTTTAAGAAGTCCCCACTGTCCGTTCCACCTTCAAAATCTCTTAACAGATTCCTAATTTCCTCCACTTTCTCTTTCACGGCATCCACATCCTCTTTGGCCGTAAAAGGGTACGCATCTGTCTCAACCATCGAGCAGTCCAACGCTCGCTCCGCCCTGAGTGCTATCCGCAACGCCTTCCTCATTTCATCCACCGTGCCTAATGCCTGCTCCCGAATCCTCAGCTCATAAGTTAACTCATCCTTACTCAGCCTATCGACGAGGATCTTCCCTTTCAACGCCATTTCCCTTTGCTGAAATCGAACGAGTCTAATAAATGCTTAAAACTAGTTACACAACCACTTAATTCTAAATGAAAAAACTCTGGATTTCTTATAAATTCAATCTAGATTTATATGATCACAAATTACAATTTACAAATATTACCCGCGCGGATTTCCACCGTTATATATAAACCTCCACCAACCACGATAAAACACACTCCCGCAAAATCAGTCACCACACTTCACTTTCGCAAGTTACGCGCCGCACCACACAAACCGTCTCCACTCGCACTTCACGTGTATTCACTTATTTCACTTCACTACTCCACTTACTTTACAAAACATCCACGTTGGAAATGTTACCCCCACTTTTTACCCGGGGAAACTGGGGTGCTCCGGCGAGGCTTGTGGACCCGGTTAGCTCGTCCGAAGACGGGCGTGGAGCGCCACTCGCTTTATCCTCAAAGCCTCAACTAGCCGCCAAGCGAGAATGCGACTAACCGATTGCACTCGATGTTATTCGGCCGATACCCTCGCTACTAAATACCCTACGCTCTGTACTTCAATCCTACCCCTACACTACTCCACTAACACATTATATTCCTCACTTCTCAATTAGGATGTCCCTCGCGGGGACCACAATACCACCCCCGAACACTATGACCTCCGCTATCACGGCTTTACTCAACCTCCCGACACTTTCACTTGACTTGACCGTCCAAGCCGCACTCGTTACAACAGCGAACTGAAACAAAACAAACTTACTTCTTTTTTAGTGTCTTGAACGGCACTAAAATTTCTTCCTTTGATTGTTACTTCAAACACCAATAAATTTCAATTATCTACAATTTTCTACTTTTATATTCACTCAAAGAAACTATAATCTCAATAAAGAATACACTCTATCAAAAAGAAACTTACGTTACTTATAACCCTACAAAGGGGCCCCTTCGACGATCGAGTTCGCTAGTATAATCCGTCGCCTTTCTTTTCCCAATTGAAATTTGCTCGTCGCTTTACCAATAATGTTGTTCTTAATGTCGATTCCGCTCTGCTGTTTCTGTTGTCTTCCGCTTAACGTTTCCGCTGCGCTTCGACTTTCTTTTTCGCTGACTTTCCTCGTTCCGTTGCCGTCGTCGCCACGATACCAGAGATCAAAAAGAGGAGGCGCGTCATTCCTCGCGTGCTTATATAGCCTCCTCCTAACGGCTATGGTTCCGCTCGTCGGTCACCCACCTCTTCAGCGGGGTAATACCTTCTTGCCGCCACTTGGTAGCCGCTCCCCTCTGGTGGCGAGTACTCCAACTTCGAACAGGCGGTGATTCTGATCGTCGTTCGATGACAATTATGTTTGCTTAAGACTACCAATAATCGTATTTAAACTACTAATATGATTACAATTTGGACTGGCAAGCAAACCCTAGTCGAGTGCGGCTTAGCTTCCTGACTATACATAGTCACGCGAGTGTTACGATAGTGTTCGGGGTGAGGTAATCCTGGTGCCCTTCGGTTTTATCCGTAACAATACATATCTGTAGTGTCTAGTTGTGACGCCTACGCCCGGGAATCGAAGTGATTCCGATCCCGAACCCTTGCAACCGGCCAGATGGATATGTCCTCGAAGTGCCAGCGGACTTCATCTGACGTGCGGATATCGTTGTGCAGAAAATATTTTTTTTCTGTCCAAATATTTAGATCCGTGGATATAAATATTCGAAATATAGAATTAATCCAAACCCCGGCACATTTCGAGACATAGCCATCTGGAAATGCCCCTCCACCGTGGCCATCGAGAAAACTATGCCACTGGCGACAACTGGAGAGGCACATTGCCGCCATATGGCGTGCCATTCCACACACAGATGTTTTGTCCGAGGTGACAACCGGGGATTTTGACAGCCACATGGCGGGTGTGGGTCAAGGAGAAAACTGAAAAATGACCGGCATGTCATATTTGTGTGCTTTAGTTTATTAATTGAAGCCGGGTTTGAAGTGCAGTGACAAACGAAGTTTTTGGCGATGTCGGATATTGCTACTGTACGTGTGGCAGTTGGAGTAAGGCCATTAGAAGAAACCGAATTCAGAAATGTAAGAAGCAGCTAACCTATTTTCCGATTGACACAGATCCCCTGAAGGTCAAGAAAAGCGTACAGCCCTGGAAAGGACTGGAGAGTTGGATGGGTGGCAGTGGAAACATTTACTCAAACATCAGTAAATCAAATTTAAATCCAAACGCACCTGCGCTTAGCAGCGGCATGGGATATCAACAGTCATCGACAATATCTTCGTTCAATAACAGAAATACTGTCTCTACTGGCATGAGTGGTGCAAGTTACGAAAGGTACTATTAGTTTTGAAGTAGTAGAGATTTAGCATTATTTTAAACCATTCCTGCACATGCACACAATCTAAAATTGTTCATTTCGATACCGTAGACTAAGAATAGCAGATGCTATTTGTATGATCTCCATCTGCAACCAACAGTAGACGGCGCAAAAACCAGATATCGAGTGCGTTGTAGTTGCGATCACCTTGCATCGTTTGCAGTGCGATTTGGCTGTTTTCAAGTCAATTTCGAATGGATTCGGCTACGAACGGAGTACGATTGATGTGAACCAAATGAAATGAGTAGTTTCTCGCGACAATGATTTTGCATTCGGCTACGAAATAGCAAGACAACCGCCTTCACCGTTCGGCGCAATAACAAAGCCCTGTGTGTTGTCTCAGTATGTTGCAGTGGTTGTGATATTCAGTGGTAGGCCATAAGATCCTAAATAAACAATCTATGGTACATGGTGCAGGAGCCCGATTTCGAAATTAATTTTTGCAATCATCTTTGCGGTCTCTGTCAACCCGTGTTTTCCGATTATACTATCCAGAAATCTGTCCGTATCGGCAATAGTGCGCGGGTTGCGGAATTGGCGAAATGCTAAGATGAGTAATTGGATCTGATAGTGGCTGTTGGGTCTATGTACAACAAAGCCCGTAATGAACACAATACGATTACTATGCAAGCCCTGATTTCAATAATCTGCAAGAACCAAACAGTTCGAGCTCAGTAGAAATGGTATTAGCTTGGGTAACACACGGCACATGTAATTTCAGGTAACCAATTGCATAATTACTTTTATTTCTACAAACAAAAATCAACAAACCAAAAAAACACTAAACAGCCAACAACCAACTTGCAAGGTTAAACAAAACAAAAACTAAAAACAATTAGAAACATTCCAATCATTAGGGAAAATCTTTGAAAAAAGTGGCAAAATTAAACATAATTCTTCTTAAAGTATAATTCTCGACCAGAAAAAAAAAATACTATACGTTTATTTTTATGAATTCTATTTATTCATAAAGCATTTTCTAGTTTTTTTTGCTGAATTCGTAGATAAACAAGTTCTATAAGAGTATTCTGACTTCCAAATTAGGTGGCAATATTCATAAGTAGAAAGATAAATATAAAAGGGCCATAGAGCATTTATAACGTTAAGTATCCGTAATCTAATACAATATTATTGCGATCAATCAAAATTTCAACCAATTAATTCCTTCCATTTACCACGCTAGCCTTTACTGTAGCTTTTTTTTTTTTTTGCTAAATGCATTTAGCTTTTTAAGATAACATAACAAAATGATGATTAAATAGAGTAAATACGAGTAGTTTAAGCGCAAAATGGCATTTTCAAAATGTTGTCAAATTAATAAGATATGAAAGAGAGGAAGGAAGTAATTATATATTTTATGGTTGTATCGTTGTTAATTGTTGGACATGAAATGAATTTTATCTCGTAGAAGATTTATAATCTAATTATACTCTAGTATATTCGTATTAGCGTAACTAGAGTAAACCTAAATTGATGCAATGCATGCATCAGAGTATAATCTTTACTCTTCACAATTTAACTACTTATTGTGGGATATCCATTGATTTCAAGATAGGACAGAAAATCAACTGATCATTTGAAGGTTGGATAGAAACTCAACTGAATTGATTATTATTTTGCAAGATTTTACTTAATCTGATTACCATAAAAGTATTAGTGTCATATCAAAGACAAAGTATCCTAACCAAATACTCTGTTTTATCAGCAATATAAAAAGAAAAAAAAAAAAAACAGTGTCATAGGAATCAATTTCAAAAATATTCAAATCAATATATCGATGAAAGACACTGACCTATATTAAGAATTGTTCACTATTATTTCTGATTAGTAAGATAAACTATCGACAAAACAAATAAATTTGACAAAATTATAAAAGGAGGTTAAGCATGCTTATCTAATCCTGGTGGATTGATTTCCATACCTGAAATAAGAAAAAAAAGAAAATGTACTCGTATTTAATCTCTTTCTAAGGAGATGCAGTGAGTGAGATACCATATTAGTATCGAATTATGGAAAAGGATTTTATTTTTCATAAAATTGTAATAATGATCTCTTTAAATTAAATAATTATGCATGTATATTTTTCACAAGATCGAACTTCACATGAGTATCGCACGAGATTATAGGCAATCCAATTAGGATGAAATTCATTTCATTCGCTTCACGCATATTAATTAATTACTTAAAACCGTTTTGTCATACTATTTATTGATGCAAATAAGTTATTAATAACTAGTTTTTGGGCTATCTGAATAAAAAACGAATTACATTTTTTTCTAATTTTTCAATTAATATTGTTTGAATAATGCTGTATTATAATATGATTTATAATAATATGAATTGCTAAAACGTTAACCACGACTTTCCTTTTCAGTGGCTCGTTCTTTTTCAGCGTGAAAGGGAAGTGCAGGGTAGGTATGCCGTCGCGAGGTTAGGGTTTCGACAAATCCGCTGAAGTCGGTTTCGCGTCGCGCGCGGTACGCGGTACCTTTGATTGTTTCGTCATTTCATTAGAGTAGTTTTCGTCGGGTTAAGTTCGAGTAGCATATTTTTCGGTACCGCGTCGGTGAATCGGTAACGCGCCTATGGGATTTTGTAGCGTTTTTGATTTGAGATCTGTGGATAGATCACATCCAGAATTAACGTAATGTAGGTTTCTCGTTCTGGATGAGTAATTGTTGACGCGTTTGGAAAACGGGCAAGTTCAGGTGACTGAAATATTGTAATTGAGCGTAATCCATTCGGAGACCCGCGACCGAAATCCTCTCCGAACTAGCTGGCCGACAAGCAGTCACCGCGTGAATGGGTTACGGTGCACGGATTGGTTGACCTGTTGGTACCATCCGTTGGCACTACTCAGACTTAACGTCTAGAACCGATGAGAGGTCGGTTCCGCGTTCGATCTGAAAGTAGAAAATCATTACAAATGGCGCCCAACGTGGGGCCTAAAACATCCTAAGGGGGAAAGAACTTCGCGTCTTCTGACGAGTTGGTCCTTTACGGAGGATGTAAGGTACTTTGGTACTCGAGTCCCACTATCAGGAGCAGTGGAGTTGTGTGATACACATTTGGAGTCGCTTCACGTGAGTCGTAGCTTCCGCTCTCCTTTGATTGATTTTTTTTTTCGCGACAGATTCCTTCCGATGTGTTGTCCCAGGTTAACCCCTGTAAGGACCTTCTATTTTCTTGATGGAACTGCCAGTCTGATGGGTTTACCTATCAGCATGGACTCTCAAGAAAATAGAAGGCTACCTTGCCTTTATGTCGCGGAAGGATTCTAATTATTTCGTATGCGTGATAGACGAGTGGTATCGGTTCAACGTTCGGTGGCGTATGCTGGAGTTGTGAAGCCCGGAATGCTTCCACGCGTCGGGAATTTTGACCGCGTACTAAAATCGTTACGGTAGCTCTACCACTTGTCTCGTCGAGTCACTTTAACGTAGTTTAGAGACGGTTTTTTGTAATGTATGTGGGTATGGGGTTAAATTTCGTAAATCGACCGAAGCACCCTTTCTTCGGCAGCTTACCACGCACTCTCATTTCCCGCTGAAGAGGTCGACCACTGGAAAGGAAAGTGTGTCTTAAACAATTTTTTTTCCCAGTCACTATTAATAGCTCGCCACTTTCGGCCACTGATTTAGTCTTAAGTTTTAGTCATATTTAAAGAATTAAAAATTTAATTTAAGCTCGATATTTTGAAATAATTGTTAGGAATGATAAATTGGGATCAATACCACAAAGATTAAAATGGAAGGGAACGTTAATTTTGTGAAGATGATTGGTATGCAAGGAGCCTTAGGCGGTGAAGTTCCGGCTGCAAGTGTCGTGTCCGAGGTGACAACCATGCCTTCCGCCCACTCCATTGACACCCTCGTGGCGTTGATGAGGGATATGTCGGAGAGGATTGGCAACCTGGAGGGAAAGCTCCAGAATCTCCCTATGAGCCAACCACCCAGTCGCGTGAGAACTCCGCTTGGCTGGGAGCCAAATCCCAGTGTGGCGATGCCCCACTCCCGACAATCCGAGCAATGGGTCCCACCTCCAAGGAACTCAGGAATGGATCCCAGAGCTCCCGAATATAGACCGCGACACAGTACCGGACCTCCGTTGGTACCTCCAGCCCCCGAGGCCGTTCAGTACAACAGGTCAATCGAGGATGTGATTCCCCCCGGGAACGCATTGGCACTTTTTCGAGACCCGACGCCTCGTATCATGGAGAGTTGGCGCCTGAACTTTACAGGGTTCAACGATATGATATCGGCGGACCGGTTCCTTTTCCGGATTCAGGCGTTGATATCCAGCACCCTGGGAGGGGATTCCACGGCCTTCCTCCGGCATGCACATCTTTTGTTCAGCGGCGACGCTGCCGACTGGTACTGGAGCTTTAAAGAGTCAACGCCACGTCCCACTTGGCACTCTTTCAGTGCAGCCTTCCGCAATCGATTTGAGGATGGCTTCACTGAGAGAGAGCTAAGAGAGCAAATAAAGAAACGGAAACAAGGCGCTCACGAACCGTTCGACCAGTACTACACAAGTATAGTGAGATTGAGCACTCGCTTGCGAAATACCATGCCCGAGGACGAACTGGTAGAAATTATCAGAGAGAACATGCGCTGGGATCTCCAGAACAGCCTTCTACATTTTCCCATCAACACCATACAGGGATTGCGCCTCCATGCCCGTAGACAAGAACACTTGGATGAGCGACGAGGTACCTTCCGTCCACAACCTCGCATAACGGGACCAAATCCCCGAAATCATCACACCGCGGAGTTGATGGCAGCAGACCACCTGCTTGCTGATCCAGTACCAGTACCGAGGAGCGGAGCACCACCGGAGCTTGAGGACCCAGCATTGATTGATCGACCTTCCCTTGAAGCAATTACAAGCCCGACGGTCTGTTGGAACTGCTGACAACCGGGACACCGGTTCTATGCATGTCCAGCGGAGCCAACGCTTTTCTGCTACCGATGCGGGAAGGCCGACACATACGCACCTGACTGTGCAAATTGCAAAGGGCGAAAAAACTTGCCACCGAGTGCCGCGACCACCCGTCGGCACTCCTAAACCCCGGACGAACCAATCCAGACCCCATCACTAGTTATGACCCAGCTTCCAACATGACTCCAATTCTGCTGACTCGCACCGCTAACCACAATTCTCCCGAAGTTCCACAACCGACGCCGTCCTTCGCCGATGCCAACGCGCAGGGAAATGATAGCGAAACGAAAGTTCCTTGGCATGTAAAACCTTTTCATGTCAGGCTGCGGAATTATTTGGCTACTCGACAGCGCATCTTCCATGAGGAGTTGGCTACAAATGTCCCACCGCGAAGCAAGCGAGCCACGCGTCGGATGCGGAGCTTCTGGAGAAAAGTCAGGCAGTCGAGGAAAGTGTTGAAGGACATATACTTAGACGAATTATTGAGGGATGATGTCCGGCCATATGCGTCAGTACACCTCCTGCAAAAACGAGTATCAGGCTTAGTCGATACGGGAGCCAGTGTGAATTGCATATCTGCCGAGTTTGTAGGGGAGGTACTGGCAAAGCACGCGGACCAAATCCGTCATTTCACCTCCTGGTTAAGCACGGCGGACGGAACTCGTCACTCTGTAGTGGGAAAAATTATGACGGATGTCACCTTTAAAGGAGTAACTAAACCCATGGAATTTTTCATTATACCTCAGTTAACCCAGAATCTTTACCTAGGAGTGGATTTCGTTCGAAAATTTAACTTGGCCCCGGCACTATTTTCCGGTTCGACCCTGGAGTCCGTCACCACCGTTCCTGACCAATCGCAACCCACTAACTTATTACGACATACACTGGATGTACATCAGCAACTGCGTCTTGACTCGGCTATATCGGCTTTTCCATCGCATGAGAAGGAAGGGCTCGGGCGGACTGCCCTGGTGTTCCACACTATAGATGTGGGGGATGCTAAACCCATAAAACAGAGACATTTCGCCATATCTCCGGCGAAGGAAAAATCGTTATATGCCGAAGTGGATCGAATGCTAGCATTAGGCGTAATCGAAGAATCACAGAGCGCGTGGGCTTCCCCAGTCACCTTAGTGGTCAAGCCGAACAAGGTCCGGTTATGCCTAGATGCCAGACGCTTGAACGCCGTCACAGTCAAGGACGCATATCCTCTACCGTTGATCGAAGGCATTTTGAGTCGATTGCCTAAAGCCCATTTCATCACGAGCTTAGACCTCAAGGACGCCTTCTGGCAAATTCCTTTAGACCCCGGTTCAAAGGAGGAAACAGCCTTCACAGTCCCAGGTCGGCCCCTATATCAATTCGTGACCATGCCATTCGGATTGTGTAATGCCCCCCAAACAATGACGCGCCTTATGGATAAGGTGATACCACCTCATTTGCGGCACCAAGTTTTCGTTTACTTGGACGATCTGTTGCTTATAACCGAGACCTTTGACGAACACATCGACCTGCTTCAGGAGGTGGCTCTACACATCCGGAGGGCAAGATTAACCATCAACATAAGGAAGAGCCAGTTTGTGATGACGGAGGTGAAGTATTTAGGTCACATCATTGGGCATGGCCATATCAAGACCGATCCGGAAAAGACTCAAGCGATTGACGTTTTTCCACTACCCAAGACCACCAAACAGTTACGCCGATTCTTAGGTTTATGCGGATGGTACCAGCGTTTTGTACGTGACTATGCCACCATTACCACTCCTTTGACCGACATGCTGCGTAAGGGACGTAAATTCGTCTGGGAAGAGCCCAGCTTGCGAGCCTTTGAAGAGCTAAAGAAGAGTCTGACTGCAGCCCCCGTACTGCACAGCCCGGACTTTGACAAACCGTTCTCAATCCATTGTGACGCGAGTCAACATGGGGTGGGAGCAGTCTTAGTCCAAGTTGCCCAGGATGGCGAAGAGAGACCTATAGCCTTCATGTCTCACAAGCTGAACCCAGCCCAGCGAAATTACACAGTCTCCGAGCAAGAATGTTTAGCTGCGGTGTTGGCAGTGAAACGCTTCCGAGCCTATGTGGAGGGACACACCTTTGAAATCGTTACGGATCACGCTTCTCTGAAGTGGCTAATGAGCCAGACTGATCTCAACGGCAGATTGGCAAGGTGGGCACTGAAACTACAGGCATTTGACTTCACAATTCGCCACCGAAAAGGAAGCCAGCATGTAGTCCCTGACACCCTATCCAGAATGTTCGCCCCTGAAGGAGCCGAGTTGGTCCAAGAGGACGACAGCCCCCAATTGATCGATCTGGACCATCCTGCCTTCAAGTCAGCCAGCTACAGCCAACTGATTCACACTATCCAGGATCAACTGTCCCAGCTTCCTGAACTGCGGTTGACGGATGGATTTATTTACAAGCGGATGGGACACGCATCCGGAGACCCCATACAAGAAGAAGAACAGTGGAAGTTGTGGGTGCCCGAAGAATTAACCACTGATCTTATCAGACGGGCTCATGACCACCCATCAAGTGCGCACGGCGGTTACGGTCGTACACTTAGGCGGTTGAAAACCTGTTTCTTTTGGCCTAAGATGGCACAACAGATAAAAGCGTACGTAGCCTCTTGTGAGCTATGCAAGTGCACTAAAGCGCCCAACACCATTCTTCGGCCACCCATGGGTAAGGTTGAGGTCCCCGAACGCGTGTTCCAGCGCTTGTACATTGATCTTATCGGTCCTTACCCTCGATCTGCTTCTGGTCACACGGGAGCTGTCGTGGTCCTGGACCAGCTCTCTAAATTCCCTATCATAGAACCACTACGTAACATGCACACTGGACCTATAATCAGCTTTTTGGAGAACCGAGTCTTTCACATGTTTGGAGTCCCGGAGAAACTTGTCTCCGACAATGGGGTCCAGTTCACCTCCAGCAAGTTCCGAGACCTAATGTCCAAATACGGCATCATTCACCAACGAACTGCCGTCTATTCACCACAAGCCAACGCATCCGAACGACTGAATCGTACGCTCATAGCGGCCATCCGCGCCTATGTCCACCCGAATCAGAAGGACTGGGATCGCAAATTGTCCGCCATCACTAGTGCGCTGCGCTCGTCGTACCACGCCACTACCGGCATTTCGCCGTATTTCGCAGTGTTCGGCCAGTACATGATCTGTCATGGGAGCGCTTACCGGCTACTGCGACAGCTGAAATCGCTAGAGGACCCAATCGTGGTTCTGGAACCGCATGAAAAGCTCCAACTTCTGCGAGATCAACTGCGGGAGAAGATTGAAGAAAGTAGACGGATGGGAGAGGAGCGGTACAACTTGCGATCTCATCCTTCTGGCTTTAAGGTAGGTGACGAGATATATCGTCGAAACTTCCGACAGAGCGATGCCACCCGCCATTACAATGCCAAACTAGACAAGAAATTCGTGAAGTGTCGAGTTCTACAAGTAATAAGCCCCACCCGATACCTCATCGCGGACATGACTGGTAAAACCCTGGGAATTTACCACGCAAAAGACCTTAGACGATGAAGTGCAACTATTTCCCACGAAAAACCTTGGCTTACCCCAATCTTTGCCTAGACGAAGACCTTCGAGTAACACCTGACTCCCTACTATATAGTCACTATCGAGTCTTCACGAACAGGGTTGTAGCCTATCCTTCGAAACCGACCTTCGACCCGCCACGGCCCTAACCAAGACCTTTTATATAGGAGGCGGGATCGTAATTACTTCGATTTTGGGGGGGGGAATGTGTAATGTGACGCCTACGCCCGGGAATCGAAGTGATTCCGATCCCGAACCCTTGCAACCGGCCAGATGGATATGTCCTCGAAGTGCCAGCGGACTTCATCTGACGTGCGGATATCGTTGTGCAGAAAATATTTTTTTTCTGTCCAAATATTTAGATCCGTGGATATAAATATTCGAAATATAGAATTAATCCAAACCCCGGCACATTTCGAGACATAGCCATCTGGAAATGCCCCTCCACCGTGGCCATCGAGAAAACTATGCCACTGGCGACAACTGGAGAGGCACATTGCCGCCATATGGTGTGCCATTCCACACACAGATGTTTTGTCCGAGGTGACAACCGGGGATTTTGACAGCCACATGGCGGGTGTGGGTCAAGGAGAAAACTGAAAAATGACCGGCATGTCATATTTGTGTGCTTTAGTTTATTAATTGAAGCCGGGTTTGAAGTGCAGTGACAAACGAAGTTTTTGGCGATGTCGGATATTGCTACTGTACGTGTGGCAGTTGGAGTAAGGCCATTAGAAGAAACCGAATTCAGAAATGTAAGAAGCAGCTAACCTATTTTCCGATTGACACAGATCCCCTGAAGGTCAAGAAAAGCGTACAGCCCTGGAAAGGACTGGAGAGTTGGATGGGTGGCAGTGGAAACATTTACTCAAACATCAGTAAATCAAATTTAAATCCAAACGCACCTGCGCTTAGCAGCGGCATGGGATATCAACAGTCATCGACAATATCTTCGTTCAATAACAGAAATACTGTCTCTACTGGCATGAGTGGTGCAAGTTACGAAAGGTACTATTAGTTTTGAAGTAGTAGAGATTTAGCATTATTTTAAACCATTCCTGCACATGCACACAATCTAAAATTGTTCATTTCGATACCGTAGACTAAGAATAGCAGATGCTATTTGTATGATGTCCATCTGCAACCAACAGTAGACGGCGCAAAAACCAGATATCGAGTGCGTTGTAGTTGCGATCACCTTGCATCGTTTGCAGTGCGATTTGGCTGTTTTCAAGTCAATTTCGAATGGATTCGGCTACGAACGGAGTACGATTGATGTGAACCAAATGAAATGAGTAGTTTCTCGCGACAATGATTTTGCATTCGGCTACGAAATAGCAAGACAACCGCCTTCACCGTTCGGCGCAATAACAAAGCCCTGTGTGTTGTCTCAGTATGTTGCAGTGGTTGTGATATTCAGTGGTAGGCCATAAGATCCTAAATAAACAATCTATGGTACATGGTGCAGGAGCCCGATTTCGAAATTAATTTTTGCAATCATCTTTGCGGTCTCTGTCAACCCGTGTTTTCCGATTATACTATCCAGAAATCTGTCCGTATCGGCAATAGTGCGCGGGTTGCGGAATTGGCGAAATGCTAAGATGAGTAATTGGATCTGATAGTGGCTGTTGGGTCTATGTACAACAAAGCCCGTAATGAACACAATACGATTACTATGCCAGCCCTGATTTCAATAATCTGCAAGAACCAAACAGTTCGAGCTCAGTAGAAATGGTATTAACTTGGGTAACACACGGCACATGTAATTTCAGGTAACCAATTGCATAATTACTTTTATTTCTACAAACAAAAATCAACAAACCAAAAAAACACTAAACAGCCAACAACCAACTTGCAAGGTTAAACAAAACAAAAACTAAAAACAATTAGAAACATTCCAATCATTAGGGAAAATCTTTGAAAAAAGTGGCAAAATTAAACATAATTCTTCTTAAAGTATAATTCTCGACCAGAAAAAAAAAATACTATACGTTTATTTTTATGAATTCTATTTATTCATAAAGCATTTTCTAGTTTTTTTTGCTGAATTCGTAGATAAACAAGTTCTATAAGAGTATTCTGACTTCCAAATTAGGTGGCAATATTCATAAGTAGAAAGATAAATATAAAAGGGCCATAGAGCATTTATAACGTTAAGTATCCGTAATCTAATACAATATTATTGCGATCAATCAAAATTTCAACCAATTAATTCCTTCCATTTACCACGCTAGCCTTTACTGTAGCTTTTTTTTTTTGCTAAATGCATTTAGCTTTTTAAGATAACATAACAAAATGATGATTAAATAGAGTAAATACGAGTAGTTTAAGCGCAAAATGGCATTTTCAAAATGTTGTCAAATTAATAAGATATGAAAGAGAGGAAGGAAGTAATTATATATTTTATGGTTGTATCGTTGTTAATTGTTGGACATGAAATGAATTTTATCTCGTAGAAGATTTATAATCTAATTATACTCTAGTATATTCGTATTAGCGTAACTAGAGAAAACCTAAATTGATGCAATGCATGCATCAGAGTATAATCTTTACTCTTCACAATTTAACTACTTATTGTGGGATATCCATTGATTTCAAGATAGGACAGAAAATCAACTGATCATTTGAAGGTTGGATAGAAACTCAACTGAATTGATTATTATTTTGCAAGATTTTACTTAATCTGATTACCATAAAAGTATTAGTGTCATATCAAAGACAAAGTATCCTAACCAAATACTCTGTTTTATCAGCAATATAAAAAGAAAAAAAAAAAAAAACAGTGTCATAGGAATCAATTTCAAAAATATTCAAATCAATATATCGATGAAAGACACTGACCTATATTAAGAATTGTTCACTATTATTTCTGATTAGTAAGATAAACTATCGACAAAACAAATAAATTTGACAAAATTATAAAAGGAGGTTAAGCATGCTTATCTAATCCTGGTGGATTGATTTCCATACCTGAAATAAGAAAAAAAAGAAAATGTACTCGTATTTAATCTCTTTCTAAGGAGATGCAGTGAGTGAGATACCATATTAGTATCGAATTATGGAAAAGGATTTTATTTTTCATAAAATTGTAATAATGATCTCTTTAAATTAAATAATTATGCATGTATATTTTTCACAAGATCGAACTTCACATGAGTATCGCACGAGATTATAGGCAATCCAATTAGGATGAAATTCATTTCATTCGCTTCACGCATATTAATTAATTACTTAAAACCGTTTTGTCATACTATTTATTGATGCAAATAAGTTATTAATAACTAGTTTTTGGGCTATCTGAAAAAAAAACGAATTACATTTTTTTCTAATTTTTCAATTAATATTGTTTGAATAATGCTGTATTATAATATGATTTATAATAATATGAATTGCTAAAACGTTAACCACGACTTTCCTTTTCAGTGGCTCGTTCTTTTTCAGCGTGAAAGGGAAGTGCAGGGTAGGTATGCCGTCGCGAGGTTAGGGTTTCGACAAATCCGCTGAAGTCGGTTTCGCGTCGCGCGCGGTACGCGGTACCTTTGATTGTTTCGTCATTTCATTAGAGTAGTTTTCGTCGGGTTAAGTTCGAGTAGCATATTTTTCGGTACCGCGTCGGTGAATCGGTAACGCGCCTATGGGATTTTGTAGCGTTTTTGATTTGAGATCTGTGGATAGATCACATCCAGAATTAACGTAATGTAGGTTTCTCGTTCTGGATGAGTAATTGTTGACGCGTTTGGAAAACGGGCAAGTTCAGGTGACTGAAATATTGTAATTGAGCGTAATCCATTCGGAGACCCGCGACCGAAATCCTCTCCGAACTAGCTGGCCGACAAGCAGTCACCGCGTGAATGGGTTACGGTGCACGGATTGGTTGACCTGTTGGTACCATCCGTTGGCACTACTCAGACTTAACGTCTAGAACCGATGAGAGGTCGGTTCCGCGTTCGATCTGAAAGTAGAAAATCATTACATAGTGTTTGAAAATATTTATTTTTCAGTGTCATGTGTTCTTATTGTAATTCTTCTAAAATTTTCAATCGGTTGTAACTTTGCTGTTTAAGGATCAATTCTTACAAACTTGTCAGAGTACATTTAAACTGTTATTAACACACCTTGTTTTGTACATTTGGCATATTTAAAGGTCCCGTTTTTGGTTTTATAGGCAAAAATGTAAAATGATCGAATTTTGACTTCTGAGGCATCTATTACTCGTGCACCCTTAAAGATCTCATTTCACGATTTTTTTACCATACCAATTTTTCACATATTTTGACTTCTCCGTGCCCCACACTTTCGGCACCTGA
Organism: Odontomyia ornata; assembly: GCA_963969285.1. Lineage (NCBI taxonomy): Eukaryota > Metazoa > Arthropoda > Insecta > Diptera > Stratiomyidae > Odontomyia > Odontomyia ornata. The sequence goes on from OZ017739.1 coordinate 139,094,350, forward strand.
TGTTGAACGTTGACTTTTCATTTATACCCATATCGACTACTTTCTACATAAAAATGTTTAAAGCTTACTGCCATATATGGGGAAACCCCCTCTTAACCCTTGTACATTTTTTGGCAGAACTTTGGAGAGGTCACCATTTTTAACTTGTTCACAAAATTTCCTGTATGTAGCAGTTATAGTTTGCGAGATAATTTACTACGACGTACGGATAAATGAGTTGCTCCTTAAGTACCTAAAAATAGTATAATTATTTTGGTATTTTTATCCGGCTACTATAGGAAACAATCTTATCAGTTTCATGCGTATATTTATTGATTTTTGTACATATTTGAAAGTAATAGGTAGATAATATAATAACCACGCATTCGCTTGATGCGGACTGTAGAACGTAAGAAGTGCGTCGGGGAGTTTAATTTTCCCCAGGATAATTCCTTCCTTTTTCGCATGAAACGCAAGATGGCAGCCCCAAATTATGTGCGCGACCAACCCAATTGTGCGTCAAATGTAAACGAAAACCAGGCGAGAGGCGGGAACAAAACATACTGGTCCGCTTTCGACTGCGAGTGGTGTCTGGTGTGCAAAAAAGATACGAATAATGAAGTGACACGCACTGAAGGAGTTGAAAAGTTGTATAGTGAACTAATATAAAGTGATGAAAAGCACGATAAAAGTGTCGCAAATTGACTCATTAAAGATTTCCATGGTCAGAGTACTCATCCCACATGGCCCTGCTCTGAAAAATTGTCAGATCAGTTCCGATGTCTGAACAAGATTCATCCAAGTGATCTACAGGTAATAGATCCAACCCGAGTAATTGTTCTAATCATTTAGTATCTAGTATCGAAAACCGGCAAAACACTGATCCGAAATTTTAATTGTAGATTTGGAAAAATTAATTATTCCAATTTATATATTTATAAATTATAATTTTTTTTATTATAATATAAATTTAATATTATTTTTTTCCTCTCTATATTAAATTGAAATTTTTCCTTATAATTATATTATTATCTTCTATTAATTTAAAACGCCAAATCTACAATTGAAATTCGGACACGGCAACTTATTTACAACGCAGCTTATTCACGAATTGCACTTCCGTAATGCAATCTAGAGTCGATGGAAGGCTTGTCGACTACCGTTGTGACTAGTCCCGCAAGGTGACGATTGGAAATGAGGTGAGGAGATCTGCTGGGGCAGATCGGGAGTCTATTACGGATCGCCATATAGCAAGCACGGCGCGAGAATCGCGCCGGCAACGAATGGAGATAAAGTACATTTTTTCGGGGGTTTTTTCGTTCCAAAACAATCCAATTCGTATCAAAAGGGAATTTTTGCGGTAAGTGAGTAAAAAGAAGAAAAGAAATAGCTTACGACCAATGTACTAACCTTTATCAAATAATTATGGAATTTTCCCACTTCGCGAAGTGATAGTCAGAAATCTTTTCTGATTTTCATTTTCAGGGGTAGAGCAATCGCTCAAATATATAAGATTCAAGTAATTCATATAGTGAAGTGCGGAAGCAAACATACGGGAAGATTTACGGCTCTTTAGTGCGGTGATTAAACAGCCATTTTTGCTAAAGAAATTCCCCTATACAAGCCATACCCAACGGATAACGAAAAACAGCTGAAGGCAACCAATCAGCCGGCGGTGATTCCCAGAATATAACCTCGCATATCGGCATTCGAGAAAACGGAAGAAGGAATAAACTTTCGGTTGCAGAAATACCACGCAAATTTGGTTTTATAACGATTTCGTGTTTTGGTGTGTAACGTTCACTATCCGAGGAGAAAAGCGTCAATAAATGTGTGTTGCATCTTCAATGGCAGCAAGATAAAAGTGGTCGAAGCGGTTTGTGGTGATGCGCTCGGAAGTTAATACAATTATTTTCGATTTCGCTTCTAACTGCAATCATTTAACCAAGGAATCCGTAGATTTTACGTAATACGTAGTCGCTTACAATTTTAGGGGGTTTTATACATAGTGGTAGAATGTTAGTGAACTAAACATTTTATTTACCAGTGCGATTCGCTGAAAATTTTTAAAAGTGAACTTTCCCAAATTTTTTAGGACAGTCAAGTAATCGCGAGGAAACTCTTGCTCCGATGAGGTTATATCTTGAACTTTTTCCTTGGCTGCGCTAAGACGGAATATAAGGAAACTGGGCTGAACTACCGGTGAGATACTTAGCTGGAAAAATTCGGTCCAAAACTGTTGGTCCTCGTATCGCCTTACAACTAATTATGTAAAGAATCTATTGAACAAAACCACTGTGCGGCTGTAACTTGGGAACAACATCAAATGAGAACATCAGAAAATGAAAGGATAGAACTATAGTAGCAGTTTTTTTGTGTTCCGAAACGCATGTCTAGTCAGTTTAGTTACGAATCCTAGTCTGACATCAAAAGCATATAGAGTATTGCTGAAAGTCTTCTACCTCGGTTTTGACCTATCGGATAAAGCCTGTTTATTTTTCAAATTCTCAAACCCGACTAGAAAAATATAGACATTTCCGTGCCAAACATCAAAAAGTCGAACTTTTTCGTGAATATGAGCCTATTATAAGTATTTTCATGTAGGGTGTTGATCACACAATAAACGAACTTAGTCACTTAAATATAAATTTAATGTTATTGCAAATGACTTCCGAGCAGACTTAAATGTTAAAGTTTAAATAGTTTTTACATTGTCAAAAGAAAAAAATTTCTACCAAACAAAAATTCCACATGGACATTTCATTTAGATTATTCCTTGTATTAGATAAAAAAAATTTTCGTTTTGCTTTAATTAAATTCAAAAATACTTGTATTTTATTGTATTTGGAGGAAGTTCCTTTCGTTTGAAATATTGTTAACGTCCAGTTGAAAGAGTACCTTTTTTTTGTTTTGCTCAAGAAGAATTCAAAGAATTAAAAAAATGGGTAATTAAGTAAAAACTCGGTCTTTCCTTTCAGTTTTTGAACCTGACCGGGGATAGGACTCGCATCGATGGCAGGCTTCTCCTCTAATATGGGCTAGCCATCGGGCACGCTCCTCCTTTCTGTTGCTTAACAGGCGCTCTTGCCGGGTAGAGTGGCCTTCCGCTCGTGTGCCTATTTATGGCATAGTGCTACCTTCACATAATACTATGAAATAAATTTGCCACGTTTATATTTTTCATTTAAAGGAAAAATTCATTCAAATTAACTTTGTATGCGTTTTTTCACTTAAATGAAGAGTATGGTCACGCTTACATTTGGATCTTGATCCGGTTGGGAGGGTGCGAGGGGGCTCCGCTACCATCTGGATGCCCCATTCATATTTGTGGGCTATAAGGATCGTCGGTAACGACTAATTTGTTCTTCGAGCAAACATTGCAATCCTTGTTAGGTCACCTCCGCTTCGACACCAGTCGATCGGCATTTTTCCATGTTTAATTCGTGAATGCGAACTTTCTTTTGTAGTGGGTCCTTGTACAAGGGGAAGAACCCGTCCCACGACACCGCAACGCTAGCCTGCCAGCTAGCCAATCTCGGCGGATACTTCCATCCTCTTCCGCCGAGGCAGCAGGCCATCGCTGCAGTCCTTTACGGACAGTTAAACATATTCAATTCACTACAAGTTGGTTGGGTTTTAGGGCAACCGCGGAATTTTCCGCGACTCCTCGCTCCTTGATCCTGCATCGATTTTTCGATCGGATCACGTTCCACGGACTATATGGTGGGTAGTCGCGGATTTGCATATTGGACGGCAAAAGTAACTCAATCACAAACTGGCTTTTCACGTTTTTCGAGCAAGGGAAATGCGAACGGGCGGTCCGGTGTCGAGCTGGGAAGATTTTCGTTGGGTTGGAGACAACGTCGAGCTCGAATAACGCAAAACCGGGGTTTTTCATCTTCCACTTCGCGATCCGGTAACCTTCGTGGTGAAACCAGGTAAAGTCCGTCTTTGTCTAGATGCCCGGAATATCAATGTCGTGACCGTTAAAGACGCTTACCCTCTTCCGCTCATCGATGGCATATTGTGAAGACTGCCGAAAGCAAACTATATTACAAGTCTCGACTTGAAAGATGCATTCTGGAAAATTCCACTCGATGAAGGGTCGAGGGATAAAATCGCTTTCACAGTGCCCGGATGGTCACTATACCGTTCGTCAAAATGCCTTTTGGTGTGTGTGACGCTCCGCAAACGATGACTCGGCTGATGGACAAAGTAATTCCACCTCATTTGAAACACCAAGTGGATGACCTTCTACTCATCGTTTGAAACGTTTGACCAACATCTTCTTCTGTCGCAAGAAGTAGCCCTCACCATCAATGTCCAGAAAAGCAAGTTTGTTATGAACGAAGTCCGATATCTAGGACATGTCATCGGACATGGTACCATCAAAACGGATCCGGACAAAACTCGGGCGATTGATGAGTTTCCCTTACCGAAGACTGTTAAGCAGCTGCGAGGTTTCCTGGGAGTGTGCGGTTGGTACCGAAGGTTCGTTCGGAATAACGCAACAGTTTCAGCACCCCTATCAGACATGCTCCAGAAAAGGAAGTTCATTTGGACCGAGCTCAGTCGAAAGGCATTCGAAGAGCTCAAAGAAGCCTTGACATCTGCTCCAGTCTTGCACAGCCCTGACTTTCAGAAACCCTTCTCCATTCATTGTGATGCAAGTCAACCTCGAGTTGGAGCCGTGCTAGTGCAATTGACCGAAGAGGGAGAAGAAGCTCCCATTGCTTTCATGTCCAGGAAACTGAACTCAGCCTAAAGGGACTACACCGTATCCGAACAGAAATGTCTGGCAGTGGTGATGACTGTCAAGAAATTCCGAGCGTATATCGAGGGCCACCAGTATGAAATCATCACGGACCACGCTTCGTTACACGGACGGCTGGCTCGATGGGCTCTCAAGCCGCAAGGGTTTCAGTTTTCCATCAAACATCGGAAAGGGACCCAAAACATCGTGCCCGATACTCTCTCGCGAATGTTTTCACCCAAGGGAGCAGAATTGAAAGTGAATGACGATGATCCTATCGAGATAGACTTAGACAGCCCGCATTTTAATCCAGACAGCTACAACAAGTTGAGGCAAACCATCATAGTCCACCAAACACAGTTGCCTCCTTCTACAACTGGATGGAACATTGGAAGAATGGACGTCGAGAGGTTCGTCAATGTTCTCACAGCAAGTGAGCCACTGCAGGGAGCTCCGGAGGGGACGGAAGAACTGGCAGCTCAAGACGTGGTGAACTCTACTATGAGCATAATCACGACTGCTTGCTGCGCTTCTATGCCCCGTCGAAGACCCCGGCACGGCAAGAGTGTCACAAGCTTCGGCGTGAGGCTTAACGGGCGCGGAACCGTGACGAGGCATGCAACCAGGTGGCAGCATATAAGTCAGCCAGGAAATGCCTTCGCAAACTGATCAACAGTAGCAAGGCTCGCTGCTGGCAAGACCTAGTGGACAATGTGAACAAGGATCCATGGGGCCTTGGCTACAAGCTGGTCATGGGGAAACTTTGTGCCCTACGGAAGCCTTGTATACATGACGCGGAAAAGATTGACGCGATAGTGCAGGGACTCTTCCCCGCCCATCCCGTCCGTGTTGACGCTGTCCATAGTGAAACAGCAGTAGAGTGCCCACTCTTCACACAGCTGGAACTGGAGGAGGCAGTCCTCTCCTTGAAAGCGAGGAAGGCTCCAGGTCCAGATGGTGTTCCAGCTGAGATGTTTCGTCTATCACCATTGTCCTGACTTGCTGCTCAGCACATTCAACGCTTGCCTACGGGACGGGGTTTTCCCGGTACGATGGAAGGTAGCGAGGCTCGTGCTGTTCAGCAAGGGGAAGGGAAATCCCGAATCGCCGTCTGCATACCGCCCGTTATGCATGCTAGACACGGCTGGGAAAGTGCTAGAGAAACTCATCAAGGGAAGACTCACTGACGCGATTCGTGCTGCTGGGGGCCTATCTCCTCGGCAGTACGGCTCTAGAGCAGGACGTTCTACCGTTGATGCGATTGCAGAGGTGGTGAACGCGGTCCAAAAGGCAGAGGCATATAGTCGCACCAAGCGACGGATCGTCCTGTTGGTGACACTCGACGTCAGGAATGCCTTCAACTCCGCTAGATGGATGGATATTCTGGACACGCTGGAAAACTCTTTTCAAGTTCCAGAATATCTTATGCGGCTTTTGAGGAACTACCTAAAGGACCGAAGCCTGCTCTACGACACGACACAGGGCCCACGAAGGATGGAAATTACATCGGGTGTTGCCCAGGGTCTATCCTTGGTCCGGACCTGTGGAACGTGTCTTACGACGGGCTACTGAGACTTGAGATGCCAGATGAGTCGCGCTTGGTCAGCTATGCGGATGATGTTGCGGCTCTGGTCACCGGACGCACCGTTGAACAAACGCAACTTAGGCTAGGTATGCTAATGCGCCGAGTGGGGGACTGGATGACTGCTCGCGGGCTCAGTTTAGCACTGGAGAAAACCGAAGTGGTCATCTTGACAAAAAAAAGAATCCTTAGAGTAAGGATGATCAGTATTGGAGATATACAAATCGAATCGAAGCCAGCGGTGAAGTACCTGGGGCTACTGATCGACTCGAAGATGAGTTTCTCTGAGCAAATCAGGGCAACGGCTGAGAAGGCTGCTTCGGGAATATCGGTCCTGAGTCGACTTATGGCCAACGTAGGGGGACCCAGCCCATCAAGAAGACGCCTCTTGATGAGTGCTGTAGGGTCAGTGCTACTGTACGGAGCAGAGGTATGGGGCGACGCTTTCAGCAAGGAGGTATACCGAAAACGATTGGCACAGGTACAGAGAAGAGGAGCACTGAGAATTGCATCTTCGTATCCAACAGTCTCCGACTCGGCGGTGAGAGTGATTGCAGGCGTGATACCTGTCACCCTCCTTGCTAGAGAGCGCCGCGCTATTTACCTGCGCCGAAATGAGGATGCGAGGGAGATGGTTTCCGCGAGGAGAGACAACGCTCGCTCAACGATTGGCAGCAGTCATCCCGGACGTGAGACCGTGGCTAAATCGAAGGCATGGTGAGACTGACTTCTATCTGACCCAGCTTTTGAGCGGGCACGGTTGTTTTCAGTCTTACCTGCACAAGATCGGTAAGTCACGGTCTCCCGATTGTCGGTTTTGCCCAGGAGAGGAGGACAGTGCCTGTCACACATTTTTTGCGTGTACAAAATGGGTCAGGCTGTGAAGGGAACTCTACAGGGAGACGGGAGAGCTCACCCCGGATAATATAGTCGCGGTGATGCTCGAATCGGTTGACAAATGGAACCAGGTGGCACATTATACTCGGGCAGTCCTAAAATATAAAAGGGACTTACAGCAGCCGGAGGCGCTGGGGCTGGGGGATCGCTCTTCTGGCATTTCCTCTTCCCCTCTCCCCTCCCGCTAGGAAAGGGACTCCCCAGCTTGAAGGCGCCCCCGGCGTAACAAAACGAGACCTGACCCGAAGTAATGTGTCAAACGGTTCCAGGCTAGTGTTTAGTGGGTAGTCCAAGGGTATCCTCCATGGGAGTCCCACACTGCCAGACTCGGCGGGCGTAAATGCCTTCACCTCCCTACCACAAAAAAAAAAACAAAGTTGCCTGATTGAAAGTGATAGACGGATATGTTTATCGACGTAATGAATGCGCAATTCTGAGTCATTTCCTCCGGCACCCAGAGCTTTCAAGACCCTTCTTCCTGCAATGAGTCACCATTGCAGGAAGAAGAGTCTTGGAAGATCTGGGTGCCGGAGGAAATGACTCACAATCTGATCCTCCGCGCACACTTTCTTTCTTTTCTTTTCGTAGCACTACAGCCTCTTTCGGGCCTTAGCTTAGAGATAGTTAGAGTATCTCATTGCCATGATCGAATGTATCGGCACTTCACAAGGTGATATGATCATTATGACGCTTTTGGCCGTGTGTCCGTCCACCCAGCTGCGATACTTTCTGATTTTAAACCAGCACGTGTCATAACTAAACGGGCTTATAGTCCGTCCGAAGAGTCACTCCAACTAAATCTCGTTGACGCCAACGAAACTCGAACCAAAGACCTTCGGCTTACGGGCTTAGTGCTCTAACCATTACACCAAGCGGACTACTCTCCGCACACACGACCATCCTCTAAGTGCCCACGGTGGCTACGGTCGGACGCTTCGGCGCCTTAAGAAGTACTTCTTTTGGCCTAAAATATCATCTAAGGTCAAAGACTATGTAAGCGCCAGTGAGACCTGTAAAGGTACGAATTTCCCAACTAGCCTCCTCGACCTCCTATGAGTCAACTCAACGCTCCGGGTTCCGGAGCGCGTATTTCAACATCTGTACATAGATCTACTCGTCCATATCCTCGTTCTTCTTTGGGACACATTGGAGCTATCGTTGTACTAGACCAGCTCTCTGAATTTCCGCTGGTGGAACCTATTTGCAAATTCATGACTTCACCCATCGTGAAATTTTTAGAGAGTCGAGTATTCCATATGTTTGGGGTACCAGAAAGAGTGTACTCGGACAACGGAGTACAGTTCCGATCTCGGCAGTTTAAGAGTCTACTCGAACAGTACGGTGTCGAACACCAACTGACGCCAATATACTCTCCCCAATCTAACGCGTCAGAACGTTTGAATCCCACACTGTTAGCCGCGATCCGTTCTTATGTCCATCCAACTCAGAAGGATTGGGACCGCAGATTAGTCGCCATCACTTGCGCTCTGCGGCCATCTTATCGTTCCGTTTCCGGTGTCTTGCCTTACTTTGCCGCATTCGGACAGCACATGATTTGCCATGGCAAATAATACAGGCTACTACGGCAATTGAAGTGTTTGGGAGATCCCGTCGTTGCACTGGAGCGCCACAAACGTTTAGGTGACCTCCGCTAAGAAATTGGACGGAAGATAAAAGCCGCAGGACGTGCAAATGAGATACATTACAACCTGAGGTCCCAACTTCCGATTTTAGAGAAGGGGATGAGGTTTTTTGTTGCAACTCCCGCCAAAGTGACCCCGCTGGGCATTACAATGCAAAGCTAGATCGTCATTTTCTGAAAAGCCGTGTACAGAAGGTTATAGGACCTAATAATTAACTCCTCACGGACCTGTCGGGGAAAAAAGTGGAGGTATATCACGCAAAAGATCTGCGTTCAAACATACACGTATGTTTTGTCCGTCCGTACATAGTTTCAATTACACGCATAGTTTTCCCATTTACAGCAAATCGAAAGTATTTGCGTCAGCCTGTCCGTCCGCTAATGGTTATCTTCTGTCACCGAGAAATGTTAATAACTGTAAATACATCTGCAGCTCTGCTACTCAATACTACTTACACCTCCTTTTTGGGGGGCGTAAGAGGGTGAAGGCGAATCTTCGGCGCCTGATAACGGAACCGACCTAATAGATATGCCACCGGCATGGAGGGTGGGTGACGGGATAACTCCCCGTCCCTGTAAAAATCCTACCATGTTTCGAAACCTACAGATGGACCTCAGAATGAATTGGAATCACGGCAACGACCTCGCAAACAAAAAAAGGACTGTCGCATTGGATCCTGGAATGGATTGGAATCACAGCAACGACCTCGCAAACGAAAAAAGGACTATCGCATTGGATCCTGGAATGTCAGATCACTCAATTACCCAATCCAGGAAATGAACTGGACTGGAAATGATATTCAAGACATGAGATCGCACACAATATTTAAAAGTGGGAAGCATACTGTAAAACGAGAATTCGGAGTGGCCTTCATTGTGGATAGGGAGTTCAAAACGCACGTTACTCATTTTAAGGCAGTCAATGAACGGTTGTGCCCGATCCGTTTAAAAGCGAAATTCTTCAAAATCTGGCTGATCAATGTTCACGCCCCGACCGAAGAAACGAAGGAAACCCTGGAAAGACTAGTCGACTCATTGCCTACAAACGACACAAAAATAATTCTGGATGATTTCAACGCTAAGGTTGGCAATGAGATATCTCATCGGGGAATGACTGGAGGATGTACCCTCGCTGATGAAACAAATGGCAACAGCCAGCGCCTGATTGACTTTGCATGTAGCAGAAATCCAGTCATACGTTCGTTTGCTTCCCACATCGACGCATTCATAAAATGACCTGAGTATCACCGGATGGCAACACACCAAACCAGATCGATCATGTTCTGATCTAACAACGTTGGGCCTCGAGCATACTTGACGTCCGTACATACCAAGCAGCCAATAGTAACTCAGATCATTCTTCTTCTTCTTCGTAGCACTACAGCCCCTTTCGGGCCTTCGCTTAGAGATACAATAGTTCGAGTATCTCATTGTCATGATCTAATTGTACCGGCACTCCGCAAGGTGATGTAATCATTATCACGCTTTTGGTCGTGTGTCCGTCCACCCAGCTGCGATACGTTCTGATTTTAAACCAGCACGTATCATAACTAAACGGGCTTATAGTCTGTCCGAAGAGTCACTCCGACTAAATCTCGTTGACGCCAACGAAACTTGAACCAGAGACCTTCGGCTTACGGGCTTAGTGCTCTAACCACTAAGCCACGCGTCCGTACATATCAAGGAGGCAATTTAACTCAGATCATTACTTCATCAAATTAACCTATCGATGTCGTATGTCAAAGGTATATTCAACAAAGATCAGCCCGCTACAAAAATTTTCCATCGAAAGGCTCCAAACGGCGTCTGCGGCCAAAAATTTCGCGGAGACCCTTGACAACCAGCTGGCTCCCATCTTATCAGACGCATCGTTTAAGACAACGATCTCGGGATGGAAGTGAAAGCCGCTCTTAAGCTCGTGGCAGAACAGATGATCGGATATCAAGCCCAGCGCAAGAGAAATGATTGGTTCGATGCTGAGTGCCGGAATGCGATAGACAAGAAGAATTAGGCGTATAAAGAACACGTGGGTAGGAAACCCAGGACGAAGAGAGAACACTATGAAAATCTCAGAAGAGTAGCGAATAAGATAATTAGGATTAAGAAAAGAAAATACTATGACGACCGATTGAGAAGTATAGATGTAAGCCTAGCGAGCAACAACCCAAGACAAGCATACAAAGTAGTGAACAGCCTGAAACGTGGTTATCAGCCCAAAACCACGCTCTGTCGTGATGACATCGGCAATGTCATCGCTGATGAAACCAAGATTAAGCAAAGATGGGCATCATATTTCAAGAACCTCCTTGATCCTCCACACAGCTCCAGAACATCGGAGTCTATAGATGTTTGTGGAGAGCTTCCATTGGCCCCACCTACTCGGGATGAAGTGTGTTCCATCATCAAAGCCCAAAAGAATAATAAAGCGCCAGGCATCTATGAGATTCCAATGAAGCTCATCAAATATGGTGGCAGCATTGTTCATAAAGCTATTCACAAAGACATCCAGCACATTTGGCAACAAGAACATATGCCGAAAGAGTGGAGCCAATCAATTATATTCCCTATCCACAAAAAAGGTGACAAGCTACAATGCGAAAATTATAGACGCATATCACTACTTTGAATGGCGTACACAATATTTTCATAGATCTTAGAAAATAAAATCGGATCATACGCTAACAGTATTATTGGGGAGTATCAAGCTGGTTTTAGAGCAGGTAGATCGTAAATAGACCAATTGTTCACTGTCAAGCAGGTTCTTGAGAAATGCTGGGACTTCAGCATAGACTGACACCAAATTTTCGTTGACTTTAAGCGCAAATAATGCTTTGCTTTGGCATCCCAGCCAAATTAGTCCGTCTTACCAAAATGACAATGACGTTTGTTTAGGTTGTTGTTCCAAAGCTTTAGCCACCATCATTTCTGCTAAATTGTTGCAGAACATATTGGAGATATTCTGGAACTGCTTAAATTTATCTGCAAAAAAATTAAAACGGCAAAGCTCCAGGTATCGATGGCCTGCCGAATAAAGTACTTAAAATTTTACCCAAAAAAAGAATAGTATTCTAGTATTCAACGCTTGCCTTAGGCTCTCCTTCTTTCCATCCATCTGAAAACAAGCTCTAGTCATACCTATCCCAAAGTCTGGAAGAGATCCGCACTCTCCCGACAACTACAGGCCCATTAGCTTACTACCAGGATTAGGTAAGCTCTTTGAAAGAATAGTCCTGAAAAGATTAAATAATTTAATGGCGAACAATAATATCTTACCTGATTTCCAATTCGGCTTCAGAAACAAACATTCGACAGAGCATCAGCTTTTCCGTGGGTACGCAGGACGTCAAAGCAGCGATGTACAGTAAATAGTCTGTAGGTTTGGTGACACTGGACATAGAAAAAGCCTTTGATACAGTCTGGCATGATGCTCTGGTCTATAAACTTCAGAAATATAACACACCTCCATACTTGTTGATCCTTTTACAAGCATTTTTAACTGATAGGAAGTTCCAGGTCAAAGTAGGGGAAAGCATTTCTCCAGTGAAAAGTATAACTGCCGGTGTTCCGCAAGGCTCCTGCCTAAGCCCATCTCTATATAACACCTATACGTCTGACTTCCCTTCTTTACCAAACTGCCAAGTTGCAGCTTTCGCAGACTTCCATTATTTCCAGCCTTAAAACGGCGTTAGAACTTACTTCTCAATACCACCATAGATGGAGTATTAAAATTAATGTTGTAAAAACGAAGTCAATATACTTCACCGCTAATTCATGCCCTGGCGAATTGAAAATCAGCAGTTGCTACCGCCTATCTTTTGGCCGTAACGTAGCTCATAGATTTTAGCTAGTTGTAAGTAGATATTTAAGTTATGTTCAGCTAGTAATAAATTCAGTAGAGCTTTTTGCCTAATTTTCCTCTAGCTAATTGTAATAATCACATAGAAATACGATAATACACATAGTTTTAAGTAATGTTCAAGCGATGGTGAAATGACTTTGTCAGAACACCTACTATATTATAAGGCCTCTGTACCGCATACATTCTAATAAAGAATATTATATATTGTCGCCTGTTTTGGTTCGCGGCCAATAATTTTAATGTTCCGGGAAAGTGAAAACGCAATGTCTTTTAAATTAAATTTAAAGAGTTTATTTAATTACTGTAAAATGCACAATCACTTATTTAACTATTTCACAATTTTAATTTTCACTATTAAAAGTCTAACTTCCACTTGTCCATAAATTTCTATCGCAATTGTCTTCTAAAATCACTTCACCATTACTTGATCGCTTTTCAATTCGCACTCCACACACTATCGCGGTTGAATGAATGATCCCCCCATTCATTCAGCTCGCCTTTATACAGGGTCTCTACCTATTCAACCCATTTCTCGTACATTGGCGAATGTTCTGCCGAGAGGTACCTGGTATATTCGAGCAGCTTAATGAATGGAGTGACGTCACTTTCAGATGTTGATCATGCTTGGCGGGTTCTCGTGGTTTCGAGTAAATTCATTTTTTTGATGTTGTTAATGGTTGTGAAAACAATTGCGACAGTAGCTCGCAGAATTCTTTGGACATGTAACAATATATAAAAAAATGACAATGACGTGAACGACCTCCCAAGTCCGCATCGATAACCAACTCAGCGATGCCTTTGACACAAATAGATGGGCTTGCACCATTGCTATTCAATTTAGCTCTGGAGTACGTCATAAGGAAGCTACCTGTCGATACACGAGGTACATTACTATACAAATCGAGCCAAGTAGTAGCTTATGCGGACGATATCAACATTTTGTTACGGTCATTAACAACTGCCAAAGAATTCTTCCTGAAACTCGACAGCGAAGCAAAACTTGTAGGGCTACAAATCAATGAAAATAAAACAAAGCTCGTGACGCAGTCGAGGAAAAATACTTTAAGAACACAAAACATCTCACTTGGCTAATATAGTATCGAAAATGTTGGCGAATTTGTGTATTTAGTCGCCAAAATACAACTCGCAAATAAAATAATAATCTTTATTGATATTTTGTTATACAATTCCAGAAAATAGCTTATTCGGAGACCTGAATCTAGATTCCTTACTGCCATAGTAAATATCATTTAGCATTACTGAATGATTTTTAACTTTAACGCTTTTTTTATTTACATTTTCGAAAGGAAAGATTTTAACAAAAAACCTTATTTCAACTTAAAAGTAACTTAAACTATCAGATTACAACTTAAAAATAAACTTAACTAATTTAGACAACGCTGAAGAGGCTACGAAGGCGCGATGGCTGTCATTCGTTATCATTTATCGATTGAATTACTGGGTTAGGAGTAGCCAGAGCTTTAGCAATAAGTTTTTCTCTTCTTCTAGTCACGAGATTTTCCACATGACTAACTCTAGCGAACCAATACAATTTTTTTGTAGGAAAGTAAAAAGGTTTGTCTAGAGTCATTTTAAGACATCTGTTTTGCATGACCTGAAGCTTTGCTTTCAGATAACTTGCACATGAGCCCCATGCGGGAGCTCCGTATAGCATGATAGGCTGGATCACCATATTAATTAAAAGATTTTATTTTTAGAATTCAGGAACGATCTTCGGTTCAGTAGCGGATATAAAGCATGTATAGTTTGAGAGACTTTTGTACATATGGATTCAATATGGTCCCTGAATGTTAATTTTTTGTCGAAGACAAGCCCTAAATAGGTAATTTGTTCACATCATGAGATTTCTGTCCCTAAAAAGTTAAGACATCTATCTGGCAGGTTTCTAGGATTCCTTTCTTTTTGTAAAGTACGTTGCCTTAGTTTTGTCAATATTGATTTTTATTTTCCACCTATGAACAATATATTACGATAAGCCAGCGTTAAAAACTATCAAGGAATTGAATCAGATGCCGGTTTATTACCTTAAGGCAGATAAAGGTAATAAAATAGTAATTATGGACGAATCCGACTACGATCAGCAAGTATTACGGAAAATTGAAGGCTGGTGGCTACTTTGAGTTGAGAACAAACCCAATACAGGGGTCCATCAAATTCAACGACTTACAAGATTGCAAAATGGTTAATAAAAGAATGTCAAAATATAGGCTCAATCAGGGGGAGAGTTGGTCCAGAAAGTACAAAAAGTGGAGCAAATGCGAGAGGATGAAATATTAGTGTCCTTTGATGTAGAAGCCTTATTTCTTAGTATACCGCATAAGCAAGCACTACATCAACTTGAAATATGGTTAACGAAAAGAGTTATGTAAACCCAAGACGGCAAAAAACCCATCAAAATATACTTGAAACTTGCAGAACTATGTATGAATGAAAATTTTTTCATTTTTCGAGGACGCTATTTAAAACAACCCGAGGATTGTCAATGGGAAATCCGTTATCACCGTTGCTTGCAGAAATATTTATGACATCTTTGAAAGATAGAATGGAGGAGCAAGACATGATACCTAGTCTTTGGGTAAGATACGTCGACGACATCTTAGGAGTGGTGAAAAAGGACAAGCTACAGGATCAACTGAACTCAATGAACAAACTACACCCGTAGAAAAACTTTGCAATCGAAACTAACCAAGGAGCAAAAATACCGTTCTTGGACTTGATGCTGACAAGAAGAAACAACAAGATAGAACTCGCAATTTATCGAAAATCATACGTACCAGCATAAGATGGCCGCAGGAGGATTACGAAAAAAAGTGCTGGATTACATCATCGACACGGCGCGAAAAAAATGGATACGAAAAACATGCGATTGAACAAATCAAAAATAAAAAACGGAAACGAATGAAATTAAATCAATTACAACGCTAACACCGGAAGCAAAAAATGTAAAAAGGATTGCGATCACATATTCGGAAATGCATAGGAATCTTCAAAAGATGTTGAAGAAACAAGGTATACAGGTGGTATCCAAGAACGGTAAGCAGTTGAAACGAGTCTTAAAAAGCGAAAAGGACAAATTGGCGGAACAAGAAAAAAGCGGCATCTAAAAAATCTCGTGTGGTGAGTATCAGCAGGCGTATATTGAACAAACGAAGAGGTTAGTGGTTACGAGATTCAATGAGCATATGAAGGAGGTAGAGTTAGCAAATAAGAAGGTCAACAGCAATCTGAAGTCAGCGGTAGCGAAGCATATAATCGACAGTAAACACAAAATAGGTATCGAGAACTTAAAAGTTGTAAAAAAGATTAGAAAAATCAACGAGTTAGACATTAGGGAAACAATGGAAATAAGTAGGGTACCTGTCGAAAAAAGATTAAACTTGGATTTTGGAAATGGGTCAGAAAAACTTCCGAAGTTCAGTAAAGGTTATTAGATAAGTTTATGAAATGTAATTAATAAAAAGTTAAGTGAGAAGTAATGTAATTAGATGTAACATATAAATAGTTAAGGAGTAGGATAAGCTAGGTAGTACACTGAAGAAGTCCGAGTGTTACGGACGAAACACGTGTCTGTAGAATAGATTCAATAAATCACGGTTGCAGAAAAAAAAATAAAAAAGTATCTTTTTCTGAACATTGCCTTAGTTTTACCAATATTGATTTTTATTTTCCGCGTATGAAAATATTCATGAATATTTTCAAGCATATTTTCCAAGTTCAGTATGATTTCTGAAGGGTCTAACGAAATTGTGTAAAAACAGGTGTCATCTGCAAACGTGGCAATTTGGCAATTGTTCTGCACTGGCATGTCTGATGTGAATATATTAAACAGCGTTGGACTAAGACATGATCCTTGAGGAACTCCAGCTGGAATGTTGCGAACATTTGAACAAGACTCAAAAATCTTCACACAAAACATTCTGTCGCTAAGGAATGACCGGATCAAGTTTATTAAATAAGGAAGAAATTTGAACTTAATTAATTTATAGAGAAGTCCTCGATGCCACACTGTGTCGAAAGCTTTTGCCGTGTCTAGAGAAGGAGAACTTTTGCCTCAGAGCTCTTTTAATGTCTTTCGATACACGACAGAGTTGCAAGTCGGTTGAATATCAATTTCGAAAGTCAAATTGGATAGCACGACTTTCTATAAAACCGATTCAAGATTAACCTTTCGAAGAGCTTACCCAGAGGCGGCAATAGACTTATTGGTCTATAATTAGAAGGAATATGTGGGTCCGTACCAGATTCACGCAGCGGAATAACGACTGTATGTTTCCATGTAACTGGGAAGTAAAAGTGCTCCAAACAAGCGTTGAAAATATGACAAAGAGCTACAGTTACTTTTTGAGGGACGAAATACGCCGAAGAATACAGCTCGCAAATAAAATATTTTATTCAGTTTTGACGATCTTGAAAACCACCTGCAAAGACAGGAAAACAAAACTCCAAGTATACAAATCTGTGTTATGCTATGGGTGTGAAACATGGACCCTAACCCAAGCATCCGCAAATAAGTATATTGAACGCCTTTGAGTGACGAGTGCTGAGGCAAATAATCGGAACGAAGCTACAAGGGGACCAATGCTGAATCCGGTACAACCATGAGCTGTATGAAATTTTTGACGAACCGGAGGTCTCAACGATTGTAAGACTGCGGAAGCTGCAATGGGCTGGACACATGAATCGTATGGACGAACAACGGATACCCAAGAAGGTATTCGTTGGGAGAACTGAAG
This sequence comes from Odontomyia ornata, assembly GCA_963969285.1. Taxonomy (NCBI): domain Eukaryota; kingdom Metazoa; phylum Arthropoda; class Insecta; order Diptera; family Stratiomyidae; genus Odontomyia; species Odontomyia ornata. The sequence continues at coordinate 139,111,816 of OZ017739.1, forward strand.
GCCGGAGGCCAGTGGGGAAACCGAGGAAATGCTGGTCTGATTCGGTCGGAGAAGACAGTTTATCACTGCTCGAATTTCAAAATTAGAGGACGCGGTTAATGGACCGAGACAGTTGGCGGTGCTATTTGCAGGAAGTTAGGGCCCGAGTGGGGCTGTAGTGCTACGAGGAAGGATATATATATATATATATATATATATATATATATATATATATATATATATATATATATATATATATGTAATAATGAAATAATAAATTTTGAAATTGAAAGACGAATGTTCTTAGGAAAACTCTTTTAATTTTGATCTTTCTTTAGCTCGTCTGTACACGGCACGTCTTACACCTTTTAATATTGGAAATCAACTGCTTTACGTTGCATTCTACTATCAACAGCTCTGACTCTGTCTGTCTCTTTCCCTCGTATCCTACACTTGGCTATCTTGACAGTCATCAGCCTCTGATGACTCTAAGGGATTCCATCGCTTCATTTTGTCACAGCTCGTGGTACTTTTCACAGGGTCTTCATGAACACCCTCTTTCTCGACCTCATATCGATCACGATCTTTGATTGCTGTAATACGATATGGTCCAAAAAATTTACAACGTGTTTTAAGTTTGTCTCCAAACTGCGTCCTCTCAATTGCAACTAAATCGTCGACATGAAAATTAGTTCCTTTGGTCCTTGGCTTGTTGTGGGACCGCCTATTTTCGTTCTGAATTCGCAAAATGGCATCTTTAGCTCGGTCCCGTAATTCATCTCGAGAATTCTCTTGATTCCTAACAGTAATTCGCATGGTGTCATTTTTATCGCTCTTTGGTATGTGCTGTTAAAACTTCTTTGCACTCTGTTGGTGTGTTGATACCAAGTTTCAGGCCTGTCAGTGCTCAGCTTTGTCAATAGACTGATGATCATCTGGTGAATTCGTTCGATCTGTCCATTGCCTCTTGGGGTGCCAGTCGTTACGTGATGTAAAACAATGTCATTAGTCCTGCAGTAGTCCCTAAATTTTTCTGATACAAAGGCACCAGCTTTGTCAGCAATAATTCTTGACGGATGTCCAAATATATTTGCGGTGATATCCAGCTTTTGCAGAGCTTCCTCCGCATTCGATGTTTTCGTAGGGAATATCCAAACGAACTTTGTAAATCCGTCGATGATGGTAAAGGTGAACTTATAATTCTTTCCGGTTGATGTAAGAGGTATGAAACGTTTCCAATGGCAAATCTCCTTTAGGTATAGGATTCAGCAATCCTTCACGCTTACCCCGCTTTTTATCTGCTAGTATGCATTCGATGCAGCTATCAACACATTTTTCAATTCGTTTTCTCAGGTTGGGAATAAGAAACTGATTCTTTATAAGCTCCTTCATTTTAGTGAATCGAAAATGCCCTCGGTTGTGTATTTCTCTTAAAATGGTGTCTCTCATAAATTCAGGAATCAAAATTAATGTATCTCCATTCACCTGTTTGCAGATAAGATTATTCTCAAGTACATAATCTTTATACGATGTAGATTTCAGTATTTCAAATATAGCGCTAATCTGATCATCTTCTTGTTGAGCCTTACGTATTTTATTAATCACTGTAGAGTCCACACCAATTTGACCTACTGTCGGATACCGACTAAGTGCATCAACGTGACGCATCTTATTTCCTGCTCTATGTTGTACCTTATAGTCAAATTCTTCCATGAACAAAGCCCACCTTGCTATTTTCGTCACTAAATCTCGTTTGGCCATTGTCGTCGTATACGCCTTGCAATCTGTGATGACCGAAATTGGTTGGCCAAGTAAATATACTCTGAACTTCTTCATTGCTTCGTAGACGGCTAAGACTTCTAGTTCGTAGCTTGGATATTTTTCTTCAATGGGAGATGTCTTTCGACTCCAGAAATAGACAGGATGCAATTGTTGATCGTCGTCACTTTCTTGAAACAAAATCCCAGCAAGTCCATCTTTACTTGCGTCAGTATGTAACTCAGTTTTTGCACCATATCGGAAAATTTGTAGCACAGGCTTTGCTACAAGCAAAAACTTTATGTTCTTGAATGACTGCCTTTCACACTCTCCGAAGACGAATGGAATCTCATTTCTTAGGAGATCTGATATTGGTTTTGCTATAGCAGCAAAATTTTCAATGTACTTCCGAAAATATCCAGCAAGTCCTAAAAATGATTCAACTGCTTTCGTATTGTTAGGTTCAGGATAATTCTGAACCGCTTTCAGTTTGGCGTCAGATGGTGTAACTTTGCCTTTTTCGATAATATGACCAAGATATTCTATACGTGTCTGCAGAAAGTCACATTTTTTCCATTTGATGTTTAGACCATTAGTACTTGCAACTTTCAATACCTTTTCTAGTCGTGTCAATCCTTCAGCTAGTGTCGCAGAAGGTATAATGATGTCGTGTATATAAATGATTACAATCCCTCTGTTCACTTGGTCTCTGAAAATATGGTTTATCCATCGTTGAAAAACACTCGGTTAATTGCAGAGCCCAAATGGCACTTTACGAAATTCAAATTGGCCCGCTGGTGTAACAAACGACGTGTACTTGCGACTATTTTCTTCGACAGATACGTGAAAAAATCCATTAGAAAGATCGAGTGTCGTGAAGAATATCGCAGATTGCAATTTATCTATTTGGTCGTCAATTCTTGGTAATGGATATCGGTCTTTATAGATCTTCCTATTTATCTTCCGATAGTCAATACATAATCTTTTTGTACCATCTTTTTTGTTTACCAAAACAATCGGACTTGCGTATTCGGATGTTCGATTTGCTCTTCCGCTAACTTTTGCTCAGGTAATGGTAGCCGCCGTGGTGTCTGGTAAATTGGAACATCGTCAGTTAACACTATTTTCATCTTTATGTCGGTTTCCGTTACTTGTGCTGGTGTATAATTTTTAATCAGCGATTCGGCTTTGACTTTAGTTTCGGCATCAGGTACGGTGAAATCTATAGTTGAGCCTTCGTTGAAGATTTCCATTTGCATCAACGAATGCAAAGTCTGTTCGCTACATTCTTGAATATTGCTCTCACTTACTGATTCTGATTTTCTGTCAGCTGAAGTTCGTTCATAAATATGAATGCCTGTCTCATCAATTACTAAGTTGATTCGGTTTAGGATGGTGATTCCGATAATAACATCATATTCGCTCAACGAATCCGGAACAATATGTAGCTCGCAATTTTTGATGAGAATTTCGTTCAAAACTATGTCTGCTATGATAGAACCCATTGATTTAAAATTAGATCCGAGACCGCGTAAACTTGATTCTGCGTGCTTGAACACAGTTGACTTCAATCGTGCTACAACGCTCTGTTTGATTAATGTCACTTCGGCACCTGTATCAAGAAGACCAATTAAACCGAGTCCATTTATGTTTATTTTATACGTCATGTTTGACTTCACAAAATTTACTACAGGCCGGTTCCGACACTGTACACTTTTATGTCCGAACTTATTGCACTTAAAGCATTTAGGTCCTTTATTTCCATCTGGACATTGTTTTGACTCGTGGCCGTCAGCACCACATTTAAAACACTTTTTAATCTGCTTGGTCGGAATTTTCGCGTTACGCGATTTAATTTCGTCGTAAACTATTATTTTTTCTTTGAGTTCTTTTAAACTACGCGCACCTTCTAAAATAAGTTTGTCCGGAGTGTTATCACTTATACCGTCGAGAACATGTTTAATTATAGAAGAATACTCCATGTCGATCTCAAGAGCGATTGCGTGCATTTCGTATAAATATTCTTTCAAGCTTTCATTTGTTTTCTTCTTGCGTTCTCATAATGCTCTATGAACATCAGCACTATCGACTTCTTCTGCAAACTCTTCACGTAAGAGACGTTTTAGTTTAGACCAGGAACGAATATGGCGTTGTGTCCGTGAGAAATGCAGTGCTGCACCTCTTAATAATCGCTTTGCGTAAACGAAAAGCTCTAAATCGTCCCATTGAGCCATTTCATTGAAATCATCGACGTCCTCTATCCATGACTTAATTCGCAAAGCTTCATTCGCTGAAAAATATCCAACTGCATTCTCAAAATCGTTGAATGTTATATTTGCTCTCTTAATTACTGGTTGTTTTACGACTTTCGGCTTTTGTCTCCATGTCTGCTTATTCGTTGAACGTTCCTCGTATTCACTTTCTGCTACACGCACACTAATTCTTAATTGATTGTCGTCGTTCTCATCACTATCACCATAGTCGGCATCATCACGCAAATCATATTGATCGTCGTGGCTCTCTTTATGACTGCTCTTTTCATTGTCTTTGTAGTTGATGGCGTCGTTTGAGTTATCTTTGTCGTCTTTCTCCGCTTCGTCATCGTCGTCACCATTATTCCGTTGCCCATCGTCATCATTTGGTTCTTCACTAATGGTGCCTTCGTCTTTGCAGTATGAAATATTATCACCGTTGTCTTCATGTCCGCCATGTTTTGCCATATCTTTTGAAAATAGAAGCGAATCAAGCAAGCATGCTGCTTTGTTTCCCGTCGTTTTGTAGCCACGCACACTTAACTCGATTTTCAACTGCACAACCGAAAAATTTATTATTTTGCGATAGGAAAGCATTATCTATTTAACGGCACTGCACTCAATGTTTCAATCCCGGTTGAGCCCCCATGTAATAATGAAATAATAAATTTTGAAATTGAAACACGAATGTTCTTAGGAAAACTCTTTTAATTTTGATCTTTCTTTAGCTCGTCTCTACACGGCACGTCTTACACCTTTTAATATTGGAAATCAACTGCTTTACGTCGCATTCTACTACCAACAGCTCTGACTCTGTCTGTCTCTTTCCCTCGTATCCTACATATATATATATATATATATATATATATATATATATATATATATATATATATATATATATATATATATATATATACGAGTATATATATATATATATATATATATATATATATATATATATATATATATATATATATATATATATATTATTACATGCACGAATAATTTTGCGAGCTACTGTCGCAATTGTTTTCACAACCATTAAGAACGTAAAGATCGACAAGTGAATGTACTCGAAAACTCACCAAGCATGATCAATATCTGAAAGTGCGTCACTGCCCCATTCATTAACCTGCTCCAATATTCCAGGTAATTCACCATTGTACGAGAAATGAATTGAATGACTAGAGACCCTATATAAAGCCGAGCTGAATGAATGGGTGGATTCATTACAACCGCGATAATAAAAACTGCGATAGAGTGGTGCGCGAGGTAAAGGCGATATTGATTGAGTGATTGTGAAGTGATTTTAGAAGACAATTGCAAGGGAAATTTATTGACAAGTGGAAGTTTGATTTTTAATAGTGAAATTAATAATGGTGCATTCTTTTAAATAAACTCTTTTAAACTTAATAAAAAAAAGGACATTGCGTTTTCACTTTCCCGGAACATTAAAATTATTGGCTGCGAATCATAACACGCGACAATATGTATATATAGGCTTTAAAGAAATTGGTAACTACGCGTAATGAAGGCTCACAAAAATCTTCTATGTGTTCCATATAACAAGGTCACTGAAACTTTCGCGGTCTTATCATGGTGGACACCTCAGCCTCGTCAAACACTTCTTACAGCTCATTATCTATTTCGTTATCGGTTCCTGCTCTTTTCACTCCGATAATTGCCCCAGAATCCGCCTTTCTAAGGCGTTAAATATGATCATGGATGCTTCAGCGAGAAGTCGCTTCATCGAAATCAAGCACAATTACAGGTATCATCTAGCATATAAAGCTTTTGGCAATAAATTCTTTCTGCCAAAAGGGGCCGAGTTCATGGACATGCATTTCATTTACTTTGAGCGATTTGAGCTATCAAACCATATACGAGTACACTTATTTAATCACCGTCACAAGATGCGCAGTTTCAAAATTTCGTATAATACACTTTATTACAAAAAAAGAAAATTAATAAGCCTTTGGAGAATTTGATATTCAATTTTGATCTAATTTATTTCACCCTAATTAACCTTAAGGAAATAATCACATTTGAAAATAACTCGCTATTTCTTTTAAAATCATTGATTTGTGGTATGAATCTAATACAGAGAAATTGATATTTTCCAGAAAAAAAACAAAAAACATCACGTTTAGCTCATTGCGATTTACTCGTACATAGTTGGAGCTTACGGATAGTGATAAATCATCATACATATTATAAAACTTGTCGTTGTAACAAAGTTCTTCACTCAGTTTCATGCTGCACATGCACAATCTTATCGAAATCGCCCACGGTCACCTTCTCTACCGCGGTATAGGTACGCAATGCTTGTTTGTAAAGATATCTAGATCTTATGATTGGAAGCACAAAGAAGCCTTGTTTGCAGCATTTGTCCATCGCCGTACTTCGTATTTTTCTATGCCCTTTTTTTCAAGGTAGACTCAAAAATCTTGATTATAAAGTTTTTTAAATTAATGTCATTTTATAATCATATAATATTTTACTTATTTACCTTTAACCTAGATAAATTATGACTTGAACGCTTCGATAAATAATTCTATGTTGTCCGATCGTTGCATTTCAAAATTGATTTTTTTTATTACCAAGAATCACGTAGTTTGTAACAAGGCTTCACTTTAAGCTTAGTACTATTAATTAACATATGTATATCTCATTATTATTTAACTTGTTTCATCGATGTCCAATATCCGATACAAGGCTCGTGTACATTATTTTCATTGAATAAAAAATGCAACGCAATCGTTTAAAACGGAAAAATAATCTGTTAATGAATTTTATTAATCTGAATAATGGAAGCCATCATGCAATCATTGTCAAGAGACACGAAACATTTTACATGCATATAAATGACCAAAGAATGCCTCACACAGTATCAATCGTGGTTTTGGCGTTTATCAGGGAAGAGTTATGCAGAAATATATAAATGCACGACTCTACGTTGCCATCTCTGGTTTACTATACATTCACTTCTTAAAAGTAAGCCATCGTTAAATTTTTGTCCACATTTTGATATTCTTTTCTAGGCTGAACAAAGTGAAAAGTTTAACATTTTCTTTAATAAACTCGAACACACAAATGATGAAATCTTCTCTGTGAATAATTTTAAAATAAATAAGGTTGGAACGACAAATTTTGCTGTAGATTTGGATATGCAGCAAATAGTTGAATTAAATGACAATTATACGGTAAAATTATACACAACTAATAAATCACTAATGAATAATTTACCATAACCGTCATTTGTAAATTAAATCATAGTTAGATATCATCATTAACAATGTGGATGCCAGTGGGGCGGAACAAGGTATACCCTATTATAGCCTTTCCGAGACTAAAATATGCGACTTTATGAAGCTGTATTATCCGATCATTTACGAACAACTTGGTGATACTTCCAATGTACCGTCACCTGAAACATGTCCAATACCACCGTGGAAATCAAATGTTCATGCCGCTTCCTTCAACTTAGAATTCTTGACCGTTTTACGACAAGTCGGTAACTATAGGCTGGATTTGGTATTGTTCAAGGAAGGTAAGAAAGTGTCAGAATTCAAAATATACGGTTCAATAGAAAAACTGTAAGTGATAGTAATAAATATCAATGAATACGCCAAAAGAGTGCACTTTATTCTTCCATTTCTATTTTAAAATTATTGGCGATAATTTTAGTATGCTTTGTAAGTTCCATGATCCTAAGAAAATTGGGAATAATAAGTACACTTGAATTAATACTTGTTTTATTGTTTAAACGCAATCAAATCCAGTTTTTTCTAGTGTTTGTTTAAATATCTATGTAAAAGTAGAGGATACTTTCAAATTTGTTCTTTGTTTTCTTGTATTTGGGTCCAATGTTTGTGCTTTGGCATATGTTTATGTTCACCCCGAAGTGAAATAAATTCTCCAAATAGATCGGTATGTAGCCGAGCAGAGCATGTAAGCGTTGAACAACGCCAATGGATTTTGTCAATAGTTTTTCCATGCCTATAGAAACAGTATCCATTATAAATGAGCTTTTTTCCTGAAAGAAATTAGTTGAATAAATACAAAATGATAGCATTTTTAATAACATTTATACTAAATTATTGTTTGTCAAAATTGCTTGTTCATGGACTCTAAATAAAATTAGGAGTAAAATTTTTAACTCCTTAAAATATGAACAATTAAACAAGTCGAAATAGTAGGAGAGTATTCCTACCAGAAGTGTTTTGTAAACCAATTAGTAACTCAAACATCATCTTCTGAACACACAGGTCTGCAAAAAAAAATTTTCTAAGAATTGTTTTTGATGCAGTAAATCATTTCAAAAATGAAATCTGTTTTTGTCAATCATGTAAGGTTTTTCCACAAAATTTGATTGTACCTTAGGAATGAAATGTTAAAGCATTATTTAGCGTTTCATTCCTCAGGTACAGGTTTAATAAATTTTGTTTATTTTCAAATCGGATAAATATATAATGTGACACAATTTTACTTCATCAAAAAGCTTAAATTAAATATATCATAGTCTTAAACAAAGTTAAAGTGGTTATAAGTCTTTATAGAAGCGTTTAAACTTCCATCAAAACTTATTTTAACGCTTTTTCTGTTGTGAGCTCATCATACAAGTATATCGTCCCTTTTACGTTTTCTTTGATGCCTTCCTTTTAAATTCTTTAGTGTCTTCAGCTTTGGAGAGTTCTAAGGTGGTTTTAGAAGTTGACGGTCGAAGATTGGCCGGATATTTTCAGTAAAACTGATGTAAAAGTGCTAGGAATGCAGCATCGATGTACACTAGATTTCAAGTAAGCATACGTCAGTGTTGATAAAAATGTCCTGTACCAAATAATGCTTCGCTTTGGCGTCCCAGCTAAACTCGTCCACATGACTAAGGTTACAATGCTGAACAAGGAGTCTCAGATCAAAGTTAACGGAGATTTGACTGAAAGCTCCCCAACTAACTCAGGCCTAAAACAGGGGGATGGGCTCGCTCTAATTTTCTTTAATAATTTAGCTCCGTCCGAGATTTCCCGAAAGAAATCTAAACCGACCTGTCATCGGTTGTAAACGTGAAGTCTCGATACGTGCTAACGGACTGAACCCAACTGGTCAATTCGTCCGGGCAACCTTAGTCTACTCTGAGGTTGCTGCTTGCAAGCTAGCTAGTTCAGAGAGGAGTTTCGGTCGCGATTCTTATACGACTAGATTAAGTACAATTACAACCTTTCAGCCTCCGATTCAAATGCCCGTTTAAAACGCGTTCAAAAATTTCCCGAAGAAAAATTACGCCATTACGTTACCGCAGCTTGAAGTGAACAATGACTGAACCGAATAACCGAATTGAACCGGTCAGTAGCGGATTATAGAAAAACCATACCCTCTAGGCGGCATAATTACCACCCGCTTCTATTTTCCGGTGAAAACTACACTATTGGAAGAAAAGAAAATGTTTAGTTTGATAATTGATTATTAATTACTTTTTTCATCTTCAAATCATTGCAAATACAGTTTCTCAGAGGTAAACACACGTTATTAAAACTAGATTGCATCTTACTAAATTGTTCAATGACAAAAGAATTCTACGTCTAGCACTCGTTGCGTGTAGACGTGTTTTTAACCGCTCCTGTCATTAATTTTAAAAATTAATTAATTTTTCACAAAAGTCAGTTTCAAATAATTGAATTAATTTTGTACGAGTCAGTCAAAAGCAAGTTTTGATTTTATTGGGGAAGAATTAATCGTCGAAGGCATCGACCAACCATACCAATAAATCAAGAAAAGGCAACAAACCAAAGACAACACGGGACTGCTGTATAGAGGAGCCCGACGGCTTCCCTCCGTTGGGGGGCCCCGGGGAGAGTGACGGTGTGAAATTGGCAAGTGTCAGCAAGCGGAGACACACGAGCACCCAGGATACCGCAGATGCCGGTCGTAAAACACAAGTGCTCGAGGATAGACAGGAGGTGTGTCGCCTTCGAAGTGAAATCGAAGAGTTAAAGGCAAGAATTCAAACGTATGAAGAAATGCTCAAGACGGCAAAAAAAGTTCAAGAGAGTGATCCGATACGAAAAATCGAAAAACAGAAGAAAGCTGCAAAACCAATAATCACTGAAGAGGTATTAAGTGCTGGTGGCACCAACGAAAGCCAGAACTACTTTGCGGCGCTGGATGGACTCCAACAGGATATGGAGGTAGACGAAGGTAATAAAGATGATAATTTTATCTTATATTTAAAAAATAAAAATAATGAAAGTAGAAATAAGGAGAAGAAACCAGCCCGTAGTTCTGCTGGTCCTCCTCAAAAAGTAGCCAAGAATACCGAGAAAGTTCCGCCAATTAATGTCTTCGGTCAAAGCGGAAAGGACATGGTTCGGCTGTTGGCAGCCGAAAACAAATTGACAAATTTCGAAATCAAACGAATAAATTCCGAGAAGCTATCAATTAGAACGAAATCACTGGTTGATTTCAAATCAGCGAAAAATGCTTTGAATTCTGGGGAGGTGCCGCACTTCACTTATACCCCGAAAAGCGAGAAGAACCAGACGTTCTTGCTGAAGGGCTTGGACTGCGGAGAAGATACCGTCGATCTTCTTCAGGTTCTCAAGGAAACAGCACCACAAATCGAGTTTATCTCAGTTAAAACATTCGCGACAAGAAGGTCGACGGTAGAAAAAAAAAATTTACCACTTTATTTGGTACAAACATCAAATAAGAGCAGTCCAAGCGCTCTTCAGCAAATCAGATATTTAAATTTTCGAGTGGTGAGGTGGGAACGCCTCCAGAAACGAGAAATCAACCAGTGCTATCGCTGCCAACGATTTGGGCATTCGGCTGCCAACTGCGCCATGCATTACCGATGCGTTAAATGCAAAGACGTGCATGCTCCCGGTGAGTGCAAATTGGCTCAGACGGAGCCAAAAGAGAAATTATATTGTGTGAACTGCGGTGTTTTTGGTCACTCGGTATCATATCGAGGATGCTCCCGATATCAGGATGCAAGATTGAAATCTGCCCCAAAGCAAGCCCGGAGTATCATTTGCACAAGCCGCTAGAGGACCAGCAGAAAATGCGGAAAATAGTGTAAAAAATGTAAGTGGCAATAATGAGCTGCTCCTTAAAATTTATCAGCATTTAAATTCCTTATCGGAGCGAATCGATAAGCAAGATTCGAAAATTAACATTGTTTTTCAGCATTTAGGGCTTTCAAATGCCTCAAAATAAGTTGTCATCCAGCCACATTCCCACGGATAGGATTCGTCTCATCTCGATCAACGTCAACTCCATTGTTACTATACATCGGCGTGATTATCTCCTTGAATTCATTGCCAGACAAAAGCCTGACATCCTGCTTCTAACCGAAACCCACCTCAATTCATGGCACTCCATGACATTCAAGGATTTCGAATTCGTAAGAAACGATAGGGTAATAGGTGATGGGGGAGGTGGCACCGGGATATTGGTTCGAAGACCCTATCGTTTCCAAAATATTGAAAAAGTCGAATTCAAAAGCTTTGAATCTCTTGAAGTGTCCGTTATCAAAATCTCACTGCCAAGTGGGGATAACCTCTTCGTTATCTCTGCCTATGCAACTGGTGGAACTGTTCTCAAGCTCAAGGAGGAACTCAATTCCTTGTTTGAAATACTCGAATTGAACAGGCTGCATAACTATTATATTCTTGCTGGTGACCTGAACGCCAAGCATACATCATGGCTGAACGCCACCAATAATCCAAGAGGTGTATTCCTGAAATCATGGATAACAGAGAACCAAATTGAATACAGGTGCAACCTATATGGGTCGGAGTTCCCAACATACCCTAGGACAAATTCATATTTGGACCTTTGCATTGCTGACGCAAGACATGAATTCAAATTTAATAGTCCTCAACGGAAACTGCAGGTGCTTCCTTATGATAGCGACCATAACGCAATCGTAATGGAAATTAATCATCACAGGGATGATTTTTTCCTCATTCCAGTTCAACATGAAAGTCATCGGTTGAATTTCAAAAAAACAGACTGGGGAAAGTTTCAAAAGAAGTTTAATCGGGAGTACCAGAAGCAATGTCCCCCTTCTAATGGTGGCAACTCTTGCTCAATGGTTCCTAATGATAGGAATCTAACTAACGATGAAATAGATGTCTATTTGTCGAAGTTAGAGAAGCTGACGTTGGAAACGATTGAGAAAGTACTTCCCAAGATTAAACATCGAAACAATATGGAAGGATATGAAACACCAACCATCGCAAGGTTGAAAAGATTGAAAAGCCCCCTTCTCACACGCGTCAACAATATTTATCGACGATTTTTGGACTACAACCATCCCTCATTGTCTTTGTTGAAATTACATCTGAAGAATGTCCGGAACTTAATCCGGTCATACTTCAGGAGTGAGGTCAGCAATCAATGGGCGGAAAAATTGAGGGGTATTAGCCCACAGGACCCAGACGGCGTGTTCGCGAAAGTGAATAGCATATTCCGCAAGAAGTCTCGAGTGAAGGTATCGAATCTTGAAGTCACTAGTGATGAGATAAATCTTCTCGATAGGGCTGGTATCGAAATTGATAGTACGACTCCGGATAGAAATGGAAACAGGATTATTTGTGAAGGATTGGATAAACTTGCCCTGATTGGAACTCATTTTGAATTGGTTCATCTACCAAACCCTGAGAGAGGGAACCAAATTTTTTCAGAGGTCGTTGAAGCAAAAGTTTCCGACTTCAAATCAAGCCTGAACGGCCAATCAATTCTTCATTTCAATGAAACATTAACATCTGACCTCATACCGAGCTTGAATCTTATTGATTATTTTATCAGCTATGAAGACTTGTGTTTCATATTTCGCAAGATAAACAAAAAGAAATCATGTGGTACTGATGGTATTCCAAATGTAGTTCTCCGACATTTGCCTGAGGTTGCTATTAGGAACTATTGCATATTGTTCAACAACATGTTGAGCAATTCATATTTCCCAAATGAGTGGAAAAAGGCTAAGGTATTTCCGATCTTGAAGAAAGGAAAAGAATCTTCGTGCCCCAAAAGCTATCGCCCAATCAGCTTCCTGCCTAACATCAGCAAGGTGTTTGAAGTGATACTCAACAAAGCATTAAACGCCCACATTGAGGAAAATGAATTGATGCCGAATCGCCAATTTGGTTTTCGTGCCAGGCATTCGACCACACATGCAATAACAAAAGTAACCTCAGACATCTGTTGGAAACTAAATAATAGACAATGCGTTGGAGCATGTCTCATTGATATGGAGAAAGCTTTTGATACGGTATGGTTAGATGGACTAATTTTAAACTCCTTCAGTACAAGTTCCCCAGACACCTTGTCGCCATGATGTGTAATATGTTATACGGGAAATCGTTTGTTGTAACTGATGGAAATCTGACAACAAGGCGCGAGTTCAAGGTCTTGAATGGTCTACAGCAGGGAACAGTTACTGCGCCTCTGCTCTTCTCAATCTTCATTCGCAAGCTATTGAACGGCTTTGATTTTAACGTCTCGCCAACGCGATCATTGGTAGCGTTTGCTGATGATCTGATCATCTATACGGCAGACCGTAAAGCTACAATAGTTCAGAGCAATCTCCAAAAAATGTTCAATGATGTGCAGCTGTACACTGACAATTGGCGAATGAAAATCAATGCGCAGAAGTGCGAAACAATCTTGTTTCGGACAACGCTGGAGGGGGTCAGTCAAGGCCTGAAACGTAATTGGAAAGATTTCCACATCATGGCTGGTGAGGGTAGTCTTGAACGGGTTCCACATAAATCCTGACTTCGATACCTCGGTGTTTATCTCGATCAGTATCTGTACTATACTGAACATGTGAAAATCATGCTCAGTAAGGCACTTAAAGTAGTCATGGCCCTTCGAAAGCTCTTTCATTCCAGATACATTGATCAAAAGGTCAAAATTATCTGTTACAAGTTTTTGACATATGGATGTCAGATCTGGTACAACCAGAGTGCTAGTACTATGGAAAAATTAAGAGTTTTCGAAAGGAAATGTCTTCGTGCATGTACTGGTTTGTACAGAAAGCCTGAGACGGATTGGAAACATTATATATCGAATAGAAGAATTTATCAAACTGCTGAAGTGACTAGAGTCGATATTTTCATATTGAAACTTCTTCGGAATCATATCGCAAGATCTGTGACTGTGAGTGAAAACCCTTGGATTTCACAGCCGTTCCACCCTACAGACGGGTATATAGCGACTTGCCTCGCTACTGGCTTCATTCCTCCAGAAGTATTCGTGTATTTGGACATGAATCGATATGTTTTTGATTCTGACGGCGTCCCAGTCATATATCACATATATCGACGGGCCACCGATAAGAAGATAAAATATCCTCCGAACTTGAGTTCACGAGACCAACAATTCCAATGGCGATACTCATTTGCTAGATTCGTTGAGGCTGATCGAGTTGAGACGGGGCAATCTAGGTATTGGTGGCTGAATGACAATGTCTAAATTATTCGTGTTTATTTTCAGTTTTGGTGTTTTTCGTTATTTAGTTTTTGAGTTTCAGCTCCTTATTGCTACATTTAGTGTTATTGTTTATTTTTGTTAAAAATTAGGGATAGGTTAGGTTTATATTATGTTTATTATATTAGGTTAGAGATAAGGTAAAACGCTTAGGTTAGGAACATATTTATAGATTTTTTTAGTATAAGATAAAGTTTTTGATTGCATTTATTAGAATTAAGTTAAAACATATTAGGTGTATGATCAAAGTTCACTGTAGTGTTAAGATGATAAATAATTTTAGAATAGTGTTGGTTGGTTTTTTCTCCTTTTTCCAATTGAATTTTAAAAATATGTAACATTGTCATTGATTTGAATTTGCTAGAGTTTTTTTTTTAAATGTGTTTAATGATAACGTACAAATTTAGAGAGCCATTTGGGCCATTAAGTTTTTTATTGTTATTGTTTGGATTTTACTTTATATTCTTTTAAAATTTATAACGATTAGTATTAAATAAAGCGCTTTTGACTTTGACTTTCAATGACAAAAGAAATCACAAAAGAAATGAGTGTTGATTAAGAAAATTGGATTGAAAATAGATATAAATGAAAATCGAAGAGGAGAAATGTATGGCAGTGTCAGCACATGTAAATGCACTGCGCAAATGATTTTACAAATGTTCACTATAACTTTAATTGTAGTAATTATTGAATAATATTTATACTTAATCGAATCAAATAAGTCTAAAATAATATTCTAATAGTCAATAGCATGCAAATTTGTTTTTTTTTTTGTTTTTCAATTTCAGACAATGTGAAATTGTTTAATCTACCAAGGAAAATTATGATTTTTTGCTTCTTCTTCTTCGTAGCATTACAGCCCCTCTCGGGCCTTCGCTTCCTGCAAATAGCGCCTCCAGCTTTCTCAGTCCATTGACAGCGTCCCCGAATTTCGAAATCGAGCAGCGATGAACTGTGTTCTTTGACCGATTCAGACCAGCGTTTCCTCGGTTTCCCCACTGGTCTTCTGCCTTCAGTTCTCCCAACGAATACCTTTTTGGGTATCCGTTGTTCGTCCATACGATTCATGTGACCAGCCCATTGCAGCTTACAATCGTTGAGACCTTAGGCTCGTCAAAAATTTCATACAGCTTATGGTTGTATCGAATTCGCCATTGGTCCCCGTCTAGCTTTGCTCCGATTATTCGCCTCAGGACGCTCAAAGGCGTTCAATATATTTCCGGATGCTTGGGTCTGGATCCATGTTTCACACCCATAACATAACACAGGTCTTATCATAGATTTGTATACTTGGAGCTTTATTTTCCTGTGTATGCAGCTGGTCTTCAAGATCGCCAAAACTGAATAAAGTATGTTGGTTGCGAGCTGTATTCTTCGGCGTGTTTCGTCTCTTTCATTACCGCTTCTCGTCATGTTGGCGCCTAGATATACAAATTCGCTCACATTTTCGATACTTTACTCGCCAAGGGTCATACTTTGTGTGCTTGAGATATTTTTCGTCGGCTGCGTCATGAGCTTTGTTTTATTTTCATTGATTTGTAGCCCTACTAGTTTTGCTTCGCTGTCGAGTTTCAGGAAGAGTTCTTTGGCAGTTGTTAATGACCGTGGCAAAATGTTGATGTCATCCACAAAGGCTACTACTTGCCTCGACTTGTATAGTAATGTACCTCGCGTATCGACAGGTAGCTTCCTTATGACGTACTCCAGAGCCAAATTGAATAGCAATGGGGCCAGCCCATCTCCCAGCTATCCGATATTTGTGTCAAAGGCATCGGTGAGTTGATTATTGATGCGAACTTGGGAGGTCCTCGACGTCATTTTCATTTTGGTAAGACGGGCTAATTTGGCTGGGATGCCAAAGCAGAACATTATTTGGTACAGTACGTTACGGTCAATACTGTCGTATTGTAATGAATCGGCCCTAGGCCACTGGCGACTAATACAGATGCAAATTTGCTACCATATGGCTTCCTATCTCACGTCAGTTGTTACGACATCCCATCTCACGTCAGTTTGTCGGGGAATGTCAAAGTGGCAGTCTGACGCAGCCATATGGGGAAGTGAGTGGGCGAAAATTTTCGTGAAGAGTACGTGCACGCTGTCATTTCCAGGTTGGTACGCCCGAGGTTAAAGTTTACAAACAGTGATCAAGATCAACAAGATCATTAGCATCATCATTAGGAACAAATTCCATTCCAGATCAGGGCATTACAGAGTTCTGGGACGCTCTAACTGATCTTTTAGAAGGAAACGGAGCAAATGGTGGCGGATTTAAGAATTGAACAAAATTATAGAGGTATTTATATGCGTATCAATGAGATGAAATGTGCGGTTGCCGAGTCTTGGTTAAGTTAGTATGAGGTTAGGAAATCACGGGAAAATCGCAATTGGCTGGGCCTTCATTACAGTTGTTGGTATATATTCATTTGCTATATCAAAAAAATTCGGTAGACCAATAGCGTATTGAGACCATGCGAATAAGAGATCGCATTAAAAAATCAAACTACGGTGAATACGAAGCAAACACAAGGAAATTCGATTGATTAAACATTGATAAGCCAAGCATTGAAAGAAAATAAATTCGATGGAATTCACGGTTTTCCTGTCCGTTAGTTTTGCTTGCTTTCAAAAAGCCACATAGCGTTCATGATATAAATATGTTTGTGATAAGACCTAATTTCATGCAAACATTCTAAATTTTAGTTATTCCAACCTTTTCCTGATATAAGTGAACAATTTGGTATGTGAATAGTAATTTTTAAACTCTTATTGTTTAGCATCATAGTGGAATACTGCGGAATAATCTCTTCGATTATTATCGTATACTAAAACTGGCTAAAACAAAAAAAAGGAATGTAACGTTAGACTATTAATCTGTGGTTACTATCTAAAAGAATTTTCCACTGTTGCTACATGACAACCTTAGTTTGGATGTCTGTAAGTTTAGTATAAGAAAAGAGGAAAAAAAAATAAAGAGACGTAAGTAAGAATATAGTATCGTAACTTGTATGTAAAAGTCATGACTATTAAGACGAATTCAGTTTTTTAAAATAAGTATTTTCTTTCTTTTCTGCATAATACAAGAACTTAGTACAGAGATCCATAATCTCATCAAAATCCATTGGAAAATGTGACCGGTAGAGGGCCACGAAAACCTGAAAAAGTCGCATATTTAAACCGCCGCCATTTTGGAAATTGCACATGCATGATCACCAAAATTTCAGAATTTCTAGATCTAATTGATTTCTATCTTAAAATCAAGTGTCATATACATCGGATCAAAATTGGGTATAGAAAAGAATAAACGCAGCAAACTAAGTTTATGTCTCAATACTTCCTATGTTAAGATCCATCCAGAGATGTTCACACGGAAAATAATATTTGCGTATACAAGTCACTAATAAGACCTATGCTGCTGTAGGGATGACCCAGTAAAGCATGAAGTTATTACAACGACGAGTATCATTTTTATGACGA
Source organism: Odontomyia ornata (assembly GCA_963969285.1). Classification (NCBI taxonomy): domain Eukaryota; kingdom Metazoa; phylum Arthropoda; class Insecta; order Diptera; family Stratiomyidae; genus Odontomyia; species Odontomyia ornata. The sequence goes on from OZ017739.1 coordinate 139,129,776, forward strand.
TCCACCTCTATCCGCGTGTGTAAAGCTACGCAAACTACAACGAGCAGGACATGCGGAGAGAATTGAAGAGCACAGACTCCCCAGACAAACATTGAAGGATAGGGCCCAAAGCAAACGCCCAGTTGGGAAACTGGGCATCACATGGAATCTCTCCTCTTGTTCCTCACTGAAAGCACCAAGATTATCTAGAAAGAAACAATGTAGCACCGAAGAAAATGAAGTTTTGGGCTCATGTTACACACCATTGCTTGAAATTTTGCAAGATATCGGCAACAATAGACTTGTTGCTAGGATTCTTTTTGTTTCCGAGAATATTCCTGACAACAAGTTCAAAAGTAATTAAACTGCCTTTTCTTTTTTGTTCATTTTCATGTTAAAGTTTCAACAAAATCGCCTCAGACAAACCAAAAAACTGCTAGCAAAGATACGAGGGTGAATCAAATATAAACGGTAATTTAGCTATTCCGCTTAGCACACAACTCCGAACAACATGATATAGTATGGCGGTTGGTGGTTCGTTTATAACGAGTGGGGGAACCAGCTTAGCGGCCATGCTCGGTTCTATCCTCAGTACAGCCATGACTGAGCAGGCGGTAAATCTGGCTGTCGTGTAACGCGTCACCATAAAGTTTTTAGTCAATAAAGTCGTTAAACCGTCGGAAATTTTTACTCGTTTAAAGGTGCAGTATGGGGAGACTACATTGTCTTAGAAGGGAATTTAAGGGTGGGCGAGACCGTATCGTTCGAGAGCTTATTGAACTCATTGATTTTCTTCACGATCAACAAACAGTGAATACAGCCTACTATTGTCAGTTGTGACAGGCAGCGAAAACCTCCTATAGACACAAAAGACGAAGTACGCCCACTAGATAGGTCATCCTTCTCCATGACAACGCTAGGCCGCACACCGCGGTTTTGACAAGGGATAAACTGGAAGGAGTGTCCAGCCTTGTCCCCCTGTGACTAATTTTTGTTCGTGCCCCTGAAAGAATCACTTGGAGGAAAACGATTCGAAAGAAATGAAGAAAGTGAGGAGCACATGCGCAATTGGCTGACAACTCATTCCAAAACTTCCTATGAACAAGCAATATTCAAGCTTCCAAAATGGTGGCAACAGTGTGTAGGCAACGCAGGAGACTACATCGAGAAATGTTGATGATATAGTTTGTGTGTAATATTATCCAACAAATATATAAAAAAAAATTACTATTTATATTTAATTCACCCTCATATTTAAAACAATCGCATTCTTTTGGTAATGCTATAACGAATCGTTTCATCGCTCTAACTTAATGTGAAGTGGGGAAAGTAGAATTATTTTTTGATCCAGACTCTTTTTATTAATGTTTGTTGACCAGCCTCTAAAGTTGTTAGAACTGGCCAATATTTGTGAACGCAATGTTGTTTTCTGTCACGGCAGTCGCATTCACATAGGAAACATTGGTATTTAGTACATCCACTTTGTTGACCAAATAGCTTGATATAATTTTTACATCTTCACATATCGTCCACCCTTGTTCTGAATATGTGAGTTTATTAAGCATCAGCTCTATGCTTTCGTTGTTTCCCTCAAATGAACTGAATGTCCAACAGACATTGAATCAAATTTGTTGCCATTATGTATTAACGCTGATTTTCAGCTGCTTATTGAGAAATCTAGAAAAAACGCCAATCATCTGGAGCATACTCAATAATAGACGCTGACTTAAATCCAGAAATATTACATCAAAATTCTAGGTCACCTTCTTGAGACAAATATGATGTAAACCCATTTTCTCTGTTTCGATATCAAGAAAAGGATGTACAAAGTGACAACAATTTTTTTTCCTTTAATATGGACCGTAAAACTTCTGCTGAGCTGCTTGGAAGTCCTAAGTCTCTGACCAAATAGTTCAACTCTGATTGATTGAAAAGCTTGGATTCGGTCGAGTCAGGATGATAACTGTCACTGTCCTCCTCGATACTAAATAGTTGAGACGTTGTGACTGCCTGGTCTGGCTCACTTGAACCTTCATCCAGGATAGTTGGTGGAGTAGGGACCAGAATATCAGATCCATAGGGTATACGACGAAACGCTGATTTCAGGTTGGGATAGGTAATTTGCTTCTTATTTATCAAGTTATAACATTTCTTTTTTTTCATGAAAAGTCGTCGGGCCTGGCTTTGTTATGTGAGCAGACGCGTTTCGACTCCTTTGAGTCGTCTTCCGTGTCTAAAGAATGCGTAAAAGGATATGATTTTATAGAGGTGTAGGATGGATTCAGTAGGTTAGTACTAATTTAGGTCACGTAGAGGGATATTAGGTTTTTGTTTTTTGGGTCGTTCGATATCCGTTTCATCTCGTTTCCGTTTTCGTCGGAGAGTATGGTCAAGTACTGAAAAAATTGCGTCGGAATTTGTAATAACTCGTTCGTTGATAATGTTACCATCTGCGTTTCTATGTTTATATATTTCAAGCCTTTCTAGGATGTCAAGTCTTGATATTTTGTTTTATTTGTGTAGCAATGTCATAGTTTGTCATAGCGTCAGGCTGGTGTGCGTGGTTTTATATATATATATATATATATATATATATATATATATATATATATATATATATATATATATATATATATGTATATATAATATATAAATTGGTGTTTTCGATAATCAATGTCGTTTTTTTTTTTCATGTTTTCCGAACTAAATTTATTTATATTAATAACAAGCATTCATCAATGATACGTTGACAATTTTGTTGAATAACCCTTTGCCATCTTTAGGTAAGTTGAAAAATTCCACGTTCGAAGAAGCCTTGGTTTTTAGAAGCAAAAAACTGGTCCAACTCATTTTTAACAGCCTGATCGGAATCGAAAATTTTACCATTCGAATGGTTTTGAAAGGAGCGAAACAAATTGATAGTCTGATAGTGCTAAGTCGGGGCTATAGGGTGGATGTGCCATCAGTCCCCGATTGAGCTTCATTAATTTTTGACGGCTTATCAAAGAGGTGTGGGGTCTGGCGTTATCATGATGGAACATCACGCCTTTGCGATTGGCCAATTTAGGGCGTTTTCTCTTGATTTCTTTGTTGACAACAGTAAACATTCGAATCAATAGTCTGGTTTCTTGGAAGCAACTCAAAGTAGATTATATCCTTGTAATCCTACCACTCAGAAAGCATAATCTTCTCTTGGTGAATGTTGGCTTTGAATTACGATTGTGGGGGCTCGTATTTGTTGATCCATGTGTGTTTTCGGACTACGTTATCGTCCATTTTTAATCACCCGTTATGATTCTTTTTATAAAGGGCCGATTTGTTTACAATCAGCAAAGAGTTGCACATGTTAATGCGTTTGGTGAGGTGGATTTCCTTTAATTCACGAGGAACTATAATGAAAAGTGCTAACTCCTACGTTTGTTACGGGAATTAACTCAAAACGAAAACTTATAGTCGAGGAAATAAAGCAGAGAAAATGCCTTATATCGATTTTTTCTCCTGCAAGATGAATTGAGATGCGGTCTTTTATATTCGATTTGGAATAGCGCCAGCACAATTTGTGACCATATCCGAACAATGCATTTTGAAAAATTGCATCGGTGCATAAGAAAAATGCATTTTTATAAGTGCATCTGGAAGCGTTGATTGATAGAAAAACTCGATAAATAATGACAGAAATGAGTCCAATTTTGTTACTGAGGGTTTTTGGAGTCACTGAAGACGAATATGGGCTCCGGAGTACTTGGCGCCCGGGAAGGCTGGTATCTACGTCGTCTCCTGGAGTTTGATGGGAATTTGCTATATAATTGGCCGGAACGCCTCACCACGAGGTTTTTCGGGTTGAGTTTTATGGTATATCGTTATAAAAATAGCCGAAACAGTTTCTATGTACTTAGATCCGAGCTCTGATTTTTCCCTAGATAATTAGTTTCACTGTCAGTATGCTTCATTCCTTTCTTGTATATTCAAGTATGTATAAGGGCTCAATAAATTTGTATGTACGAGTATATGCATACGTATTTCTAATCCATTTCAGGTGGAATATGATTTTTAACCTTTCACTGGTCTGCACACGTGCTTTTTTCTTATTATTTTTGCATGTTATTGAAGATATTTATTTAAAAAATTACAATTTATATAAATCTAAGTAAGTTTTTAATTTAATAATGTGAGAAAAACTATTTATTTTTTATGTTTATTGGATTTTTTATTTAAAGGATAAATAAAACTGTTGAATAGTTTCATTACTCGGTATTTTTATTTATTATTATAATTAAATTCATTGATTATAAAAATTGTTGAAGTTCTAAGTTTATATAAATTAAGATGAATGCTTTACTTAATCGCATAAATAATCATGCATTCAATAATGCATTTATTAATATTTAATCTGATCATATACTTTTCAGACAAATTTTAATTCCTAGCCTGATAGTCCATTATTGGAGCAAAAATTTCATAAAAGGGATTGTTTATACGGATTAAAGTAAGTTTTTTTATTTTATAAAGTAAGGGATCATTTATTTTGACCCTAGTATTTACAGAATAATTAAAATAGTTAAGTGGTTTTTTACTGAGTATTTTAGTTTATTATTATTAAATTATTACAATAATTATAAAATTTTCTTAAGTTGGAAGTTTACATAAATTCATGTGAGTATTTTACTTAATTACATAAATAATCATGTATATAATGAATCATTTATTTTATGCTTAGTAGGTTTATGTTTTAGAAGACAAATAAAATATTTAAATATTTTTATTACCCAGTAATATTACAGCGATTTCTCCAAGGGCAACAGTAGTTATAGAAAGTTTATAATAATATATATTGTTATATTATAAAAGATGGCGTTATAGCTTTATGGCTTTTATAAACACATAATTTTGATTTTTTTCATATTTATTTTAGAATAATGGATACACAAAACGATTACTTTGGCGTCATTTGCAATATTTAAAAAAAAGCAGATATATTTTATAACGAACAATTAATTAAAATATGATTTGGATCTAATTTTAATTTTATTATTCTAAAATTCCTATAAAACACAAGGAGATGACGTGAATAGTAGTCGCCCTAGGCACCAGGTACTTCGGCGATAGTTGCCGTCGTGATATTCATGCTCAACGACCTCGAAAGCCCCGAGGTGACGAGTTGCGGCCAATTACATAGCAAATTCCATAAAGGAGGCGACGTAGATACAAGCCATCCTAGGCACGAGGTACTCCGGAAGCCACTGCCGACATCATATTCGTCTTCAGCGACTCTAAAAATTCCGAGTAACAAAATTAGACTCATTTCTGTCATTATTTGCATTTTTCTTATGCATCCGTGTAGTTTTTCAAAATTTATTGATCGCATAGAATCGCAAACTTTTTGCTTATGCAATTCCGAATCAAACGCGAAAAACACCGCATCTCCAACCACCTTACTGCACAAAAAATCGACAGTCCCTGGTAGTGATGTTTTGGATAAGTCTGTAAAGGACTGCAGCGGTGTCCCATTTGGGCCATTGAGTTTTAGTATTTTTATTGTTTGGAATTTGCTTTATATTCTTTGAAAACTTATAACGATTAGCATTGAATAAAGCGCTTTTCTCGTTGACTGTGACTTTAGTCTTGGTGCTCACTGGAAACGATCTGATCTAGGGACGCATCTTTGCGCTGGGAGGCTAGCGTCGCCGGTGTCCTGGGGTGGGTTCTTTTCCCTGGCATCAAGTCAAACTATAAATTATTTCGTATACACGAATTTGGAGAGTGCTTAAAAATGCGAAAAAGGCCTACGACCGAACTAAAGAATATTCTCTTCATACCTACAATTCCTATTTACCAGGCACGCTACCAGGCTTGCGAACTCCTCTTTAACGAGGAAAACTGTGAGCCACAACAAGAGGTGCAACATCTTAGTGGGGTTGGTGCCCCCTCGCACCCTTTCCAGTTGAACCTAAGGTCCTAATGGTACGAGTCCGCAAGTGAGGACTCTTCATCCTGATGAGAGCCCTACAGCAAAAAAAACTACAGCCCAATGGCTGAACTAGAGGGGAGGGTCCACGGTAACGTTGCGGGCCCCATACCCATTCCTATCCAAAATAAGAAAGGAGAAGACCGAGAGTTCCTTTTAATAATTCATGGCTTTATTATTTTTTTTACTTGTGATACACAAAAAAGAAAAACATATGTATCATTACTTTTTATGGAATTGTTTGCAGCTACATATAAATGAGTTGCATATTTTGAATAATAATTTTTCTGAAAAATTATTAGAGAAGAAAAATGTTAGAAGAAGGTGGTTTCGACGTGTGCACTAATTCTCCTCAGGCCATCACTCTTAGATACACACCGGTGATGGCGACCACCATGCTCAGAGGTGAGGAAGTTAATTTTTAATTTTTCTACTTATGCAAACTCAATATGTTTTTGTATCTGCAAGTTATATTCAAGGTCAATTTCTCTTGTAAGTACTTGTATTAGCTAAACTTTTTTAATTGGATCATTTCACCCTTTTCACATCAACTTAATGTAATTCTATACGACAAATTTGCTCCACATTTGAAGCTTATTTAACGTCGCGCGGATATCGATCACTCTTTCGGATGGCTCCGATAGCTTTTTAAATTACTTTTTATGGAATTGTTTGCAGCTACATATAAATGAGTTGCATATTTTGAATAATAATTTTTCTGAAAAATTATTAGAGAAGAAAAATGTTAGAAGAAGGTGGTTTCGACGTGTGCACTAATTCTCTTCAGGCCATCACTCTTAAATACACACCGGTGATGGCGACCACCATGCTTAGAGGTGAGAGAGTTAATTTTTTAATTTTTCCTACTTATGCGCATCAAGTCAAACTATAAATTATTTCGTATACACGAATTTGGGGAGTGCTTAAAAATGCGAAAAAGGCCTACGACCGAACTAAAGAATATTCTCTTCATACCTACAATTCCTATTTACCAGGCACGCTATCAGGCTTGCGAACTCCTCTTTAACGAGGAAAACTGGGAGCCACGACAAGAGGTGCGACATCTTAGTGGGGTTGGTGCCCCCTCGCACCCTTTCCAGTTGAACCTAAGGTCCTAATGGTACGAGTCTGCAAGTGAGGACTCTTCATCCTGACGAGAGCCCTACAGCAAAAAAAACTACAGCCCAATGGCTGAACTAGAGGGGAGGGTCCACGGTAACGTTGCGGGCCCCATACCCGTTCCTATCCAAAATAAGAAAGGAGAAGACCGAGAGTTCCTTTTAATAATTCATGGCTTTATTATTTTTTTTACTTGTGATACACAAAAAAGAAAAACATATGTATCATGCTTTATGGGATGAAGTAGATTATTGGAATGCCTGTCATAGAACTATGAATACACTTTTAAAAATCGATTTTGAATCGTTTTTCTTCTTTGCTAATCTCAAGATTGAAGGGATAATGAACTTTATTATATTCAAAATGTAAATACTCAACGTTATTATCAGCCATAAAACCAATCCAAAATCAAACGTGTTATCCACGAGAAAACAAAAATCAAGAAAATTAAAACAGGGCATCCTTCAGCATTGCTTTCCAAAATCAAAGTCAAAAGCGCTTTATACAATACTAATTGTTACAAATTTTCAAGGATATAAAGCAAATTCCAACCAATAAAAATACTAAAACTAAATGGCTTAAAAAAGACAATATCCAATTCAAATTATTTAAAATTATTACATATTTTTTGATTCAATTGGAAAAAGGAGAAAAAACCAACCAACACAATTCAAAAATTATTTATAATTTTAACACAACAGTGAACTTTTACCCTATACCTAATATGTTATAATCTAGTCCTAATCAAATTCAATCAAAAACGTTATCTTATACTAATGCAATGCTAACACAATATTCCTAACCCAAACATTAAACCTTATCTCTAAACATAATATGATAAACATAACTTATATACATACTAAATATTGAATCTATTCCTAATTTTTAACAGAAACAAACCACAACCACACTAATTGTAGCTATGATAACAAAAAACAAGTTGAGTAAATAGACCTACGGTCATGTCAGAAGGGTTTTGTACCCAACGTGCGAAATGCAGTCACCAAAAAAAAAAAATAAAGGAAATTTCAAATGGCTGTAACTTCCGTGAATATGCCTGGATTTTCGTCAAACTTGCAGAATATTAGGACCTTACGTAAAACTACTTAAATATAGGTTTTCATTGAATTTAAGGGTATCCATACGATTTTATTCGGGAAAATATGAAATTCGATTTTCATACTATTATTAACAAAGTTGAGTGAATTTTGACTTCTAAGGTATTTGTTGTTGTTGTACTTATAAACACCTATCTCCATAATTTTTTCCGATTTTTCGGATCACAGGTGTTTAATCGCGAGGGGGGGGGACACAAATTTTTCGTGTATTTCCCCTTCCTGTGCACTCCCCGAAGCAAAAAATACCAGTTCAAGCCCTGTTTTGAAAAGTTCTCATTGAGACCTTTTATTTGATACCCATATCGGCTACCTTTGACAAAAATTTTTTTCAGGGGCCACTCCCCTATATGAGGAGACCCCCCTTAAGCACCTTGTATAATTTTTTTTTTGTACTGAAACTTTGAAGAGGGCATCACTTTACACCTATATACAAAGTTTTATGTTTGTAGCGTATACGGTTCGCGAGAAAAAGTGCTGTGACACACGGACACACGGACGGACGGACAGACAGGCGCGATTTTAGTAGGGTTTTGTAAAATTGTAAAATTATTAAAAACTAACCACGAATAATTTAGACATTGTTATTCAGCGACCAATACCTAGATTGCTCCGTCCCAACTCGACCAGCCTCAACGAATCTAGCAATTGAATATCGCCATTGGAATGGTTGGTCTCGTGAACTCAAATTCGAAGAATATTTTATCTTCTTATCAGTGGCCCTTCGATATATGTGATATATAACTGGGGCGCCATCAGAATCAAAAACATATCGATTCATGTCCAAATACACGAATGCTTCTGGAGGAACGAAGCCAGTAGCGAGACAAGTCGCAATATACCCGTCTGTAGGGTGGAACGGCTGTAAACTCCAGGGATTTTCGCTCACAGTTACAGATCTTGCGACATGATTCCGAAGAGGCCCCGATATGAAGGTATCGACTCTCGTCACTTTAACAGTTTGATAAATTCTTCTATTCGATATATAATGCACGAAGACATTTCCTTTCAAAAACTCTCAATGTTACCATAGGACTACTCTGGTTGTTCCAGATCTGACATCCATATGTCAAAACTTGTCTAACCAGGATCTTGTAACAGATAACTTTGACCTTTTGATCAATGTATCTGGAATGAAAGAGTTTTCGAAGGGCCATGACTACTTCTTGTGCTTTACTGAGCATGATTTCGACATATTCAGTATAGTACAGATACTGATCGAGATGAACACCGAGGTATCGAACACAGGATGTATGTGGAACCCGTTCTGAACTACACTCACCAGTCATAAGGTGGGAATCCTTCCAATTACATTTCAAGTCGTGACTGGCCTCTTATAGCGTTGTCCGAAACAAGATTGTTTCGCACTTCTGTGTATTGATTTTCATTCACGAATTCTCCGTGTTGAGCTGCACATCATTAAGCATTTTTTGTAGATTGCTCTGAACTATTGTAGCTTTTCAGTCTACCGTATAAATGATCAGATCATCAGCAAACGCCACCAATGATCTCGTTGGGGAGATGTTAAAATCAAAGCCGTTCAATAGCTTGCGAATGAATATTGAGAACAGCAGAGGCGCAGTAACTGTTCCCTGCTGTAGACCATTCAAGATCTTGAATTCGCGCATTTTCGTCATCAGTTACAACAAATAATTTCCCGTATAGCATATTACACATCATGGCCAGAAGGTGTCTGGGGAACCTGACCAGAAGGAGTTTCAAAATTAGTCCATCTAACCACACCGTGTCGAAGGCTTTCTATATATCAATGAGGCAAGCTCCAACACATTGTCTGGCTACTTTGCCTGCAATTCGGCATCAATTCATATTTCTCAATATGGGCGTTTAATGCTTTGTTTAATATCACTTTTTTTTTGTGGTAGGGAGGTGAAGGCATTTATGCCCGCCGAGTCTGGCAGTGTGGGACTCCCATGGAGGATACCTTTGGACTACCCACTAAACACCTCCCCTGTCAATCTGAGAACCTAGCCTGGAACCGTTTGACACATTACTTCGGGCCAGGTCTCGTTTTGTTACGCCGTGGGGCGCCTTCAAGCTGGGGAGTCCCTTTCCTAGCGGGAGGGGAGAGGGGAAGAGGAATTGCCAGAAGAGCGATCCCCCAGCCCCAGTGCCTGCCCGAGCATAATGTGCCACCTGGTTCCATTTGTCAACCGATTCGAGCATCACCGCAACTATATTACCGGGGTGAGCTCTCCCGTCTCCCTGTAGAGTTCCCTTCGCAGCCTGGCCCATTTGGTACACGCAAAAAATGTGTGACAGGCATTGTCCTCCTCTCCTGGGCAAAACCGACAATCGGGAGACCGTGACTTGCCGATCTTGTGCAGGTAAGACTGAAAACACCCGTGCCCGCTCAAAAGCTGGGTCAGATAGAAGTCAGTCTCACCATGCCTTCGATTTAGCCACGGTCTCACATCCGGGATGAGGCGCGCAGTCCACCTTCCCTTCGTGCAATTCCTCCAAGACTGCTGCCAATCGTTGAGCGAGCGTTGTCTCTCCTCGCAGACAACCATCTCCCTCGCATCCTCGTTTCGGCGCAGGTAAATAGCGCGGCGCTCTCTAGCAAGGAGGGCGATAGGTATCACGCCTGCAATCACTCTCATCGCCGAGTCGGAGACTGTTGGATACGAAGATGCAATTCTCAGTGCTCCTCTTCTCTGTACCTGTGCCAATCGTTTTCGGTATACCTCCTTGCTGAGAGCGTCGCCCCATACCTCTGCTCCGTACATTAGCACTGACCCTACAGCACTCATCAAGAGGCGTCTTCTTGATGGGCTGGGTCCCCCTACGTTGGCCATAAGTCGACTCAGGGCCGATATTCCCGAAGCAGCCTTCTCAGCCGTTGCCCTGATTTGCTCAGAGATCATCTTCGAGTCGATCAGTAGCCCCAGGTACTTCACCGCTGGCTTCGATTCGATCTGTATATCTCCAATACTGATCATCCTTACTCTAGGGATTCTCTTTTTTGTCAAGATGACCACTTCGGTTTTCTCCAGTGCTAAACTGAGCCCGCGAGCAGTCATCCAGTCCCTCACTCGGCGCATTAGCATACCTAGCCTAATTTGCGCTTGTTCAACGGTGCGTCCGGCGACCAGAGCCGCAACAACATCCGCATAGCCGACCAAGCGCGACTCATCTGGCATCTCAAGTCTCAGTAGCCCGTCGTAAGACACGTTCCACAGGTCCGGACCAAGGATAGATCCCTGGGCAACACCCGATGTAATTTCCATCCTTCGTTGGCCCTGTGTCGTGTCGTAGAGCAGGCTTCGGTCCTTTAGGTAGTTCCTCAAAAGCCGCATTAGATATTCTGGAACTTGAAAAGAGTTTTCCAGCGTGTCCAGAATATCCACCCATCTAGCGGAGTTGAAGGCATTCCTGACGTCGAGTGTCACCAACAGGACGATCCGTCGCTTGGTGCGACTATATGCCTCTGCCTTTTAGACCGCGTTCACCACCTCTGCAATCGCATCAATGGTAGAACGTCCTGCTCTAAAGCCGTACTGCCGAGGAGATAGGTCCCAAGCAGCACGAATCGCGTCAGTGAGTCTTCCCTTGATGAGTTTCTCTAGCACTTTCCCAGCCGTGTCTAGCATGCATAACGGGCGGTATGCAGACGGCGATTCGGGATTTCCCTTCCCCTTGCTGACCAGCACGAGCCTCGCCACCTTCCATCGTACCGGGAAAACCCCGTCCCGTAGGCAAGCGTTGAATGTGCTGAGCAGCAAGTCAGGACAATGGTGATAGACGAGCTGCAAAACCTCAGCTGGAACACCATCTGGACCTGGAGCCTTCCTCGCTTTCAGGGAGAGGACTGCCTCCTCCAGTTCCAGCTGTGTGAAGAGTGGGCACTCGACTGCTGTTTCACCATGGACAGCGTCAACACGGATGGGATGGGCGGGGAAGAGTCCCCGCACTATCGCGTCCATCTTTTCCGCGTCATGTATACAAGGCTTCCGTAGGCAGACACTAGGCTAGCAGCATACAGGTCCGGCAGGAAATATCTTCGCAGGCTTATTAACAAGAGCAAGGCCCGATGCTGGCAAGACCTCGTGGACGATGTAAATAGGGATCCGTGGGGCCTTGGCTACTTCAAGCACCTTGCTGATGTTAGGCAGCAAGCTGATTGGGCGATAACTTTTAGGCCATGTAGATTCTTTTCCACTCTTGAAGATTGGAAATACCTTAGCTTTTTTCCACTAATTTGGGAAATATGAATTGTTCAACATATTGTTGAACAATATGCAATATTTCCTTATATCAACCTCAGGCACAGGTCGGAGAGTTATATTTTGAATACCGTAAATACCACATGATTTCTTGTTGTTTATCCTGCCAAATATCAAACGCAAGTCTTCATAGCTGACAAAATAATCTATACGATTAAAGATGAACCAATTCAAATTGAGTTCGAATCAGGGCAAGTTTATGCAATCCCTCACATATAATCCTGTTTCCATTTCTATCCGGAGTCTTACTATCAATTTCGATCAAGCCCTTTCGAAAAGATTTATCTCATCACTAGCGACTCCAAGATTCGAAACCTACATTCGAAATTTCTTACGGAATAAGCTGTTTATTTTTGTGAAATCGCTATCTGAGTCCTGTGGGCTTATATCCTTCAGTTTTTCCGCCCATTAATTGCTGACCTCACTCCTGAAGTATCAAGCATTCTTCAGGTGTAATTTCAACAAAGACAACGTGGGATGGTTCTAGTCCAAAAATCGCCGATAAATATTATTGACGCGTGTGAAAAGAAGGCTTTTCAATCTTTTTAACCTTGCAATGGTTGGTGTTTCATATCCTTCCATATTGTCTCGATGTTTAATCTTGGGAACTACTTTCTCAATCTTTCCAACGTCAGCTTCTCTAACTTCAACGATTACAGATCTATTTCATCGTTAGATTCCTGTCATTGGGAACCATTGAGCAAGCGTTGCCATCATCAGAAGGAGAACATAGCTGCTGGTAATCCCGATTAAACTTATTTTGAAATTTTCTCCGGTCCGTTTTTTTTTAAATTGAACCGATAATTTTCATGTTGAACTGGAATGAGGAAGACATCATCCCTTTGATGATTGATTTCCATTAAGATGGCGTTATTGTCCCTATGTTCTCCCCACAGTCCAGGCCCTTCAACAGGAAGGTCGAATTTTTCTCCGGCTTTGGCGTGTGTGAAGTGGGGAGCTTTTACACTATTTAGAGCATCTTTCGCTAGCTTGAAATCAGCAGGTGTTTTTTGTTTTTATTGTGAATTTGTCTACAGTCACTCTCTGTACTTTGTAATTATCTATCTTTTTTTTGGGCTGCCAATAGCCGAACCATATCCCCTCCGCGCTGCACAAAGACATTAATCGGCGGCACCTTTTCAATATTCTTATTATTTTTAAGAGAAGAACCACCAGACATACAGGTTGGCTTCTTCTCCTTCTTCTTATTTTTAAATTTTAAATATTCGATAAAGTTATCACTAGAATCATTAATATTACCTATATTTTCTTGGCAATCAATTTTGGTATCCATATCGTTATCCATCGCTGCATACCGCATAGTAAACTGCACTGCCGTTACCTCTTCCCGCGCTTAGTATGATATCGGCATCATGAATTGCTGCCTTTTCCACATCTTGTATTGTTGGTTTCTTTGCTTGTTGAGGCTTTTGCGTGGTTACTTTATTTTCGCTTGTCTTATGTGTTATGGCTTTGAATTATATGTTCTACGGTTAGCAGTTTTTATTTTATGCATTACTAGCGTGCTATTTAAGTTGGTTTAAAGCTATTAATGTTGTGGAGTCCTTTTTAATTCCGCTTTTGCTATATGGATAGTATCCTTCAGTGGTGATTGCGAAAAGATTGTTAAGCTGTTACTCCGAATAAGAATACAATGAAACTACGATAAACTTTCCGGCATAAGTTAACCATAGATCAGCAACATACTAAGAAACGCGTCTATTTTCTTTTGGGCTTTTGCGACTTTTGCGACTGGTAACGTATTTTTCTTGGCATCCCACTTGGTATCGACTTAGAGATGTATTTTCTAGCGATGGACGTTTATACAAGTGAAGTATTATTGGTACTAGATTAGACTTCATTTGAAGCATCGAGCAATTACTAAAAGAGGGATTATTAGGAAACAGATATATGGTTCGGGGCTTAGAGTACTCTACTTACTTAACGTGTTGGGATCTGTTCTGTATGCTGTTTTGCTAGGTGGTACATTGCCCCCAGGTTTCATATTTACATGGCATTTGTGTTTGTGAAAAATTAAGCGGATCTACGCTGGACACCTAGTTCCTCAAACATTTCAGAACAAGGAATTTTCATCTTCTCCTGATTGATGAAGCTATTCCTGACAAATCTGGACGCGATTGATTTTTTGGACGTCCGTCATCAGGTATGGAACAACTTTCACAGCCAAGCGGTGATCTTTGATTTCTTGGTCAAAGTCTTATAACAAGGACCAACTGAAATACCACACTCTTCAACAAGTTTGGTGATGATCTGACGTCGATTTGCCCGTACGGTGTTGCTTTGGCCACTCGTGCATCATCACTTGACGTGAAAAGTCGTCCAGGACGCTTATCGTCTTCAATCAATTATCCACCATCCTTAAAACGTTTATGCCACTTGAAACATGCCGCACGCTTGTTGAGCATAGCACAGTGCAATCGTAAATGCTCCAAGTTTAACACATAATTTCATAGCAAGTCGTTGCTCCTTAAGGTCATTCATTTTGAAATCCGAGCACTTAAGTAATACCGTACAGCAATACCAAGTAAATTCCCCTGGAGACGGGCAATTCAAGAAGTCAGGGCATTTTTTGAGCAGAACTCATTTAATACTGTCGGTATATGAACTCGATTCAGTCATTTGTAAGAATTTGGTTACGATTTCAAATAGCTGCATGAAAGAAGACGAAGCGCGATAGGATCTGATATTTTTTAAATAGATTGGTCTAAAGCTAAAACATGAGATTACGTTTGCACTGACCATATCTGAAGGTGAAGACTTGAGCTAGTATCAACTGAAAATAACGCAAAATCTCTACACGTAATTACAGACACCGACAATCGAATCTTTACACATAGTTATGAACGCTTTAGAAAATCAGCCTGAAGCAACATGGCTGTGAACATCTAACTTAAAAATCACGAAAACCTTTTGAGCGATAACCTGGAGTCGCTTGCACGTTTGCGTTTACAGTTTATAACTCATTGAGGCTCATGCTCTAAAAATATGACAATACTAGAGCGCAACCATTGATGAAACAGTAGAAAGATGTGGAAAAAGGGGGATAGTACACCATCTTCAGTTCATCTGTCCAGCAATAGCCAAAAGAGATCGGACTCGGAATACCGCCCTTGAGTAACTTGAAGAAGGTCTTAAGATGTAATATAAAAAAAGGTCCTGAACTTCAGAATGGCCACCAGCAAATCCGAACTGAATAAGAATTTCAACACAATAGCAAAAACGCAACACATCATGTGAACCCAAGTGGTGTATGTGGGATTCACGCCACCACAAAAAGCTAAGTAAACCAAAGTAAGTGTATTTTTTTAAAATACTTGATGTTGTTTTTAGTTAATGATAAATGTACTTTAATTTATAGTTGTAGAAATAAAAATAAACCCTCTCGTTCATACATAGAATGATAACGTTGTTTTTTTGCTACTATAGTGACGTTTATGTTTACTACTATTACGCTGATATTATGAACTATTCAATGAGTGTTTTTCACAATTTTCATCAATATCGATAATGTACTAAATATAAGGCATGCCTTCTACAATATTAGCATATTTAATTATAGTAAGGTACTACTCACCAACAAGATTGTCTGATTTGACCTTAGGAGGATGATTATGTGCTTTATTATTTGTCCTGTACAATTCGCCATCAATTTGCAGTGTTGCTGGACAATGTAGAGTTCGCAGTTTAGCACATCGATAATATGTTACACCATTTTTTACAACACCACTTTTGTGGTACTTATATCCCAAATAATAGAGGCCTCCTTCCACAACTAGCGCTGTTATATCATCATTTTCTGTAATTAAATTCAAAAATAGTTTCAGTTGAAGTTCAGCACAAACTTTAAAAATGAATAACGAAAAAAAAACTACATTCAAAATCAAGATTCAACATATTTTTCGTGATAAAAAATTGGTTATCAATTCTTTAATGCTTGAGTTTGTACGCGAAATTGAAATATCTCTGTTAATCATTGAACTTTAAAATATAATAGCTAACAATAGAAGATGTGCTGAATCCGTAAGCTGAAGGCCCCTGGTTGAATGCCGTTGGTGGCAACTAAATTTGTTTCGAGGGATTCTTCGAATGGACTATAAACAACTAAATTTGTTTCGAGGGATTCTTCGGATGGACTATAATCATTACACAACTTACTGCGAGTTCTTTCTTCTGCACGAGTGAATGCGAGGTACTTTTTGGGCCTCTGTAAAAATCAATTAGATAACCTTGATTTAACTCAGTAAAACGTCATTATATTTTTCATACAACCAATATTATTTATTGTTCTTTTAATAAACTTTTCCGAATATAAACTTAGCAGCAAATATTCTCCTTTTCAATTATTCATTCATTTTAAATACCAAGATTAAATCCTTTCTAATTCAAATATTCACAACAGCATCTCGTCAAAAGTCTTTATTTTTGTTGTTTTGTCTAAAAATTTTGACACGAGAGTGATGTGAAATTTCCATAGTATCAATAATATATTATAATAATGCAATAATTATCAATGTAACAAAATTATTCTATTATTTTAAAGATGATGAAAGGGATTTGAGATTGAAATTTATTTGTATAATACATTTGAGTGCATGATTGATTTGCGACTATTCTCATTCAAAAATACATAACTGTAAGTGATCCCGGAAAATAGATTTAATCCGTATGTGTATGATAAAAATTTTTTTTGTTAAAACCATTGTCTATTTCCTTGAAGTTTATATTAAACGAAATGCAAGATACAAGAAGAATATAGTAGTGTGTTGGAATTTAATATTAGATTTCATTAATATTTTGCACAATATTCCAACCACAATTTAACAATATTAATAGGAAAAATATTGTAAATATCGCACCAAGAAAACGGAATTGCTCCAAGAAACAAGAACATCATGAAGATCATTTAAAGATGATTCGGACAACTTAAATGCATTCAATTAGGTCCACGAATTATATTCGACGAATGTTGGTAGTCCGTCAGGCAAAAGCAAATAAATCATTTTTAACAAACAGGTTTAGACCGATTTCTGACCATAATTACTATTATATTCTCCAGTGTAGTCTAAAGGTAAGTTTAAATAATGGTTAAAGCTATAATTAATTTTGTAATTACTGCAAAGTTTTAACAAGAAATTCTCTCATAATCAAAACACAAAAAGATGATCACAAACGAGAATATTTATTTAACCAGAATATGTTCTTATAGATTATTCTTAATTTAAAGACTTATAAAGATCATTTCTATACAAATATTTTTCATTATGTTTCTTTTCTATCTATTGATCAAATTACAATTCTTTTCATATTTTTTGTATTATTATCATCACTTTATTCGAAAAATATATTATTACATGCCTATTTTCCGCAATGTTTCTTTTGTTTTTATTCAAGGTTGATCTTGTTTTTAGTTATTTTAAACGTATATAAACTGCTACACCCGAATATATTTCGTAACTTCAAGCTTTTTATTTGTTGTTCCTTTTAATTCTTTCGTATAAAACATGGCATAAATTTCCAAAAATATCATTTTGAATAGAGCAGTTGTTGTAGTTTGAATCCGTACTATTGCTGTTAGTGTTATAAATTTTATAAATTTACAATTTCCAAGCAAAATCAATTGTTTTACAACAAATAGTCCAATTGTGGATATCATTTGTCTACAACAATACAATACAATTACAATAATGATGATATTCTCTTAAGGGATAAATGAAATTTTGTCTTTTCCTATTACAACACTTAGGCAGCCGAAATTAAAATAAACTAAAAAAACATGATTTCATAACATAAATGTTTTTAAACATAATTAGAATATAGCATAGGTTTTTCACAGATTTGTTTATGTATTTCGGATTTTACCGGGTACATAGTTTTTATCGATTGTTGACTCTTGTAAAAACATGTGTAAACACCGTTCGTTCTGAGCAAGCGGATGTCCAGCAATCTTATTAATAAACACTTCCAGGCCTTTGCGTCGCTCTTCAATGAAATTTTCATCGAAAATGCCATCATCGCCACGGAAGGGCATTTGTCGTTTCCACGCCTTTCCAGGTAAAGGTGGTACAACAATCTGTTATTAATAAAAAATATTAAATAGAAAAAATAAGTAAATTTAACGTTGGATTACGAAGATTTCATAAATAATTTTGGTTTGCTTTAATCATTTACCTTACTATCACGTTCTAACTCATTTCGCAACCATTCAAAGTCGCTATATCTTCGACGAACGCTTGATTCCTTTATTTTAAATACAGGGAGATTAGTCTGAAAAATAAAAAAAAAATAGTTATTACAATAAATTTTAAGTATATTAAGGAGCAAAGATTTACTGAAGACAAAAACACCGATTGAATTGAAAGCACTAAAACATCGTCTTTTTTAGTGCTTATATTTTATAACGCAGTAAATTATGTATAAAAATATAGAAATATCAGAAATGAACCTGTCTAAAGATTCAATAAGCAAAAGGCTAGGGGAATAGGTTATGAATCAAGCCAGAAACTGATCTATCTGTCTTTGAAATGATCTACGATAATCAGATAGGTAGAAGATTGTACAAATCAAGCAGAATATTCATATGTCTCGGAAGCAATAAAAGCTAGAAGTAGTCGATATCTCTCTAATCAGTATAGGTATATAAAATTCTATGCCTGTTCAAGAAAACCCACAAGCCTTCCTAAAGAGAACTAGTGAAACTATGTTCAAACTAGAACTATCGTAAAAAATGCATTTGAATATAGCTGCACCGTTTCAACCATAAAATAGAGAAAAAAACCAGTTGTCGCAGCTGGAGACTATCTAAACCCAAATAACTTGTGTGGAAAGGATACAAAAGCAACAATAACATATAATTTTTAAAATAACATTTTTTCTGAACTAATAAAAACGTTGCAGAATTCAACTACACTATAATTCACCCTCCTTGCATTGCAAAGTTTAGAATTGTTTTTATATATTCCAAATTGCAAAATTGTTATTTGCTTACTTCAAGTAACTTCACCAATACAAAAAATTCTAGAAGAATATTGAACTTCCTTGGTTGTTGTTGGTTGTACACACAAAAAGAAAAAATGCTTGAATTTTGTATGAATTGGAAAGCTATAATAGAGAAAAATCAATAAGCCGCGTTTGAAGACTTAGCATATTACACTTAGATATTGCCATATGAGATAACTGAAAAAGGAACAGGATTCAAGGCGGTTAACAAGCATTTGTTAAATGAGTACAGAAGCTACAAAAAAGTGGCTACTTTGATGAATTAAAGTTAAATTAGAGATACTAGAGAGCGCATCAAAGCATAAATTACATAAGCGCAACGATTATTAAGCAGCCGTTAACTGAGCAAGCGAAGAATACAGAGCCGGATCAAGGAATTCCTGTAGATACGAGTAGCCCAGCCCTTGTTTGTCAGCCAGCAGCTTTTCGAAAATGAGCTGAGTTACATAAGGATGGATCTGGGTACTTAGCGAAACAGGATTTCAATATTGCAGTATTTTACCGTAACAGACATGTGTTATTTATTAATCGACATGAGTGTCCGTGCGAGATTTTTGTTCCTGGAAAACCGCCGGAAAAGTGAGAAAAATACTGCGGGTGATAAAA